>LR738709.1:71723297-71784640 GCA_902687465.1 Secale cereale
GTAGAGAGGCTGTCCAAAATATCTTGTTGCTGCCCGCTTACTAATGGCGCACCCACTATAAATGCGCCATTAGTAATCAAGGTTACTAATGGCGCATTTATAGTGGGTGCGCCATTACAAGTTTTGCAAAAAAAAACATACTAATGGCGCACTGTCGCATAGTGCGCCATTACTAGTTTAAACTAGTAATGGCGCACTCTGGGACAGTGCGCCATTAGTAGTTTTGTAAAAAAAAGAATAAAAAATATCATAAAAAAGAGCATTAATGGCGCACTTTACTGCTGGTGCGCCATTACTAGTTACAACTAGTAATGGCGCACTATGCATGGATGCGCCATTAGTATGTTCGAACAGGCGCGCTAGTTAAAAAAAACTTCTTGATACTAATGGCGCACTCCGGGCAAGGTGCGCCATTAGTAGTTCGAACTCTAATGGTGTATCTGTTGCTGGTGCACCATTACTATATACTAATGGCGCACTTCTTGTCTGGTGCGCCATTAGTATCAATTCCATCTATAGCCCTTTTCCTAGTAGTGTATTGAGCATGAGGCTATCCTCAGAATCCTCAGATACAAATGTTTTAATGAGCAATGGATTTCATGGATCAAGAATATATTATCCTCTGGATCTTCCTCTATCTTACTCAATGGGGTACCAGGCAATCACTTTCATTGTAAGAGAGGGGTCAGACAGGGAGACCCCATGTCTCCTTTGCAGTTTGTTTTAGCTACTTATTTGCTACAGTCTATGATTAATGACATGTGCAGCAAGGGAATATTAACACTGCCAATACCCACAAGATGTCAGGACTATCCCATAGTTCAATATGCTGATGACACACTCATTGTTTTACCAGCAATGGATCACCAACTTCTTGCTTTAAAGGACATGTTAGATATTTATGCAGCATCCACTGGTTTATCTGTTAAATTTTCAAAATCCATGATGGTGCCTATCAATCTCTCTGTTGAGGAGGCCAACAGGTAATCCAATGTTCTAGGCTGTAAACTGGGATCAATGCCTTTTACCTACCTAGGACTGCCTATGGGTACCACTAAGCCTTTTGTGCAGGATTTACTGCCTTTAGTGCACAGAATTGAAAGGAGGCTTTCTGCCACAGCTTGCTTTCTTAACCAAGGTAGGAGACTGCAGATGTTACAGTCTGTATTATCCTCCATGCCCATTTATTTCCTCTGCACTCTAGACATTCCACCTGGTATTTTGAAACAAATTGAATGAATACAGAGGCAATGTCTTTGGAGAGGCAACTCTGACACCCCAAGACAATCCCTTGCTGCATGGAACCTTGTTTGTTTGCCCAAAAACAAAGGTGGTCTTGGTGTTCTTAATCTCAGAATTCGGAATGAAGCATTATTGATGAAATTCCTTCACAAGTTCAATAACCATCATGACATACCTTGGGTCAGCTTGGTCTGGGACTCATACTATCATAACAATGTGCCTCATTCAACTATTCTTTAAGGATCATTCTGGTGGCGTGATGTCTTTAAGTTGTCCTCCAAATACTTAAACCTTGCAAAGCCTTGCCTTGGTAATGGAAGTTCTATTCTTTTTGGAATGATCCTTGGATCTCTGATCTCAATGGGACCACACTCAGTCATAGTTTTCCAAGATTATTTTCATTTGTGATAGATGGGCAACTTTCAGTTGCTCAAGTGATGGATCATGATATCATGGAGAGTTTTTATCTGCCTATTTCCACGCAAGCTTTTGATGAGCTTCAATCTATCAAGGTTGTTTTGGACACCCATCAGACTTCAACATAAAATGATAGTTGGATTTGGCCTTTCAATAAGGGGAATTTTAGGCCTAAATCTTACTATACTCAGGTGCATCAGAACATTGTGGTCGACCCTATTTTTTCATGGATATGGAAAAGCTCTTGCACAATGAAGATCAAAATGTTTGGCTGGCTGCTGCTTAGGGACATGCTGAATACCAGAGACATGCTTCAACGTAGGCATTGGCATGTGGATGATCTTACCTGTGTTCTCTGTCCTCATCTTATTCATGAAGATGCGAGTCATCTTTTCTTCTCCTGCCTTTTCAGCCAAAGAGTTTGGAATTATTTACAAATTTCTTGGGAACCTCTGTCTGGTATGACCACTTACCAAATGGCTTCACAAGACAGGTCTAAATTTGGCAAGCCTCTTTTTACTGAAGTGGTTTTCACTGCTGCATGGAACATATGGATTATCAGAAATGGGAAAGTCTTCAGAAATAAGCAACCTTTTTTCAGGAAGTGGAGATACAATATCATCCATGACATGACTCTTTTATCTCATAGGATAAAATGTAAATTCACGGATAGTTACATGGACTGGCTAGCTAACCTTCCTTAGGTCTTTTGTATAGATAACATGTGATGTAAGTATTTCTAACAGTAGATGTCCCTAAACTTTGTATTTCTCTACCTTTTATGCCTTTAATAAAGAGGGTTGTGAGGCTTTTGCCTTGCAGTATATAGTCAAACAAACTAGTTACACAAAAAAATATTTTTGACAGAGAGATACTCCCTCTGTAAAGAAATATACAAATCTTTTATATCAGAAGTTTATATATACAAATTTATATCTGACGGATAGGAAGGAAACTATGGTAATTTTGCAAAAAGGTACCCACACACCTCTCCACATTTGCAAATAAGGCCTTCCCTCATTCATCCTTTTCTCTCACAAGATAAAATACTCATACAAATGCATCTTGATGTCACGTGCAACGCACGGGCATTATGGGGGTTCAGCTGAGAATATAATACTCAGACAGGCTCACGGTTCTAGACTTTGGGCAGCAGGCCCACCCTGCATGTTTGGGGGCCCATGTTTTCTACCTCAGCGCTTTTCACATTGGAAGCGATCGGTACGACGCTGGTTTTAGATGCCGTCGTAGGGCGAATACACATAATTGAATAAAGCACGACAAATGTTGGAATGAAATCGAACGAGAGTTCCTAACCAGCAATGAGAGTTGCAATTCTATCAACGATATACCATGTGATAAATAATATTGTTGTATTACTTATACACACAGGACACTTGTTTCACCATGCCAGATTATTACATCAAAATCTCACGTAGGATAGATCAGTTCGGTAGTTGCGTGCTGCTACTGAAGAATTTCAAAGTTGATTTGGACCGGCTCTCCTTCCCGAGAAAGTTCGATTTTGAGACCATCCCCTATAGCAAGATATGATTTACATTTGAACCTTGGCCATCCTATAGCATCAATCATCATGCGACCATCCTTTGTACTTACGGTATATTGAGCAGGTTGATTCACACCAAGGCTGCGCATGGTAAGAGAAACTTGGCCGTAGTCGCCCGAATTGTTGAATGACTCCCTCGTTGCTCTAGGAATTCACTGTTTGCAAACAAGAACACATACCCAAACAGTTAGATCAACATAGTGAATCATGCGAACAACATGGAAATAAAAAAGAATGAAACACTTGGGCGACCAATGCTTACCAAGAAGGTGGACATGTCGGTTTTTGTAAGGACTTTGGTATATGAAGTGCGAACTGCAGCCCGGTCTGTTGCCGGTGCAACTGCTCGTTCGGTTGCCACTGCTCGGGCCGGAGCAGATGCAAGTGCAAGTGTTGGTGCAGGTGCCGAAATCGCTGCTACTACCGGAGATGGTGCTCCTTACAGAGCTGGTTCCAGTGTCAGAGCAGGTGCCGGTGTCTATATCCGATCCTCCGGTAGATCAGCTTGGTCCGTTGACGCGGTCGGTACCCAATCCTCAGCTGGATCAGATTGAGATGTTGCCGCTGTCAGTGCTAGAGCTACTTCCGGTGCTCGATCCGTTGCTGAAGGTGGTACCGATGTGCGAGACAGCGGCGATCGTGTCTGGTCTCCTATGATCAGCTTTCTAACTTGACTAGGCTTCGTGACCGTGATCCAATTTGTTTCTTCATTTCTTTCAAAATGCGAGAAGGACTAATTGTGACGTTTTTGTTAAACCAAACTGCAGTTCATCACAGGGAATCAGCTTGTACTCAGAAAATAGATTGATCCAATTTTTTCAAGTACTATAAGTGATGGACAGTGCCTTCATTACTGACACGACATAAGAAGTGAAACCTGCAAAAATAGCCTTCGTAGAGCAAACCAAACGGTTTATTCTATGAAGAATGTCACATGGAAAAACCTGCATCGTAAAATTGCAGGCAAAGAAAGAAAACATGACATTAAATCAATAAGATTTTGACAGTAAATCAATAAGATTTACTTGATGTGACACGAGTGAATCCTTACCAGGAAATCACTATGTTGAAGTACTAAACAGAAGATTGACGGTCTAACTACAGATGGCATGCAGGGGCCCCGCCTACTCCCACAAGCAGGACAATCCAAAGGTCATGACAAATCCATGGGACTGGAAATCCTGGTGGGTACGATAAACCCTGCAATTCATACAAATATTGGAGTGCAACCATAATTAATAAACCGTCCTCACAAAAAAGATGATATGGATACTTCAAAATATACAGACTGAATTGAGTGGACAGACATTAACATAGACCGTTCTCAGGATTGACCACACACCAAAAGCGGCAGTACTAATAAACAATATAGGGTTCACAAACACAAATCAAGTATTGAACTATAGTACTTACTACAAACAAGCAAAGTTGCACTAATTAAACTTTGCAAACTATTTCTTGCTACCGACCTACGAGATGAACCCCGCATAACTGACTAGGCCATGGACTTCGTGAGTGATGTCTACATGTCCTATCACCATCTCAGCAACCTTGGAGAACCTAATAGAGTGGTCTTTCCACTCATAAACATGATCATGAAGACAGACCGCATCAGATTTGTTGGGAAGCTTTAGAAGAACCACACTCTTCGTAATCGATGGCACAGCCAGGAAATTGTTGTGGTCAAGTACAGCCTTGAGAACACGCTTGACAACAATGCTACAGGAAAACACTAGTTCAGGACACGTGGTGACAAGGACACAACAGCTGGATAGTTTAGTAGTAGAACTCATCCTCAGGTCTTCTAGTTCACACGGCATGACTTTGAGAACTTCATCTCCACCGCGGACCTGGTTCTAATTCAAACAGAAACCATATTTTATTACTACCTCCGTTCAGAAATATAAGATGATTTTCGATATTATACTCCATATATGACTACATATATGCGCAGAAATGAGTGAACAAAGACAGTAGAACATGTCTTCAAAGGCATGAGAGCAGAGGGATTACTTGCAATATCCATAACACAAGTTACTGAGGCAAATATACTGTCGGTGTACTAAGGTAGGGGTACCCTAGTACCCCAACTTGTGCACGGGCAGCGGCGGCTCCCCGCGGCAGGGTTCACCACGCGCTTGCCGGAGACCTTCCTGCCCCTTATCTAGCCATTCAAAAACAAAGTATACAAGACGGAAGACCAAGACCCCGGCAAGAGGAGCTTGCCGGGAAGGCCGTCCCAGGCTCGAGATTGCTTAACTAGCACGAGGCCCTGGCAAGAGGAGCTTGTCAGGACGAATAGAAGATTTTATCTTAGAAGACCCGGCAAGGGCTCGGGGAGCGGCAAGCTTCCGGGCCCGGCAAGGTCGAGATCCCCGGCAAGGTGCTTGCCGGGGGAGGTGCGCTGTGTGCCCGCGCTCCAGCTCATCGGCCCACGCGTCGCCCTGGGGCCACTCCAGGGACGCGTGGCGGATGGCTGTGCAGCCTGGGGGACACGGTGGCACTCCACGGCAGTGGATCCATCGCCGTGGCAGACGGAGACGCAACGGCGGGAGCTTTTGGGGTCGACGGCGACGGGCATTAAATGCCCTTGTCCCCCACTGTTAAAGTAGGTATAGACCACTGTTCTGTACTGTAGCTCCACTGTTCCCGCACTGTTACAACTACCACCTCTTTTACATTTTTACCCCTTTCTCCTACGTTGACACCTGTCGGTGACCCCTTGCACTATAAAAGGAGGCCCATGCACAACGTGGAGGGGGTTCGAAACCTAGATTACTCTCACGCACGGTGTAGCTGCTTCTTCAAGCTCCCGAGCGCTCAACTCAATACACAACCAAGCAGGAGTAGGGTTTTACGCATCCGTGCGGCCCGAACCTGGGTAAAAACTGCCCGCGCGTCTGCCTCGATCTGCTCTTTGTGCTCCCTCCGCCCTCGTACCGCACAGACAAGGGGCTCCGGTCCCATAGGTCTTCGTGGTGGACAGTTTCCCCCGACATCTTTGGCGCGCCAGGTAGGGGGCGTCGAGGTTGTGCGAACCTGATCCGGCGTTCGCGCGGGCGCATTCTTCATCAACCTCTCCAAGTTTCGTCAGCAACTTCACCAGCGACAACTCCATGGCCCCGAAGAAGAAGCCTTCGGAGGTCGGGGGCCCGTCTGCGTCTCATCCGCCGCCACCAGAGCCAACGGTGGGCGGGGGAGACGCCGTCGGAAGGATGGTTGCCGGCGAGGACACTCACGGTGCCACCAGATCCAAGAACAGGACGGACGACCGGACCTCGGTCTCCGTGGACGCGCCACGTCCATCGCAACATACGACGACCCCGCAGCGCCATACCACGGGGGGTGGTATCCGCTTGCTGGGACAAGGCCATACTGGAGGTTCGCGAGACGCCCCGGACCCTCGTCCGGGCACAAGCAAAGCGAAGGCGCCGGCGCGGGACCCCGCTCCTTCTAACGTCGTTAGAAGTCCGAGCGTATCCCGCTCCTCGCACCGCTCGCCCGCGTTCCCCACTACTCCGGCAGAAGCGCTCGCAAGGGCGCAGCTGCTTCTCGATTTTCCTCCGGCGGCTGACAAGGCCGAGGAATGGAGGGCCACTATCCGGAGCCTGATAGACTTCGCCAACAACGACTCTCCGCAGCAGCCGTCGGCCTCACGGCCGCGGCAGGCCGAGAAGACGAAGGCTATCGGCGACAAGACTGCCGGGGGTGCGACAAGCGTGCACTCCCCGCCGCAGAAGCAGAAGACGCCGCCCCGCCGGAACAATCCCGACGACGGCTCCACAGCCTCGTCGGACCCGCGGGCCCGTCGGGACCAGCGCCAGGTCCTCGACGACCGGCGAGATGAAGACGCTCGGACCACGATCGAGCGCCGCCGAGAAGCTCGGCGACAATCCGACAAGAGAGCTGGGAACACTGTCGACGCACCCGCGCCCGGTGAACCAGGCGACTTGCCGTACGCGGCAGGCTGCCCTGCGTTCACCCGCGAGCTGCGGCGCGTCCAGTGGCCCAGCATGAAGAACTTTAAGCCCGACGTACCGGAGAAGTATGACGGCAAGACGCACCCCTCGGAGTTTCTCAGCGTCTACACTATAGCAGTGCAAGCTGCCGGGGGGCGCGACGAGAAGATCCTAGCCAACTACTTCCCGCTCGTGCTGAAGCCGAACGTCCGTTCGTGGCTCATGCACTTGCCGGAAGGCTCTATCTCTTCTTGGGCCGACCTCTGCCATCAGTTTGTTGGCGCCTTCACCGGCGGCCACAAACCCCATGGTCAGGAGAGCGATCTCCACATTTTGTCCCAGAAGGAAGGCGAACCCCTGCGCAAGTATATCCAACGCTTCAGCCGGGTACAGCACAACATCCCCGACGTTCACCCTGCTGCGGTTATCAGCGCGTTCCATCAGAACGTGCGAAACCGCCGCATGCGTGAGGAGATGGCGATGACCAAGATCAGGGACGTCAGCGAGCTCTACGCTCTTGCCGACAAGTGCGCCCGTGCGGAAGAGGGGAGGAAACTCCCCGGGGAGGATGCTGGCGCAGGGGGAAGCGACAGCGACGACGCCGCCCCGGCAAAGAAGAGCCGGCGGCGGAACAACAGGAAGAAGGGCAAGAAGGAAGTGCTTGCCGTCGAGAAGTCCGGCAAGGAGGCCCCCGCCAAGCAAGCGCAGGCCGGCGGCTCCGGCAAGGAGCCTGCCCCTGCGGCGGCGGCCGACAAGCCGGGTAGCTCCGACAAGCAATACTGTAAGATTCACCGCACCAAGGGTCACGACCTCTCCAACTGCAAGCGCGTCGAGTACCTCGTCGAGCAGCAAAAAGCTGAGTACGAAAGGCGCGACAAGGAGAAGGCCCAAGGTGGCGGGGAAGAGCCCAGCAAGAAGCGGCCATTCAATGGCCGGGGAGGACGCCGCGGCAAGGCTAAGCAGCGGCAAGGAGATCGACCTCCCCGGGGCCGCGACAACGACGAAGACGACGATGAAGACATGGAGGACGACGAGAACAGCGAGCAGGAGTTCCAGAAGGCCACGGAGGTCCTGTGCGTCGACGGTGGCGCCTCTCTGCACACCTCCCACCGCCAGCTGAAACAGTGGGTGCGTGAGGTGAATGCAGCGGAGCCGCCCGTGGAGTCGCGCAGGCTCCTCAAATGGTCCAGCACGCCCATCATTTTTGACCTCGAGGATCACCCTGACCGCACCACGGCGGTCGGGTGCTTGCCGATGCTGGTTTCCCCCACCATCCGCAACCTCAAGGTCACCAAAATGTTGGTTGACGGCGGGGCCGGGCTGAACTTGATCTCCTCTGCTGTGATCAAGAAACTCCAGATTCAGGACGGCGAGCTCGAAGAGACCGGTTCATTCCAAGGAATCAACCCGGGAAGGAGCAAGCCCAAGGGAAAGATTACTCTGCCGGTGACCTTTGGCGGGGAGCTCAACTTCAGGACTGAGCGCATTACCTTTGACGTTGCCGATATTCCATTGCCCTACAATGGGATACTCGGCCGTCCCGCCCTCGCCAAGTTCATGGCAGCTTCCCACTATGCCTACAACGTGCTGAAGATGCCGGGGCCGATAAGCGTCATCACTGTCCACAGCGACAAGAAAGATGCGCTTATTTGCGCCGACAAGATTTACCGGGATGCGGCAGCTGCGGCCGAGAAGGATACTCTTGCCGCTGAAGCTCCCGGGGGGAAGAAGACGAAGACCAAGTCCGGCTAGTGCTCTGGGACCCACTCCGGCAACCGCACCTCTTCGGAGTGCTGCGCCGCCGTCGAGGACGTTCCATCGAGCTCCACCGGCAAGAGCAAGAAAGGAATGGCTGCTCCTCCGGCGACCAAGAAGGTGTCCGCAAAGGAGGATGGCACTGGTGGTACCTTCACCATCAGTGCCACCCTTGACAGCAAATAGGAAAGCGCGCTCGTCGCCTTCCTGCGGGCGAATGTCGATGTGTTTGCTTGGCAACCATCTGACATCCCCGGTGTTCCCAGGAAGGTGATTGAGCACAAGCTTGCTGTCTGTCCTCATGCGCGGCCCATCAAGCAAAAAGTAAGGAAGCAAGCCGTGGAGCGCCAAGAGTTCATCAATGAGGAGATCAAGAAACTAGAGGCAGCGGGCCTAGTTAGAGGTGTGATCCATCCGACGTGGTTGGCGAACCCAGTCGCCGTGCGCAAGGCCAACGGGAAGTGGAGACTGTGTATAGACTTCACTGATGTCAATAAAGCATGTCCCAAGGATCCCTTCCCTTTGCCGCGCATTGACCAGATCGTTGACTCCACCGCCGGATGTGAGCTACTCTGTTTCCTTGATGCATACTCAGGCTATCACCAGATTTTCATGGCCAAGGAAGATGAGGAGAAGACTGCATTTATCACTCCATGTGGCACTTACTGCTTTATCCGCATGCCATTTGGACTGAAGAATGCAGGCTCAACTTTTGCAAGGGTAGTGTACACTGCTTTTGAGCCACAGATCCACAGGAATGTAGAAGCCTACATGGATGATATCGTGGTGAAGAGCAAGAGCAAAGAAACGCTGATTCAAGACTTGGAAGAAACGTTTCAGAACCTGCGCAGGATACAACTCAAGCTGAACCCCGAGAAGTGCGTCTTTGGAGTTCCCTCCGGCAAGCTTCTCGGGTTCTTTGTATCACAGAGGGGGATTGAAGCCAACCCCGACAAGATCAAAGCCATCGAGCAGATAGAAGCTCCAAAGCGCGTCAAGGATGTCAGAAGGCTTGCAGGTTGCGTTGCTGCCCTCAGTAGGTTCATTTCAAAATCCGCAGAACGCGCCCTACCTTTCTTCAAAATCTTGAAGAAGGCAGGTCCCATGAAGTGGACTCCGGAAGCGGAGGCGGCGTTGCAGGATTTGAAACGGTACCTGTCCTCCACTCCTATACTTGTCGCACCTAAACCACAGGAAAAGTTGTTGCTATACTTAGCGGCAACCAACCAGGTGGTTAGTGCTGCGTTAGTAGCGGAGAGGGAGTCCGACGAGGAGACAGCATCACCGGCAAGCGAATCTAGCGACAAGCAGGGGGCTGTCCCGACAAGCTCTGGCCCCGACAAGGAAGACTCTGCGCAGGAACAAGGAGAGGTACGGAAGAAGATGGTGCAGCGCCCAGTGTATTTTGTAAGTTCCCTTCTCCAGGGAGCTAGATCAAGGTACTCCGGTGTGCAAAAATTGCTTTTCGGCCTCCTCATGGCCTCGAGAAAGCTGCGCCACTACTTCCAAGCCCATGAGATAACAGTGGTCACTCGCTTTCCGTTGAAGAGGATATTACACAATCCAGAGGCAACAGGCAGGATCATCGAGTGGGCACTGGAGCTGTTTGGTCAATCAGAACGACACCAAATCGAGCCACCGGACAGACACCTTTTGCTCTAGTCTATGGAGCAGAGGCAGTTCTCCCCACGGAACTCGTATACGGATCTCCTCGAGTGCTCGCTTATGATGAGCTCGAGCAAGAGCAACTGCGGCAAGATGACGCATTGCTCCTTGAGGAGGGACGTCTCCAGGCTGCTGTACGAGCTGCTCGATACCAGCAAGCTTTGCGCCGCTACCATAGCCGCAAAGTCAAGGCCAGGAGTCTCGAGGAAGGCGACCTTGTTCTTCGGCGTGTTCAGTCCGCCAAGAATTCCAACAAGTTGACGCCAAAGTGGGAAGGCCCTTATCGGGTGAGACAAGTTACGAGGCCCGGCGCTGTCCGCCTCGAGACCGAAGAAGGCTTACCGGTGAGCAACTCCTGGAACATAGAGCATCTTCGCAAGTTTCACCCCTAAGGCGCGGTTGCCGTGATCCGCTCCGGCAACCACCTTTTGTACAAGCCTTGCCGCTGTTGCATGTAACCCTTTGTACAAAGCCGGGCGCAGACCCCGTGCATCAGTAAAGATTTCGTGTTTTCGCATCGATTGCTTTTCGCATGCTTCTCTTTGCTATTTGCATGTTTCATTTGGCATTTGATGCAACACTTAGACATTCGGTAAGCACTATTACGCCGGAAGGCAATATGCTTGTTTCCCTCTCCTTTTCCTTTTTCTCTTAAGCAGAAGGAACGTTCCTCGCGCACAAGTTTGCCGGGGGGGAAGGAGATGGAGGAGGAACTAAGTGCTGTTCAAGTAAGAAGAGCCTTACCGGAAAGCAAACAACATGAGCAAGCAGCATATGAAAGATAAGTTGTTAGAATTTGACCAGTTCAAATTTTAAATTTTGGTTGTCTTCCTTGAACGATCACATTTTGTATGGAAAACCTGTGCGCGGAGGAACCTACCCGCAGCTTGCCGCACCCTTATCTTGTTTTCGAGTCCACTCAACGATTTAAGTGAGCTGCGACAAGTGTCGCGCCCTTGCCTCGTTTCCGAGTACACTCAGCAAGCTAAGTGCGTTGCGACTTGCTGCGGCGAGGTTGCTTGCCGGCGAGGACCTTGGCCAGCAGGCTGCTCAGGGTCCAGCGCTCAGCGCTCGCGGCAAGGGCCCCTTGCCGGCAAGCTCCCCGGGAGCGTAGGGTGACAAACATACAAAGTCAAAGATGGGAACAAGGAAGATAACATTGCACTGATTGATTGAAGTAAAGCAAATATCTTACAAGGATAACTTGTCGCAATGGACTAATGAGTTCATAACATAATGTGCAGCAACGAAAAGATAAAGATAAATGGGGCCCTAGTCTACGCGGTCGCCCTCCTTCCTGCCAAGCTTTGCCACCTTGGCGATGATGTGGCCGACCTGCTCCTTCAGGGCCTCCGTGTTTGCATCCGCCGGCAAGCTGCGAAGAACGTTCGTGAGGTTGATCCCCGGGTTGCGGAACACGATCTTCGTCAAGACCCGCTCCAGAGTTCCTGCGCAGAGACGGCGCGACTCCTCGGCCAGCTGCGCGGGGATGCGGTTCCGGAGACCTGCAAGGGCCGGAGCGACGCCTCTGAAGAAGAGGCTGAGCTTGGCGCTGTGCGGGAGATCTGGATCCGGCGAGTAGATAAGATGTTCGACCTTCAAAGCAAGCAACTCCTGGTCAATGTTGGACGCAGAAGAAACCAGCTCTTCGGTCCACACCTCGATAGTCTGCCGGAAGAGCTCGGAGGCCTTGTTGACGCTCTCCATCAAGGTTCGCTCCTTGCGGAGCTCATCCTTCAGCTTTGCCTCCTGGGCCCGGGCAGCATCAAGCGATTCCTTCAGGGTGGTGACCTTCAGCTCCAAGTCTTCAATGGAATCCTTGGCGGCCTTCAGCTCGTCACCCCTCTGGGACAAACTCACCTGGAGCTCTGAGTTGGTGTGAGCATCCTTCTCGCGCTCCAGGATGAGCGCGGCAACCTTCTCGGCGCTCACCTTCACCGCCTTCTCCAGTTGTTCAACCTTGGCGGCAAGCTCCTTCTTGGCGTCTTCCGCGGCAGCAGCAGCGGCTTTCGCCTCCTTCAGCTCCCCGCCAAGGGCAGCCTCGCGAGCGGCAAGGTCCTCCTCATGGGAGTCGAGATCCACCTTCCGCTGCGCGAGCTCTCCTTCTCGTCGGGACATCTCCACCCCGGCGAGCCGCTGCTGTTCTTCAGCCTCGGCTTTCTCCAAAAGCCACTCTTGATATTCACCGGCGAGACGCTCGCGCTCCTCCGCCACCTCGCGGAGGCCCGCCTTGTGGGCAGCGCTGAGCTCCGCCGCACGCTTTTCCATTTCGGCGGCGGCCTGGGCAGCAAGGGCTTCCCGGGAGGCAAGCTTCGCCTGCCTGGCCCGGTAAAGGGCCAGGAGTTGGTGGAGAAGCTTCTCCTCCTCGGGCCCATCTCCTTCGCCGGGCGCCTCGACGACTGTCAGACCCGCGGAGGCGAGGACTTCTCCGTCAAACGCCTCGCCCTCCGCGGGAGCTCTTGATGAAGACCCCCAAGGCACTTGGATAAATACGCCATTGGGAGCACGAAGATAGTACGCCTGCTTCTCGCCGGTGGAGGGGCCGGCGGCCGGTGTAGCATCCGGTGCTCCCGCCACCTCCGGGTCGGCGGTGCGGTCGCCGTCCCCCTCCCCGGTCGCGGCGTCAGCGGCCGGAGTGGCCTCCTGCGCGGCCGGCTCGGTGGCCTCGGTCGCCTCCTCGGTGGCCTCGGCCATCTCCACGACGACGGGAACGTCATCGCCGCCGCCCTGCGCGCCCTCCTCATCCTCGATATTGATGACCTCGGTCTCCATCGGCGCGGGAGGAGGAGAAGGAAGATCTAGGAGAAGAAGAAAAAGAAGTTCAAAATCAAGCAAAGATCCAAAAAGAAGCAAAGTCAAGAAAACCAAGTACAGAACGTACCTTGGCGGACGTCCTCTGCGGCGGGCTCCCTCGCCGGGGAGCTCGGCCTTGGCGGAGTGGCCGTCCTCGCCGGGCTGCTCGCCCTTGGCGGGGTACTCTGCCTTGGCGGAGTACCCGCCCTTGGCGGAGCGCTCTCCCTTGCCGGAGAGTTTTGCCTTGCCGGGGACGGCGGGGCCTGCGGCTCCTCGGTGACGGTCTCCGGGCGCTCTTCCCGCTGCGGCTCCACCTCTGCACAAGAGAAGATAGAAGAACCAAGACATTCAAAAAAAAAAAGAGATCAAAGCCCTAAGCGCGCCCCGACGAGCAGAAACAGTAAACCTCTAACTTACGCTGGGGGCTGCGCTGGGGGCTGCTCCCCGGAGCGGCACTCGGGTCCGGCAAGCTCGGCTCCGGTGCGATCCCTGCTTCCGCGACGGATGGGTCTTCTACGACCTCAACTGTGGGCACCCTGACCCTCTTCGCGCGCTGCTCCAAGGTCCTGCAATCACAAGCAACAAGCAAAGTCAAGCGTCAGCAACAATCGAGATATAAAAATCAAGAAGGAGTAAGGTCTCGGGTCCTTACTCTTGGTCCTCCTCGTCGTCCTCGCTCAGCGCGGAGAAGTCAAACTCCACGGTGGGCGCGTTAGCACGAGGAGCGGAGGATGAAGATTCCCTCGCGCGTTTCGGAGCCACCGGGGCTGGGGGCTGCGTAGGCCCAGCCCCTGTGGTGGCCGGCGCCCGAGAAGTGGGCGGAGCAGCTGCTCCGCTCCGAGAAGATCCTTGCCGGCTCGGTGCCGGCCTGCGGGACGCCTCCGTCGTGGTCCGCGCGCGCGGGGCCTCTGCCGTGGCCGGCACGCCGGTCGCCCTTGGCACGGCTTGGCTCGGCCGGGGAGCTGCCCGGCGAGCTGGCTGTTGCCGGGGCGCTCGCGCCTGCTCCCCCGTCGCCGCCTTGCGGAGACGCTTCAATGGGGACTGCTTCGGGCTCGCCGGGGGCGGGGAGCTCTCCGACGAGGAGAGGTCGTCGGCGTAGAGCTCGGTGGATCCGCCGGTGTCTTCCTCCTCCTCCTCCTCTCCCTCGGCCAGTTCGCTGGCCCCAGCGCCTTGCACTGCGGGCCCCTTCCCCTTGGTGGCCCCGCTTCGTCCGACGCCTTCGCTCCTCGCGGCACCCCTGCTTCCTCCGGCTGTGCCCTCCATTGCCGCGGCCTCCGTCGCGATCCCATTGATCCCGGAGTGCCTCAGCGAGGGGACCCCGGCGAGCGCGTCGGGAGGGAGCTCTAACAGCTTGCGAATCTCCTCCTTATCCGCCTGGCTGGAGGCATCCGCGGCTTCCGCCTCCGCGGGTGTGTATCCAAAGTTTCCCGCCGCCGCGGCTGCGGCGACTTCTTCAGCGCGAGAAGCCATGTAAGCAATCTCTTGGTCGGTGGTGGCCCGCGTGTGCAGCTTGAGATCGTCCGTCTTCTCCAACACCTCCGCAAGGTTGTCGTAGAACTCGAGGACGTCGATAGGCTTGGGCGCAATCCACGTGCGCTCCAATCCATGAGAGTCGCACGCGGGCATCATAGCGACAAGGCGATCCCGGGCGCTGCTGGCGCAGAGCGGCACCACTCCCCGGGGAGCGCGGAAGTACTCGGGGTGTGCCGGGTCGAACTTGAAAAGTTCCCTGACCATACCCCGCAGCTCGAGTGTTGTAAAGTTAAAATTGAGGCCGGGGCGCAGCCTCATGATGTCTGCCGGGCCGCCGTATTGCCACGCCGGCCTTTTCCGGTCTTGGAGGGGGGCGATCCGGCGACGAAGAAAGTCCGCGCCCACTTCAGCGACAGACAGCGGCGCCATCCGAAGACGAAGGATTCTGACGAGGGCGATATCCAGCTTGGAATCGTCGGAATCGAAATTACTCCAATCCCTGCCGCGCACGATGGGCGATGTGCGCGGCGCGGTGAAGTGTTGCGGCCGCTCCTCGACGACCCAGCACCACTCCGCGCGCCACTCTTCCCACTTGCCGCGGAGCTCCCCCGGCAAGTAGGCTGATTTCTTATTCAGCCTAAACACCCAAGAGATTCCTCCGGAGAGGGGGGCGTCGGCCTCTACTCTGGGGATGAAAAAGTGCCTAAAGAGAGCTACGTTGGGCTGGATTCCTACGAAGTTTTCGCACATGTGTGCGAAAACGGACATGGTGAGGATGGCGTTGGGAGTGAAGTCGAGGAGGTGGAGGCCATAAGTATTCATGATATCGCAGAAAAAGTTTGAGAAGGGAGGGCACAGACCGCAGTGGAAGAAGGCTGCGAAAAAGTAATACCCGCCGGGGTAGTGGTCCTTGGCGACGGCCGGGTAGACGCGCGTGCGGGGGTGCGCTGGGGTCTCCTTGGCCCAGAACAAGTAATATTTGTTCCAAAGCTCCCGCACGCCGAGCTTCGGCGCGAAGACAATGTGCTCCTTCCGGTACGCGGCGAGCTTCGCCGCCTGATCTGACTTCTCCCGCTTGGACTTCTCCGACTTCGCCTTGTCGGTCTTTGGGGCCATGGCGGACGCGGTGGAAGGAAGGGGACGAAGAGCTTGGTGGTGGCGGAGGAGTAGAGGCAAAGCGCAGAGGAATCTAAGGAAGAAGACGATGGCAATGAGTGCGCAGGGAGGGGAACCGCGCCGCTCTCTCTGCTTTTATGGGAGAGTGGGGGGGCGTTTCGCCCTTCCCATTAAAGAAATCGTGGGCACGTCCCATCCCACGGCGCCGCAATCGACGCGTGCCGTTGCCGTGGGGTGCGGCGGATATGGAAGTGGATTCGGCGCGCCGCGGGCCGCGGGTGCCCGTGCACTGTTTTGGGCCTGGCCCAACAGCGCTCGGCACCGTGTGTGGCCCAGGCCCGGGGGCTCCTGTCGGTGTACTAAGGTAGGGGTACCCTAGTACCCCAACTTGTGCACGGGCAGCGGCGGCTCCCCGCGGCAGGGTTCACCACGCGCTTGCCGGAGACCTTCCTGCCCCTTATCTAGCCATTCAAAAACAAAGTATACAAGACGGAAGACCAAGACCCCGGCAAGAGGAGCTTGCCGGGAAGGCCGTCCCAGGCTCGAGATTGCTTAACTAGCACGAGGCCCTGGCAAGAGGAGCTTGTCAGGACGAATAGAAGATTTTATCTTAGAAGACCCGGCAAGGGCTCGGGGAGCGGCAAGCTTCCGGGCCCGGCAAGGTCGAGATCCCCGGCAAGGTGCTTGCCGGGGGAGGTGCGCTGTGTGCCCGCGCTCCAGCTCATCGGCCCACGCGTCGCCCTGGGGCCACTCCAGGGACGCGTGGCGGATGGCTGTGCAGCCTGGGGGACACGGTGGCACTCCACGGCAGTGGATCCATCGCCGTGGCAGACGGAGACGCAACGGCGGGAGCTTTTGGGGTCGACGGCGACGGGCATTAAATGCCCTTGTCCCCCACTGTTAAAGTAGGTATAGACCACTGTTCTGTACTGTAGCTCCACTGTTCCCGCACTGTTACAACTACCACCTCTTTTACATTTTTACCCCTTTCTCCTACGTTGACACCTGTCGGTGACCCCTTGCACTATAAAAGGAGGCCCATGCACAACGTGGAAGGGGGTTCGAAACCTAGATCATTCTCACGCTCGTGTAGCTGCTTCTTCAAGCTCCGAGCGCCCAAACTCAATACACAACCAAGCAGGAGTAGGGTTTTACGCATCCGTGCGGCCCGAACCTGGGTAAAAACTGCCCGCGCGTCTGCCTCGATCTGCTCTTCGTGCTCCCTCCGCCCTCGTACCGCACAGACAAGGGGCTCCGGTCCCATAGGTGTTCGTGGTGGACAGTTTCCCCCGACAAGGTCCTTGGCGCCCCACCCATGTATGGATACAATAGGGTGTTAGGCCAACTCTCGCGAAGAAACGGTGATCAAAGAAAATACAAAAATCAACCTAGAGTCCGAATTGATCGAGACTCTCAAAGCAAGTGAGAACAAGCACCGATTTCGTCGTTTTCATAGGCGTTGGAAAGCTATTGGGGAATTGAGGTGATAGGACTTCTAGTGTTTACGATATGGAGGATTTTACATACGTGCACACACAGGATCACGTGCGCGGAAAATTTTGAGACCAAAAAGGGTCGTCTTGGCCCTCAAAAATGGCATGCAGGATTGGAAAAAATGAAAGTTATCGCAATTACAGCTCAAATTTTGATGAGCCGGCATATCACTTTGGTGTTCAGGTCCTTGGCGCCCCACCCATGTATGGATACAATAGGGTGTTAGGCCAACTCTCGTGAAGAAACGGTGATCAAAGAAAATACAAAAATCAACCTAGAGTCCGAATTGATCGAGACTCTCAAAGCAAGTGAGAACAAGCACCGATTTCGTCGTTTTCATAGGCGTTGGAAAGCTATTGGGGAATTGAGGTGATAGGACTTCTAGTGTTTACGATCCGGAGGATTTTACATACGTGCACACACAGGATCACGTGCGCGGAAAATTTTGAGACCAAAAAGGGTCGTCTTGTGTCGGTGTACTAAGGTAGGGGTACCCTAGTACCCCAACTTGTGCACGGGCAGCGGCAGCTCCCCGCGGCAGGGTTCACCACGCGCTTGCCGGAGACCTTCCTGCCCCTTATCTAGCCATTCAAAAACAAAGTATACAAGACAGAAGACCAAGACCCCGGCAAGAGGAGCTTGCCGGGAAGGCCGTCCCAGGCTCGAGATTGCTTAACTAGCACGAGGCCCTGGCAAGAGGAGCTTGTCAGGACGAATAGAAGATTTTATCTTAGAAGACCCGGCAAGGGCTCGGGGAGCGGCAAGCTTCCGGGCCCGGCAAGGTCGAGATCCCCGGCAAGGTGCTTGTCGGGGGAGGTGCGCTGTGTGCCCGCGCTCCAGCTCATCGGCCCACGCGTCGCCCTGGGGCCGCTCCAGGGACGCGTGGCGGATGGCTGTGCAGCCTGGGGGACACGGTGGCGCTCCACGGCAGTGGATCCATCGCCGTGGCAGACGGAGACGCAACGGCGGGAGCTTTTGGGGTCGACGGCGACGGGCATTAAATGCCCTTGTCCCCCACTGTTAAAGTAGGTATAGACCACTGTTCTGTACTGTAGCTCCACTGTTCCCGCACTGTTACAACTACCACCTCTTTTACATTTTTACCCCTTTCTCCTACGTTGACACCTGTCGGTGACCCCTTGCACTATAAAAGGAGGCCCATGCACAACGTGGAGGGGGTTCGAAACCTAGATTACTCTCACGCACGGTGTAGCTGCTTCTTCAAGCTCCCGAGCGCTCAACTCAATACACAACCAAGCAGGAGTAGGGTTTTACGCATCCGTGCGGCCCGAACCTGGGTAAAAACTGCCCGCGCGTCTGCCTCGATCTGCTCTTTGTGCTCCCTCCGCCCTCGTACCGCACAGACAAGGGGCTCCGGTCCCATAGGTGTTCGTGGTGGACAGTTTCCCCCGACATATACCCTCTTCAAAGGTAGCATTGATGTTCATAAAGTTAGTTGAAAGTAATCTATAAGAAATCAGTGTCAACCTCTCACATGTTTTGGTGAAAAGAGGAATTTCGAACCGTCATTTGGCACACAAAAATCACATGCAAGATCAACCAAAAAGTTGTACTACTAGTACTAGTACTACGTGTTAGATGAAAAAACACGATCAAGATCGAGAAAAAGATCGTCAACAAGAGATATTACCTGGACTTGCTTAATGAGGGATCCCGGAGAGGGCGGCTTGGACAGGGCGATGGCTTTGTGCTTTTCTGTGGTAGTCTCGGCGGAGTGCTTGCGCTACTTCGTACCATGAGCTTCGACGGTTTTGGCCAGAGCCATAGACATCACTTCGGTTGGTGCTCCAGCGTCCATCAAGAAACTATCAAATAGAAATAAAAGAAAAGAAACCATAATCACTAACCCAAAAGAAGATAAGAGAGGGAGTTATAGGATCAGTCTCGGGGTTGCAAGACCGGGCCTTGGCCAGAATCAACACCATTGATGCGCTCACCTTTCTTTCTTTGGGAGAGAAGAACAATGGTGGAAGTAGGTCGGGGTTTTCTTTAAGAAATGAGGAACAAGATGAGGGAGAAGCGAGTTGGGTAGAGAGGAAGCTGAGAGAGAAGAGTGAAATGATGGTTGCTTCGTCCGTCCATCTTATTGCTGCAAAGGAGGTGGTTTGGTGATTTGACAACTCATTGGGCATTACAGCGGTGCTTCGATCGGGGTAGTCTACCGTCACTCTACTACGGAGTAATTTAGTGCATGGCTGGTGGACCCCGATGCTGGCTGTCCCACACGTCGGCTATAGTGAGTAATTTACTGCATGGCTGGAGGAGGATCCGCACAGTAGAGCGTCAGCAAGCGTTTCCACTCTTACGACGGAGGAGTGCGAAGCACGGCAGCCACTTGAACATACACAGTGCTCCTACTACTAGGCATGTGCAGTGGTCCATAAGTCAGTACTACATAATCTTGTTGCTAGTGTAGTAAGATATGACGACAACAAATGATGTTGTGCGCATGTCAAGTATATGAACAGTGATGTAGTAACATAATACCGCTTTCTCGACTATCCGGTCGAGAATGAATGGTGAGATCAATGTTAACAGAACTTGGTCTACAGCGCACGGAGAGTACAATGCTACAGTACTCCACGAAACATGAACCATATGAAGCATGAATAGTGTTAGGCAGGGGGTATGAAGGTTGCACGGGATGGGAGCAAAAGTTCCCTTCTCGACCCACTTTTGGGTCTTTGGTAGAGTGCATGAAGGGTGCATGAGGCCACACTAGAAGTTTAACACAACTACACGAAGAGGAAACAACTACTCCCTCCGTCTAGGTGTGTAAGTCATCTTACGTTGTGCACTGCGACCAAGGCGGAGAGGAAAACGAGAAAACTTAATGTCTTTTTGCTAATTAATAGCATTGCATGCAATGAACTAACCACTGCATGTCATGTTTATTAGTCTCAAATCATTGAAAGCATGCACGGCCCACTTCTCTTATTGGTTGATATGCCACACAACAAGAAACGGGGAGGGAGTTAATGTACCGTGCATAAGTGTTTTGGGATTATATAGTTTTCGTAAGGTGACTTACACATCTAGACAGAGGAGTATATTGAGATGAGAATGCAACCAAACACACCCACACGCTTTGTGCTACAGTGACTGATATGCACCGTCTGAGTTTGATCCAATGGTCATGCTGCGCCGAGACATGGACATGCCCATGCAGAGGGGGCCTAAATACCACCGAAGTCCCTCTACTTCTCGAGGCGCACAACATTGGTGATGTAGGTGGCAAAACGGCTGAAAGGCAATGCAATCTATGGGAAGTCGGAGGGAACCAGCCGAGGAGGGGGGAATCTTTTGGTTTTCAGCATGGTAAAACACGAGTCGACGACTCCTCACATCAGGGAGCAGTGGGTTTTACAGGCAGAGTCATCGTGACTAATTGCTGCCGCGCCTGCTCCTGTCAATCAAAAAATTTAAAATCCTGCCGTGCCTGCTCCAGTCAATCAAAAAATTAAAAATACTGCCACACTCAAACACCAGAGCAACGCCGTGGTGGATATTTAAATTTACCTACCGGCAAGTAGATAAAAAAAGGGGTGAATAAACAAATGTGGCAGCAGCCTAGCTAATCGGTCGAACTAGCCCAACTAGGTAGCCACCGTGCTTGACTGATGTACTCGGCGGGAAAAGTGGGCTTTCGTTATTTGACGACTCATTTACTTGCTTCCGCGAAAACGCGCGGTAGGGCATCCCACGTCAGGAAGAATATATGCGTGCACCACCTGGGAGGACCCCAAAACCGCGCGGTAGGGTGTGCCATGTCTCAGCACGGAGGAAAAAGGTGCGTGTAAAAATTTACTGTATCAGACGTAGTACCTATGGTTCGACCTCGGGACCCAGCTAGTCGGTTGAAAACACCCCACTAGCCACAGAGCTTCATCATGCTAACATGGAACGGAGGATAGGTGTGGTTAGCTCCGTCTCGACCAGCCACAACGTCTCTTGTTCTAGGCGATTCTTCTAATTTTCTAAGATTTTTTTATTTGTAATAACACCACGGCAAGCTAGCGCCGCTCTTCGTGTGTGCCCGTGCAAAGGTTAGACGATGGAGAGAAGTGAGAGATCGCAGAACTGGGACCCACCAGTAAGTTAGTCAACGGTCATGCACGTGTTGACGAGGCACTCCATCTACTCTACTCAATGTAATACTTTTATGGGAGAAAGCCAACAACCGTTGTTGTTTCAGGCTATCGACTTACGCTTTGTAGTCCAGGTTGCCAGTTCGAATCTCATCTTTCATATTTGTTAGTATTAGGTCCAAATTTGATTAATGACAAGTGGGACCCCCGTGTGTTGTTCTGATATTTCAGTGTAGGATGGATTTTTTGAACAAACACTTTGCGCGGTTAGACAAGTAACGGCACAAGTTACACGTATTTTGCAAGTTTACGAACAAAAATGACAGCGGCATAGAATATCACATCCACCCCGCACCTTAGTTGGTATGGTGATACGAGTTCTTACACCGTTAGAAGTGAGATCCAATGGCTTTGGAGTAGTGTTTGTAATTATGCGCAATTTCCAAACTCTCGAAAGGTTTTTTTTGCAAATAAAACATTCAGGCCTCGTGTGTGCCGCTACATCTTGGATCCAACGGCTGCCCCTTGCTCATATTAGGTTCTCCCCATAGCTTAATTACCCGCTACGGTGATATGAGCATCTAGGTCGTATGATCAGTGATTAGATGTCCCATGCGTAGTACTTGTACTTTCTGCGCAATTCCCAAACTCTCTCAGCCGTATATTGCAAAAACATTCAAACCTTCTACTGTGGGCCATTAGATCTCCGTGAACTCGTATCACCATAGAATCTATGGTGAGGGAGCACCTCATATTCTCCCGTGCGAGAAAACATAAGGTGCTCTCACAACTTGGATGCTATGGTGATACGAGCTTCGAGGTCATTTTATCTGAGATCCAATGGCATCTGAGCAGTCTTTGTGGTTGTAAGCAGTGGCCGAACTCTTTGGAGGCTTTTCTGCAGAAAACCACTCGAACCACCGAGGAGGTGTTGGGTCACAAATCCAACGGCTCCGAAGAGCTTGTATCACCAAAGCTTCTAATGTGTGGTAGCACATGATATTCTTACATACAGGAGAATATGATGTCCTCCATCATCTTAGATGCTATGGTGATACGAGCTTCGAGGTCGTTGGATATGGGATCCAAGGGCATCTGAGTAGTTTTTGTACAAATTTAGTGCAATTGTCAAACTCATCAAGGTTTCTTGTAAAAATATTACGACATCATGTGAGCTTCTATATCTCAGATCTACAAGCTCCAAGCAACTCGTATCGGCATATCTAAGGTATGGGGGCACATGAAATTCTCCCGGGGAGGAGGGTGCGGGGTGCACAACCAATCGGTGGTTGGGAGGGCGGGGACAAATATAATCTAAACAACCCTAAACAGAGCTTCACAATTTTATCTAAGGTCGACGGGGTGACCCTCGACAATCATAGCTCCGCCTAATTAAACACATCATTTGCATGTACTGTAGTACTAGACTTAATATTCATGTTTCAGTTTCATGTTCGTTTTAAATATTGAATTGAGGACCATGCATGTCTTACATTTTACTCCCTTCGTTCCTAAATATTAGTCTTTTTAGAGATTTCAAGTGTACTGGCACATACGGATGTATATAGACATATTTTAGAGTGTAGATTCAGTCATTTTGCTCCATATGTATTCGCTTGTTGAAATCTCTAAAATACTAATATTTAGGAATAGAAGGAGTATTTTTGAATTCGTGTCATACATGCATGGTTTGTAAAAATAGATGCACTATACTTATTGGATTGTTATTGTGTTCGTGTGTGGGTGTCTGTGTGTGTGTGTGTGTTTGTGTGGTCATATGCTTGTTAAATACAAAGTTTTCTCACCTCCATATTGTTCATCTTTTAAATTTGAATTTGCATTGAAAAACTTACAAGGAATACCATGAAATGTGAAATCCATGATGAGATCACTATATCACAAACTCACTCTAATTCAACAACTAGACATAAATCAATTACCACGTTGAGATTAGTATTTGCAAGGAAAATACAGGCATTGTAATACACATAGATTCGTTCGGCAATTTAAAGGGTTCCTTTGGTATTCTCGAATGGTAGGACCCAACGGCGTACCAGCCAGACCTTGGCTCGTGTTGATCCTAAAATAATTAGGGCTCATGTCCTTTTGGTGGTGTGTGTGGTACGCACATTAGAGCATGGTTAATAGTATAGCCAGCTGCTGGCTATAAGCCAGTGTCATATCATCTACAGCCCATCTTATAGCCAACATGTACAATAGTAGAACAAAAGAGTGTACTACTTTTTTATTATGTGGCCCACATTTCATTCTCACAAAGTGCCTAGGAGCACGTGCTAGAGCTGGCTCTTCACGAAGAGCCCGCTTACCTTCTCTCTCCTCTTCTCTTTCCTCCCACTAAGGAGAAATATACTAGTTAATTCCTAATAGCCCGCTGACTCAGCTCTATTGTGCTTTCTCTTAGGCAACCCCAACCAGTCGGGCCTCTGCGTTTTGAGTCGAAATATCTGGCGGCCAGAATTCCAGCCCTAGGAAATTCCCCTCATGTCCCCGGTCCATAATGACTACCGATGAACAACGGAGATATGCTTTAGTAACTAGACAGTGTTACCTACTATGCCGAGCACGGTTCAATTCCCTCGGTCGCCGCTCGCCAAGGTCACCCGTCAACTGCATTACCTACTACTACTACTACTACACCAGGATGAGCACATAATTGAGCCCGTTTGTTCGTGCCTATTACTTGAGTTAATATATCAGGCAATGCACTAGTACGCAGGGATTATCCTTTTGCTCTGCATATATAACTTGTTTGAAGTCTGACTAAGCAAAATGTTTGACCAAATCCTTTCTTAAGAAATACAACAGGACAAATGTATGGCTTGAAAATTTATTGCATGGTGCAGGTTATGATATTGTTTCGAATCGTGGATCTTAAATTTCAGAAAATCCAAAAGTGACCATAAATTCTTGAAACTGAGCATGGTCACTTGATATGGCACAAATATTACTTCGTAATTTATTTCGTCAATTTGAGACAAGCTGGTTATGTCAAGTTGCACAAATGAAGAGCCAAGGTATATTGGAACAAAGACATGTCACGTTAAGGCGAACGCTTTCACTATTGAAACCGTGGGCGTTTACGTGCCGCCACGAGTCCCGCTTCTCATCGGCAGGTGCCGTCCGAGAAAGCGTGTGAGTCGACGGGAGGTGTGCGAGCAGACCGCTGCGCCGGCTGACAAGGAGGCGTTCGAGCGGACCACTGTGCAGGCTCACCGGGAGGCGAGCCCTTTGACCAGGCTACGCTGCCTACCTTCGTCCAAACTGCTCCCACTTTTAATGTCGCCGGCGCCGCAGTTTAAATTCGACCCCGCACTACACGGTATCGCTACAATCTTCTCTCTTCCTCTCTGATTCTCCTATCGTCTACCTCCAACCAGCCCGACCTAAACGTACGCCATGCCGCATCACAATGGTCTGCCCTTAGTCTTCCAGTTTCCTGAGGAATACACCCAGCCGGAGTCTCAAGAAAATAAGGCGCTTTGGGACGAGCTTGAACTGGCATAGCGGGAGGACGTCGCGCCTGTCCCCGCTCCCGTTTCGCCTCCCGTCGCCCCGACTGCGCCAACGCCCATCCCCATGGCATTGATGGGCTGGGAGCCGCACATTGTTGCCGAGCATCATGCCACGGGGTTCCACGAGGCCCCGCAGACTTTCACGCGCCTGTGCACCTGCCAGCGCATGTGCTTGGGCGTGCACTGACGTGCACGCCAATGCTGGTGCCCGTGCACCTCCCAGCGCATGCGCCTGCGCGTGCACTGACGTGCGCGCCCATGCCGGTTCCCGTGCACACGAATGTCTCTGCCGCGCCGTTGACAGCGCCTGTCCCTACGCGGGTGCCAGTGCCCCCCTCAGCGGCATGGATGGCCGCCGTTGACCGCTTCATTGCACCAACGCTAGGTGCCTCCTCCCGCTAGTTGACTCACTCCGAAGTCCAGAACATGTTGGCCTTCCTTGAAGCTAGGCCAACATCCAGGAGTACGCCAACAATGGCGCAAGGTGCTGCCGTCGCTGTCGGTCAGTGGCCCGACGACACACAGAGCACGACAGAGAAGCCGCTTCCCACCGCAAGACGCCCCCCCCCCCACCGCCGCCGCGTAATCTAAATTTGCCATGAAAAACATTCGGATTGCCATGCTTAAAATCCAAACGTTTATCATTTCCGTTTATTTTAGATCGATCGTCGTATAATTTAAAGTCGGAGTCAGACTGAACGAAATATATTATTTGATCGATTGAATGTTCTGCTAGAACCGTATCAAATGAAATATAAAACGTCATCAAGCCACATGTATTCCTTGTCATCCAACGACCTAAACTGCTTCAATGTCGAGCGCACAACACGTTTAGCGTGCAGTTAATTACATGCCAAAAATAATGCTAATCACATAATAACACGCAAATAATATCCCACTTAATATCCGCATGCACTTAATATACTTCCAAATTAATGTGCATTGCACGTACACAGTGACTAGTGCTCCTAGCACGTGAAACTGGTGCCATAACTTGTGAACGCGTCCAGATATGGTCAACGGCAACATCGCCCGCGAGTTCTTCGTGTTTGCCCGTGCGTCTAAATGCAGAAGGGGAGGAGAGAGAGAGCACAGATGGAACCCACTAGTAAGTGAAGGCGAATAGTACTAAAAATAATATTACATGTTATCAATTAAATATCATGTGGTAATATAAAAACATTATGTGAACAAAGGGAGGTACAACAAACATTGTTGTTCTACGTATGTTGCCTATTGACGTGCGGCTTGAAGGCCCTGGTCGCATGTTCGATCCTCGTCCTTTATTTTTTTAATTTGTATATGGGTCCAAATTTTTTTCATGACATGTGGGCCCCTCGGTGTGTAGTTTGTAGCAATTTAATTTGTGGGTCGAAATTTGTTCCATTCCGACTGGACTATCGGTGTGTAGTTTTGTAGCTTATTTATAATAATTAAAGAGAAGAACAGTGTTTTTTGCAATAATACCATGGTGTGACGTTGAAGGCGAGAAAGGACGTGCGAGAGACCGATGACCGAGCCACAGGGAAATCAACTAGGGGAGTTGCGGGGGTTGCAACGGTGTTTCGAGTAGTTGTTGGCCGAATGCTATGAAAATATAATCTAAGCCGACTGGAATAAATGCCTACACAAATTAATCCAAGGTTAGAGTGCCCCTCGCAATGTAAATAGCTCCGGCTTTGCGAGGGATGGATAGGTAGCTTCAATGTGTGGAAGATACGGCGTGAGAAAGCGAGGTCAATCGAGAGACATATAGATAGAGAGACAAAGTGAGTGTGGTCCGACATTCATTGAACAAATATATATGCTCCGGAGAGATAGTGTCCGATTGAGCTTTTGGCAAGGGTGAGGGCTATAAGATAGAGCTTGAGAGATGATCCAGTCGCAGACATGTACATATATTTTGTGCGTGGGAGGAAGCAAGGTCAATCGATCACATAGGGTCGTCGTGCGATCGAAAGAGTGAGATGGGTTGGAGAGAGTGACCTAGATAGACAATGTGCGTGAGAGAGTATACAATGTGAATAAGTCAAATTTGGCTCAAACATGGTGATATATCGTTTTTTCCCGAGAAAGAGCGAGGTCAATCGAGACATACAGAGAGAGAGAGAGAGGGAGAGAGAGGGAGAGAGAGAGAGAGAGAGAGAGAGAGAGAGAGAGAGCGTGGAGGTCAAAAGAGTGGGGGCGGCTTCGATGGACTAACCTAGATAGACAATCTGCGTGAGAGAGTATAGAGTGTGTCGATCGTGGCCCGAACAGGGAGATATATCATCCGTGTGTGAAACAAAATGAGGTTAAACGAGACTCAGATAAATAAAGCGAGATTGAGTGACTGTGGCCCGCCGTGCGCAAGAAAGAGTGAGATAGTATCAAGGGAGTGACCTAGATAGACAACGTGCTAGCGTGCGCACGAGAGGTTGGGGGGCTAGGTAGGCAATGCATGTATTTAGCGTGAGAGGGTGAGAAGGAGAAGGAGAGAGAGAGCTCGACAAGGGGTGCAATGGTGGGTGTGTGAGGTAAATACATTTCGTAACATAGTGGAAAAAGGGGGTTCTGTAGTTGAGAGATTTAGAGATCGAAACATGAAGAGAAAGAATGGATGTGTGTTGGAAACCGATAGCTTCCTAAGGTGGTTAGGAGAGGAAGCTTGACCGATACAGGAAGTATGTAGCGTGTGTGTGGGGGGGGGCCTAAAAACAACATTTGAATGTAGATAGTACGAAACTTAATATCTATGTTTCAATCCGATGTACATTGTAAGATTTGAACTGAGGACCATGCATATGGGTAATTATTTTGAATTCGTGCCATACTAGGTTTCGAAAAGTTGACACTGACTCGATTTGTTGTGCTATTTTGTAAGTCATATGTTTGAATCCATCCAAAAGTTTTCTCACAACCATGGTGTTCATCATATACATATGAATTTGTATTAAAAAAGTAGCGTTGATACAGTGAAATGCGAAATCCACGTTAGAATTGGAGATCGCTATGTGACACACACTCTAATTCAAATAACTATTGATGTGACACACATTGTAATCCATGTTAGCGTGGATACCGTTTCAATTTTTTTTCAAATAACTCCTCGTTAATTAATTTATATTATCTTGTTTCGAATGACTAATTATTACAAGGAAAACACGTGCATGGTAATACATACAGATTCGTTTGCAAATGAAAGAAGATTCATTTGCATTCTCAAATGGAGGCGCACGAGGCAGAGTAGTGTCGTGTCGTGGTGGTCGCGTGTGTCGGACGGACGCTTAGCACCCAGCCACCCACGCCCCTCCCTCCCCCACCCCGAAAAAAAGGACGACGACAAAATAAGTTCGCGCTTCCACGTTTCGGATTGAAATATCTGGCGGCCCCAATTGGAGCCCTGCAAAATCTCCCTTCTCCACCATCCCCTTCCGCGCCCAGATTGCTCAAATCCCTAATTCGCCGCCAACCCAAGCAAACTTCGAATCGTCCCTCGTCTTGTCTCTTTCCCCACCTCTGTGCCGGACAATGACGACGAAGACGACGGTCGCGCTTCACCACCGCACCGGAGCTACCTCATCTATGCCCTCGCCCACCGCACCGGGTGGTCCACCGACAACGTCGGCCGCCGCAACCGACGTGCCTCACAGACACTGACTTCCACCGCATCAGGTGCGCTTCACCGACACCGTCTCGCAGCTCATCGAGGCTACTTCACCGAGCACATCCTCGCGCCTTCGCCCCCCGAGGCTGCTGGGGCTTCACAAATGGTCTCATCCACCGCATCATAGCGCTCCGCTGACACTTAATATCTGCATCCGTGCGCGGCCAGCCAACGCCAGCGCATCACCGTCAACGGCTCTGAAGTGACCCACACTCTAGTTAGGCGAGCATGCCCAAACGCCGGGCCAAACTAGGTATCCACACATCACTCCCTTGTGCACTGTTCCGACGATGTTTGGATATCCTTTCACTGCTCTCTTAGCTTACACGCCTATCCAACTCTGACTTTAAATCTTATTTCTTCTGGAGATATCATCTAAAACAAGCAAACCATTTTAGCAAAGCATGACGGTGCTACGGGATCTGGTACACATCCTGCACACCTGTATAACCTTGTAAGTATCTGTCCTCCGGTACAACAGCAAGGTCGATTCCTCTTATTTGATCAGCCATTCGCCGTGTCAAAAATGCAGAGGGGGATGCAAGGAGCACAAGGTCTGTACATCCAAGCTAGTGGTAACATGGACTTGTACATGGAACATCCCAAGCGCAAGCAGAGCTGCAGTGAGCTTGTAAAACGAGCTAGCATAAGTCCCTACATTTCATTTCATTCGTACTGGCATTCGTGTATGATTTGTGTGAAGTGGCGGATCCACAAATTCAAGTTACCAGGGGCGAACATTTAACTTAAAAAATATGAAGGCACTTGCACTCCGGAAATGAACGTAACGTGAGAAATGTGAAGCTACATGCACTTTGAAAACCAGCTAATGATCCAAAGTATTTCAGATTATAAACACTAAATGATGCAAGCACCAAAAAAGACAAAATGCAACATGGTGTACAAGGACTACAAACATGGTCTGCACCTGCTTGAATTCTTCGTTCTCTGGCTGAAAATATCGAAGTGTAATTGCACCTATAACCAGTGCCCAAACTGCATATCAATATATCTATCCTACACAAGTATGCCAATAGTATCAAACAACAGATTAGAAAAGTATTTATGCTACGTTGTCATGATACGGGGACTTTCTGGTAGATGGCCTCGACGTTTCCTCAAGCCATGAAAATGCACTATAATTTGCTTGTCATCAATGCCTGCAAATCTCTATGTCTCTCTCAATATATTGGAGGCTGGAGCGGACGAATTAGGATTTTACCTCCTGTCGATCGATATGGGAGGCGCTCGTTTGGGCCACGAGCCTACTATAGGGCATGCCATACACTTATGTTATTGGCCTATCCAAATTGAAACATTTTTCTTCATTTTTTTACATTGGCTGCTCGTGCGTTGGGATGAACAAAACTAGCCTAGGCCAACCTGGATGACTAAAACTAGGTGCACACTTTCGAGCCACCCGAGGCGGCCGCTCATACCAGCCCCTATGGTGGCGTCGTCCCTTTTTTGCGTGTATGATAGGGGTAGTGAAAAATATTCCAGTGGCGCTTTTGATTTACCCACAGAATGGTTGAATTGCCTATTTCTATGAACTGAGTTCGCCAATAATGTGAAGGATGCCAGTCTTCTCATCCTATTGTAGATTGCTTAGATCTCGATGTGCCAAAAGTAATTGTCTAAAATATACAGTAAAAGCCAGTGTGATGTGTGTGGCTACAACTAGTCTGACTACACGTCCTACCAAATCAAGGACGCACCGTCTTACTAGATTAACCATTCTACTTACCAATGCAGTGTGGGAAGAAAGAAGTATTGAGACTACGTATCCAAGAAATTGATGCCATGGAGTCCTTCGTACAACCTTGTAAGCGAAAAAGAGGTTTCAATGTGCCTGTACAAAGAACTAGTGTAAGTTCGGTTACCTGCTTCTTGGAATTTTAGTTAGCCACTTAATGCAAAATTGTTCAATTACGTTGCTTGGCTTAATTTAGTTTGCTACTGATTACATAATGCCACAGCCTGTTAATCCTATTGTAGACTGCGCCTATCTATGTGTTTGATACTTATTGTTAAGAATTACCTGTTTGCCTGAACTTAAATAGCATCTTGTTTGTTTAACTGCTTTGCTGCTGCAACAACGGGTTACAATGATGTTAATAACTACTTTTCAGCATCGAATTGAAACTCTTTAATTCCTTGTTTGTTTAATTCGTTTGCAGTTATAACTCCCAGTTGGGATGTTTTGCTAACTACTACTTTTCTGAATCCAATCGGAACTTGAATGGCAAAATATGTTAGCCAAATATCAAATAGTGAGGTCCCCATGGACGTTGTATCATCCCACAGCAGTGGCACCGGCCCAATCATGCATTATGAATTGCCAACTGCTGATGCTCTACAGGCTAAATTATTGTTATAAAGAGATTCTGCTTCTGCACTTAGATATGAAGTTCACATGTTGAGGAAGCAAACAGCACAATCAGTAGCAGTACTCAAGACAACCATTAAATATTTGGTGGATTTTTGAATGAAGCAAGCTCAGACTGACCACATTTTTAAGGTCCTGAAGGAAAAAAGGAAATAAAATTCCCACTTGGTAAATCATAGGTGAAATGTTCTTTCCATCGTTGAATTACCTTTTTGTTGTTTGTTCATGTAATCAATCGAACATTTGTTTTAGAGATCATGTAATAATTGTTTTTTGTTTTTTGTTTTTTGGTTTGTAATTTTATTTGAGCACAAGTCTGTATTAATAGATAAGACTCGAAGACATTTCATTTTGATTGTTGTGCCAGACCTACAAATATACCAGTCGGGCTGAATGTGCATTCAACAATAATAGTAGTATAGATGGACCATTACTGGCACGCATCGGAAAGGGCCAAGATGTTGTAGTAGCTTCACTAAAAAAAGGATGTTGTTGTAGTAAAGAAAAGTACAGCGGCCTGGCTTATGTATGTTAGTTGATATTATTGATCCATATACTATATAAGTGTTTATATGTCTGTTAGTTCTGTACATTCTTGGTTGATTGAATCGGTATTTGAATCTTGATACATCGCTTGTGTACATATCTAAATGGGAGTACACATTATGCCGCGTGTGACATTTGAGTTGGACATGAAGTGTTCCAAATATTCGAATTCACCTTGAACTGAAATCTAGCTTCTGAATTTGAGTATCAGCATTTGTAAACCATATTCATATATGAAAGTGGAATACATCTCTGTTGTCCTTTTGAAGATATATAAAAACACATAGAATGATTTATAAAGATTCATATAGGAATACAAAATGAATTCGAATTTAGTTGCCAGGGTAAACGTACATGCTTATTGTCTCGAAATTCGACAAAGCGGAAAAATGTCCACTCCCACGTCGGCTGCCCGAAGCCAAGTATTTGGGAGATGGAAATTACTGTCTACCCATTACACGGACAATCCATCGGCCCGATTTCCACTACTCTAAATAGGGGTAGGATAGTTACTTCAATTAGATGTGATATGACTGCCTCTGAGCCCATTCAGACACGATGGGCGCAAAACATGGGCGGTAAAACACATTTGATTCAAGCTCGTCCGCAAGACCTGTGTTTCTCCCTCAATTTCCCCATTCATACATGGTGGGTGGCAAAAAAAACTCGACTCCGCCGAAATCGATGTAGGCAAATATTTTCAATAGGGGAAGGTTTGTAAATCCACTCAGACGTGACACAACTGATGGGCCTCTAACCCCTCGATGGTTACCCCAAGTGGAAGGTGTGAGAGGCAGTGTTGTGGAAGTTTTTCCCTTAGCAAAGATGCCAAGGATCGAATCCCTAGAGACTCCTAGGTTCAAAAAGTAGGTGTCAACTACTAACGGCGCCAGATATTAGCAATCAACGTGGACCTGCACGCAGATACAAATAACTTTGCTCCCAACGAGTACAGAGAGGTTGTCAATCCCTCCTGCCTTGTAGTTCACAAAGGATTAAACGCAAATGATAGTAGTGATAGATAATGTTTGCAATAGTAAATAATAGGGAAAAGTAAATAGCGGATGTGATCAATGATGGTAATACGGACTTGAGTCTCATGATGTTCAATAGTGATGTCTCTCTCCCAAAAGACGATAAAACAGCAATGTGAGGTAAACGAATTACAGCTGGGCAATTGACAGGACCACGAACGCAAACCAATGCTGACTACATTGCAAGAAAGGTTGAGGTTCAAAGCATGGGTGGTACGCCAAAGTAAGTAGACCGAAATCCATCAATATCTACTACTAATCATCCACCTTGAGATATCTATCCAGAACATCTCGCTGGTATTAAGTTGCGAGTCCCACCCATAGTGTAAACTCAAAGGAACAGACGACTTCATTAAAAGAACTTTGCGTAAAGTAAACAATCCTTGCACCCGCGGGCACAAGCACCGTGGTTTTCCCCCTTGTGGCAATATCACATCCCCTAGAATCATGTTTCTGTCACTCAAGCTAGTCATCGAGGGGCATGAACCCACAATCGAGCATAACATTCCCTCTTGGAGTCACTACCTATTACTTGGCCAAAGCAATAAATAACAACGGAGAACATGCAAGAATTACTTATGAACATAAATATAAAAGAGGTAGATCAAATATATTACTCAATCACAATCTGAACATAATCTCATAATCCATCGGATCCCAGCAAACTCATCATAGCAACAGCATAAGGATTACATATGTGCCTCGATCATGTAGGGCAGCTCACGAGCACTAATTAGTGAAGCACAAGAACGGGAGGAGAACATCACATAGCTACTGGTCATGGACTCATGGTCCAAGGGAGACTAGTCACAACTCATCCGGGAGGCGTCCATGGTGGTGGAGAGGCTCCCGATGGTGATCCTCCCCTCCGGCAGGGTGCCGGGAAGAGTTTTCCTGGTGCTCCCGATCTTGGAAGCGGCGGCAGCGGCGGAACAGAGATGAGATCGCGAAAAAGTGTTCCCGTCCCGAGGGTTTCGAAGGACGCTCTAAATATATGCCAAAGGGGGGCACCAGACGGGGCTCGGGGGGCCCAGGCGCCCCCCCGGCGCGGCCCAGGGGGGGCGCGCCGCCAGGGCGCCTGGGGCCCTGGTGGCCTCCCCCCGGCTGTACTTCGGGCGCAAGATAGGTTCTGGAACGCTGATTTTTTATATAATTTTTCTGGATTTTTCCTGACAGTTCTCGTAATGTGAAAACCTGAAATACAAAAACAGCCGAAAACAGAAACTGGCACCGGGGTGCACTGGATTAGTAGGTTAGTCCAAATATGATCAAAAGTGTATGGAAGTGTATAAATATCATAGCAATATCACCCAAAAGTGGCATGGAGCAAGCAGAAATTATAGATACGTTTTGGACGTATCAACATCCCCAAGCTTAATTCCTGCTCGTCCTCGAGTAGGTAAATGATAACAAGAATAATTTATGTGGTGACATGCTATTAACCATATAGGACTTTTTATAGTCATATGACAAAATCTTACTGAGACAATGATTCTATAGTAATTAAGTTGCCTCATGAGAAAATCACAAATGACTGAAAGTTTTACAACATGACATTGAAGCATCAAATAGATTTGCAATGAACATGATGTGCAAATATGATAAAGTGATATCTAGCTTGCCCCCTTTAGTGAAGCAAAACATAAATGCAGGGGCACCTTCAAGGTTTAAGTGATGACTAGATACAATGATTTCAAAATAAACGATATCACAATCATGCAAAAGACAATGCTACTTTGGAACAATGCACATTACACTTACAATGACAATCATGCTCTCGGTAGTTGGTGCTTGAAGAAAGAAGGTGGAGACTCAAAAAGTAAAAGAATGGTTATGTGCTAGAGCTTTTTATTTTGAAAACATAGAAGCAATTTTGTCAACGGTAGTAGTACTTCATATGTGTCATGCATAAGACATCCTCTAAGTTGCAAGCCTCATGCATCGAATACCAATAGTGCTCACACCTTGTCCTAATTAGCTCGGATTTCCATGGGTTATCATTCCATTACATATGTTTCAACCAAGTGTCACAAAGGGGTACCTCTATGCCACTTGTACAAAGGTCCAAGGAGATAAATCGCATTTGATTTCTCGTTTTTGATAGATCTCAACTTGAGGACATCCATACCGGGACAACATAGAAAATAGATGATGGACTCCTCTTTAATGCTTAAGCATATTCTCATAAGAGATTGAGGATTAATGTCCAAGCTAAAACTTCCACCATGATACATGGCTTTGGTTGGCGGCCCAATGTTCTTCTCTAACAATATGCATACTCATTCAACCCATGGCAAATCACCCTTACTTCAAACAAGACGAACATGCATAGCAACTCACATGATATTCAACAAAAGTGTGACAGTTGATGGCGTCCCCAGAAACATGGTTACCGCTCAGCAAGCAACTTATAAGAAATAAGATACATAAGCAACATATTCTTTACCACAATAGTTTTTAAGCTACTTTCCCATGAGCTATGTATTGCAAAGTTAGTCCGCTTAGTACAGGTGGAGGTTAGCAAAAGACTGGGAGCGACCAACTAAGAGAGCAATGACGGTCATAATCATGCAGAGCGACAAAGCAACATTGAATCAGGCATGGTAGTTATATCGCTACTCAGAAATAAAAGATCATCAAGGCTTGACAGACTTTCTTTACAGTCTTAAATATGCGTGAGCATATGCCAAGTCAATCAAAATAAATTCTCGAAGGAAGATATTACTAAACCATACCACATCATAGGCAAACAAATCAAGTTCGTATTCCAATAACACATTGGGAATCCCCAAGCTATTTGAGACTAACCATAAGAAAACCTGAACTACTAAGCGCCATTATGCACGTAGCATCTTTATCATAGACATATCAACCAATGCAATGGAAGCAAACTCTCTTAATAAGGTGAGCATGATAATTAAAGAGAGTTCAAGCAACCAACTAAACAAAAGCTCTTTGAAAAAGATAAGCATGAATACTAAGAGCTGAACATGATAGTAGCTATTAAAAGACAAAGAACACACACAGCAAAGATAGTCATGAAAATTCTATTTTATGTTCTAGGTAGAAGTGGAGTGTGTTTCTCTCCCACATAAAGAACGCTGAGTTTCGACTCGTTATGGAAAACTAAAAAGAAAACTAAAAGCAAGATGCTCCAAGCATAGCACATAACACATGAAGTGATAAAAATATAGTGGAACGAAAGACGAACTGATAATGTTGATGGAGAAGGGGATGCACGGGGGCATCCCCAAGCTTAGACGCTTGATTATCCTTGAAGATTTCTTGGGGGTGCACGGGGGCATCCCCAAGCTTGAGCGCTTGACACTCCTGAATCTTTTTATCATCTTCCCTCGCACACTTGAAAACTCCCTTCATACATAACTCATCATAATCTTATTAGCGAGGTTAGTACCCTTAATAAAATAATTGCACCTTGCTGGAAATAAAGATATTCTTGAAGTTATACTGTTTCTCAAGATTGCCAAAAGGTTCTTGCAAAGAAAAAGCAAGCTCTTGGTTTGCAAAATGAAGGAAAGGCAAAACAGGACAGAATCTGTGAAAAACAGAACAGCAGGTAGTAATTGATTTGTTCGGGGCACTTCTGCAACTCAAATCAAAAAACTCAGAACAGACGCACGAAAGACAATTATATAGAGAACGCTGTCGAAACAATTCAGACCAAAAAGATGATCTGGTGATTTTATACGAATTTTTCTATCCAAGGACAGAATCTGTTTCCTGGACAGCACCTCACAACTTTTGAACTTTCTAGCAATCAGAGGCTATACTTGGCACAAATATGAAAAGCAAAGATACAATGATGATGCTACTGTAATAAACAACATCAAGGCACAACAAAAGCAAAATAAAAATTTATTCATGTGGGCTGCCTCCCAAAAGCGCTTTCTTTTATGCCTTTAAGCTAGGCATAATGCATATAGATCAAGTTTTATCAAGAGTAAAAGAATAGCTAGCCCGTACAACGGACTCAAAAGGTAACTTGATCTTCTTTCGAGGGAAGTGTTCCATCCCTTTCTTGAGAGGAAACTGAAATTTTATATTACCCTCTTTCATGTCAATGATAGCACCAACGGTGCGTAAAAAGGGACGTCCCAAAATAATTGGACATGAAGGATCACATTCAATATCCATAATAGTGAAATCAACGGGAACGTAGTTGTCATTGACAACGATAAGAACATCGTTGATCCTCCCCAAAGGTTTCTTCATGGAAGAATCAACGAGACGAACACCAAAAGAACAAGAATCATAAGGTTTCAATTTAAGCATATCATATATTCTTTTGGGCATAACAGAGGTACTAGCTCCAACATCACATAATGCATAGCAAGAGAAGTCATTCAATTTAATTTTTATCATAGGATCCCAACCATCTTCTAGCTTTCTAGGTATGGAGGCTTCTACTCTAAGTTTCTCCTCCCTAGCTTTGATGAGAGCATTAGTGATATGCTCCGTGAAGGCAAGGTTAAGCGTGCTAGTGCGGGGGTCTCTAGACATCTTGTGAAGGAAATCAATAACTTCGGTAAGAGTGCAATTATCAAAATCAAGGTCACGAGCATCAAGTATAGTGGTAGTGGTGTCCTTTAGGTTCACTTGTTTGGTAGTTTCTATAGTCATAGCATCACCATTAATACGTCCATTGGGACCAGGAGTACATTGGGTGCTAAGAGTTTGGATATCCTCAACAACTTGGATAGTAGCAACAGTGTGGTGGGTAGGAAGGCTCTTAATTCTATCTTCTTCCTCCCTTTCCCTAGCCCATCTTTCTTTAAGTTTAGCCATCATCCTAATATTTTCATTAATTTTCACTTGAATAGCATTTATAGGAGTGACTTCCCTCTCCTCAAGAGGAGAAGTTTTAATTTTTAGCAATTTTACCTCATTGGCTAAATGGTCTACCTTAAAAGAAAGATCATCTAGTTTATGTAGTTTTTCTTCTACGCTCTTATTAAAGGCTTTTTGGGTAGTGATGAAATCTTTAAGCATAGTCTCTAGTTCAGTAGTGGAGTTCTTGGTGATAGGATAAGCATTGTTGTTCCCATAAGAATTCAAGGGGAACGGTCTAGGATTGCTACCAAAATTACTCCTATAAGCATTGTTGTTAAAATTGTTTCTAGAGATAAAATTCACATCTACTTGTTCTTGAGCAATCAAAGAATTTAAAGGAACATCACGAGGATCAACAGTAGATTGCTTCGAAAGTAGGGACATGATTAAGTCAACTTTTTCATTTAAGGAGGAAATCTCCTCGACAGAGTTTACCTTCCTACCTGTTGGAGCGCGTTCAGTGTGCCATTGGGAATAGTTGGTCATCATCTCATCGAGAAGCTTTGTGGCAGCACCAAGTGTAGTTGACATAAAAGTTCCTCCCGCGGCCGAATCTAACAAGTTTCGCGAGGTAAAGTTCAAGCCTGCATAAAAAGTTTGGATAACCATCCAAGTAGTCAAACCATGAGTAGGGCAGTTCTTGATAAGAGATTTCATACGTTCCCAAGCTCGGGCAACGTGTTCATTATCCAATTGTTTAAAATTCATTATGTTACTTCTAAGTTGGATAATTTTAGCAGGTGGATAGTATTTTCCAATAAAAGCATCTTTGCACTTGTCCCATGAATCTATGCTATTTCTACGCAAAGACTGAAACCAAATTTTAGCTCCTCCTCTCAAGGAGAAAGGAAAAAGCTTAAGCTTAACAATATTACCATCTATTTCTTGGTACTTCTGCATATCACAAAGTTCAACAAAGTTGTTTAAGTGTAAAGCAGCAGCATCTCCAGCACCGGAGAATTGATCTTTCATGACTAAGTTCAGTAAAGCAGGTTTAATTTCATATGAAGGTGCTAAAGTGGCAGGTGTAGTGATGGGTGTGCTGATAAAGTCATCATTGTTGTGACTAGTGAAGTCACACAACTTGGTGTTCTCGGTGGAACCCATAGTAGCAAGCAAGCAAGATAACTATTTTTGTGATTTTCGATAAAAGGTACTAAAGCAAAAATGCAAGGTAAACTAACAAGACTAAAAAGCAAAGGTAAAAGATAGCATGCAACTCCCCTATCCTGAAGAGTGGAGTCCCCGGCAACGGCGCCAGAAAAACTCCTTGATGGGCCTCTAACCCCTCGTTGGTTACCCCAAGTGGAAGGTGTGAGATGCAGTGTTGTGGAAGTTTTTCCCTTAGCAAAGATGACAAGGATCGAATCCCCAGAGACTCCTAGGTTCAACAAGTAGGTGTCAACTGCTAACGGCGCCAGATATTAGCAATCAACGTGGACCTGCACACAGATACAAATAACTTTGCTCCCAACGAGTACAGAGAGGTTGTCAATCCCTCTGGCCTTGTAGTTCACAAAGGATTAAACGCAAATGATAGTAGTGATAGATAATGTTTGCAATAGTAAATAATAGCGAAAAGTAAATAGCGGATGTGATCAATGATGGTAATATGGACCTGAGTCTCATGATGTTCACTAGTGATGTCTCTCTCCCAAAAGACGATAAAACAGCTATGTGAGGTAAGCGAATTACAGCTGGGCAATTGACAGGACCACGTACGCAAACCAATGCTGACTACATTGCAAGAAAGATTGAGGTTCAAATCATGGGCGGTACGCCAAAGTAAGTAGACCGAAATCCATCAATATCTACTACTAATCATCCACCTTGAGATATCTATCCAGAACATCTCGCTGATATTAAGTTGCGAGTCCCACCCATAGTGTAAACTCAAAGCAACAGACAACTGCATTAAAAGAACTTTGCGTAAAGTAAACAATCCTTGCACCCGCGGGCACAAGCACCGTTGTTTTCCCCCTTGTGGCAACAGCACATCCCCTAGACTCATGTTTCTGTCACTCAAGCTAGTCATCGAGGGGCATGAACCCACAATCGACCATAACGTTCCCTCTTGGAGTCACTACCTATTACTTGGCCAAAGCAATAAATAACAACGGAGAACATGCAAGAATTACTTATGAACATAAATATAAAAGAGGTAGATCAAATATATTACTCAATCACAATCTGAACATAATCTCATAATCCATCGGATCCTAGCAAACTCATCATAGCAACAGCATAAGGATTACATATGTGCCTCGATCATGTAGGGCAGCTCACGAGGACTAATTAGTGAAGCACAAGAACGGGAGGAGAACATCACATAGCTACTGGTCATGGACTCATGGTCCAAGGGAGAGTTCTCCTGGTGCTCCCGATCTTGGAAGCGGCGGCGGCGGCGGAACAAAGATGAGATCGCGAAAAAGAGTTCCCGTCACGAGGGTTTCGAAGGACGCTCTAAATATATGCCAAAGGGGGGCACCAGACGGGGCTCGGGGGGCCCAGGCGCCCCCCCCCGGCGCGGCCCGGGGGGGGGGGGGGCGCCGCCAGGGCGCCTGGGGCCCTGGTGGCCCCCCCGGCTGTACTTCGGGCGCAAGGTAGGTTCTGGAACGCTGATTTTTTATATAATTTTTCTTGATTTTTCCTGACAGTTCTCGAAATGTGAAAACCTGAAATACAAAAACAGCCGAAAACAGAAACTGGCACTAGGGTGCACTGGATTAGTAGGTTAGTCCAAATATGATCAAAAGTGTATGGAAGTGTATAAATATCATAGCAATATCACCCAAAAGTGGCATGGAGCAAGCAGAAATTATAGATACGTTTTGGACGTATCAACAACCGCCCTACTTGTCAGCCCCGTTCATACACTGTGGGCGCCAACCACCCTCTCCTCGCCCGAAATCGCTCTGGCAAATATTGGCGAGATGCGAGATTACCGTCGTATCCCCAACCGACGAGGCGTCCAAATTTTGAATTCGGGCTAAGTTCGTAACTTTCCCATATTTCAGACAGGCGCGTCCCAAAAACATGGTTCCCCGTACCTCTCCCTCCATTTTCCCATTCATACACCGTCCGCGCTAGAACACCTTCCCCACACCAGCCTCCGTCCGCCACCCCATCCATCGTTGTCGTCCTCCACCACATCCATCGCCGCCGTCCTCCACCACTTCCACCGCCACCGTCCTCCACCATGTAGGAGCGCCTACCAAGACAGCGTCGTCCACTTCTATAGATGGACGTTTCTCATCCACGGCGACGGACCAAGAGCCTTGCATCATTATATCTATCCTGCACAAGTATGCCAATTGTTTCAAACAACACATTAGAAAAGTATTTATGCTACGTTGTCATGATACGGGGACTTTCTGGTAGATGGCCTCGACCTTTCCTCAAGCCATGAAAATGCACTATAGTTTGCTTGTCATCAATGCCTCTAAATCTCTATGTCTCTCTCAACATAGCAGATCATCATTAGACACAAAATCCTTTAATGTGAGCTTGCAAAATGCTTGCATTAGATGCCTCATTAGACACTATATGTTCATCACCAGGAGCATGTAAAATGTTTGCATCAAATCCTTCATTACCAGTCTGCTCATTAGACACTTCAGGCTCAAGAACAACATGAGCTTGGATGTTTGTACCAGAAACTTGATTAGATTCATTAGATTCGGTGAGTTCAGTATTGATTGGGGGAGTTATAAAATAAGTAGAAATTGGTTTCATTTTCTCATAGATTCCCTACATACAAGTAGTTTTACAACACCGTCCGGTTTAACTATTGGTCAGAAATTGAAGAGTTGAATTAGATATAATCAGGGATGTGATGTACCTGCTTGTTGCGCATGCTACTCTTGCAAGCTGCTACTGTCCGTTTGTGCAAGCTCAATGACCTGTCCGTGATGCCGCCGCTGCCTCCCACGAAGGCTACACCCAGGGTTGGATCTTCATCTTCTTGTCCTTCCGTTCACTTGAAGCATGGCGACCGCCCTCCAACAAGGGCGAGAGGAAGTGCTGTGTCGGTCTGTCCAGCGGCGGCTAGGTTAGGAGCGAACAAGACTGGAGGCTGGAGCGGATGAATTGGGCTTTTTGCCTGCTGTTGATCGATATGGGAGGTGCTCGTTTGGGCCACGAGCCTGCTATAGGGCCTGCCTAGCACTTATGTTATTGGCCTATCCAAATTGAAACATTTTTCTTCATTTTTTACATTGCCTGCTCGTGCGTTGGGATGAACAAAACTAGCCTGGGCCAACCTGGACGACTCAAACTAGGTGCACACTTTCGACCCACCCAAGGCGGCCGCCCATACTAGCACCTATGGTGGTGGCGTCCCTTTTTGCATGTATGATAGGGGTTGTGAAAAATATTCCAGTGGCGCTTTTGGTTTGCCCACAGAATGGTTGAATTGCCTGTTTCTATGAACTGAGTTCGCCAATAATGTGAAGGATGCCAGTCTTTTCATCCTAATGTAGATTGCTTAGATCTCGATATGCCAAAAGTAATCGCATGAAATATAGAGTAAAAGCCAGTGTGATGTGTGTGTGGCAGAACTAGTCTGACTACACGTCCTCATATAACATGTCAAGGATGCACCATCTTACCAGATTAACCATTCGACTTACCAATGGAGTGTCGGAAGAAAGAAGTATTGGGACTATGCATACAAGCAATTGATGCCATGGACTCCTTCGTACAATCTTGTAAGAGAAAAAGAAGTTTCAGTGTTCCTGTACAAAGAACTAGCGTAAGTTCAGTTACCTGCTTCTTGGAATTTTAGTTAGCCACTTATTGCAAAGTTGTTCAATCACGTTGCTTGGCTTAATTTAGTTTGCTACTAATTACATAATGCCACAGCCTGTTAATCCTATTGTGGACTGCGCCCATCTATGTGTTTGATACTTATTGTTAAGAATTACCTGTTTGCCTGAACTTAAATAGCTACTTGTTTGTTTAACTGCTTTGCTGCTGCAACAACGGGTTACAATGATGTTAGTAACTACTTTTCATCATCGTATTGAAACTCTTTAATTCCTTGTTTGTTTAACTGGTTTGCTGTTATAACTCCTAGTTGAGATGTTTTGCTAACTTCAACTTTTCTCAATTCAATCGGAACATTGATGGCAAAATAGGTTAGCCCAAGATCAAAGAGCGAGGTCCCCCTGGACGTTGTATCATCCCACAACACTGGCACCGGCCCAATCGTGTAATATGAGTTGACAACTACTGAAGCTCTAGAGGCTAAACTAGTGGTAGAAAGAGATTCTGCTTCTGCACTTAGATAGCAAACAACACAATCAGTAGCAGTACTCAAGACAACCATTAAATATTTGGTGGATTTCAAAACGAAGCAAGCTGAGACTGACCACATTGTTAAGGTCCCGAAGAAAAAAAGGAAATTAAATTCCCACTTGGTAAATCATAGGTGAAATGTTCTTTCCATCGTTGAATAACCTTTGTGTTTTTTGTTCATGTAATCAATCAAACCATTTGTTTCAGAGATCATGTAATAATTTTTTTTTGTTTTTTGGTTTTAAATTTTAGTTGAGCACAAGTCTGTATTAATTGATAAGACTCGGAGACATTTCATTTTGATTGCTGTGATAGACCAACAAATATACCAATCAGGCTGAATGTGCATTCAGCAATAATAGTAGTATAGATGGACCATAAGTGGCACGTATCAGAATGGGCCAAGATGCTGTAGTAGCTTGGCTAAAAAAAGATGTTGTTGTTGCAAAGGAAAGTACAGCGCCCTGGCTTATGTATGTTAGTTGATATTATTGATCATATACTCTATAAGTGTTTATATGTTTGTTAGTTCTGTACATTCTTGGTTGATTGACTTGGTATTTGAATCTTGATACATCGCTTGTGTACATATCTAAATGGGAGTGCACATTATGCTGCGTGTGACATTTGAGTTGGACATGAAGTGTTCCAAATATTCGAATTCACCTTAAACTGGATTCTAGCTTCTGAATTTGGGTATCAGCATTTGTAAACCATATTCATATATGACAGTGGAATACATCTTTGTTGTCCTTTTGAAGATATATAAAAACACATAGAATGATTTATAAAGATTCGTATAGGAATACAAAATGGATTCAAATTTAGTTGCTACGGTAAACGTGGATGCTTATTGTCCCAAATTTCGAAAGAAGCGGCAAAATGTCCACCCCACGTCGGCTGCCCGAAGCCAAGTGTTTGGGAGATGGAAATTACTGTCTACCCATTACATGGACAATCCATCAGCCCGATTTCCACTGCTCTAAATAGGGGTAGGATAATAACTTCAATTAGATGTGACACGACCACCTCTGAGCCCATTCAGACACGGTGGGCGCCAAATACTGGCGGCAAAAGACATTTGATTCAAGCTCATCCGAAAGACCTCTGTTTCACCCTCCATTTCCCCATTCATACATGGTGGGCGACAAAACAAACTCGACTCGGCAGAAATCGATGTAGGCAAATATTTTTAATAGGGGCAGGTTTGTAACTTCACTCAGATGTGACACAACCGCCCTACCTGGCAGCCCCGTTCATACACCGTGGGCGCCAACCGTGGGCACCAAACACCCTCGACTCGCCCGAAATCGCTTTGGGAAAATATTGGCGAGATGCGAGATTACCGTCGTATCCCCAACCGACGAGATGTCCAAATTTTAAACTGGGGCTAAGTTCATAACTTTCCCATATTTCAGACAGGCGCGTCCCAAAAACATGGTTCCCCGTACTCCCCCTCCATTTTCCCATTCATACACCGTCCGCGCTAGAACACCATCCCACCACCATCCTCCGTCTGCCACCCCATCCATCGCCGCCGTCCTCCACCACATCCATCACCGCCATCCTCCACCACAGCCATTGCCACCGTCCTCCACCATGCCGGAGTGCCTACCAAGACCGTGTCATCCACTTCTAGAGATGGACGTTTCTCATCCACGGTGACGGACCAAGAGCCTTGCATCACGTCCTCTCGCTTCATCAGCGCTGTCGTCCTCTTTGCCGGGGCCGCTCACACGACCTTCTCTTCCACCGCAAAATGTCCACTCCCACGTCGGCTGCCCGAAGCCAAGTATTTGGGAGATGGAAATTACTGTCCCCATTACATGGACAATCCATCGGCCCGATTTCCACTACTCTAAATAGGGGTAGGATAGTAACTTCAATTAGATGTGACATGACCGCCTCTGAGCCAATTCAGACACGATGGGCGCAAAACATGGGCGGTAAAACACATTTGATTCAAGCTCGTCCGCAAGACCTCTGTTTCTCCCTCCATTTCCCCATTCATACATGGTGGGTGGCAAAAAAAACTCGACTCCGCCGAAATCGATGTAGGCAAATATTTTCAATAGGGGAAGGTTTGTAAATTCACTCAGACATGACACAACTGCCCTACCTGTCAGCCCCGTTCATACACTGTGGGCGCCAACCACCCTCTCCTCGCCCGAAATCGCTCTGGCAAATATTGGCGAGATGCGAAATTATTGTCGTATCCCCAACCGACGAGGCGTCCAAATTTTGAATTGGGGCTAAGTTCGTAACTTTCCCATATTTCAGACAGGCGCATCCCGAAAACATGGTTCCCCGTACCTTTCCCTCCATTTTCCCATTCATACACCGTCCGCGCTAGAACACCTTCCCCACACCTGCCTCCGTCCGCCACCCCATCCATCGTTGCCGTCCTCCACCACATCCATCGCCGCCGTCCTCCACCACTTCCATCGCCACCATCCTCCACCATGCAGGAGCGCCTACCAAGACCGCGTCGTCCACTTCTATAGATGGACGTTTCAAATCCACGGCGACGGACCAAGAGACTTGCATCAATATATCTATCCTGCAAAAGTATGCCAATTGTTTCAAACAACACATTAGAAAAGTATTTATGCTACGTTGTCATGATACGGGGACTTTCTGGTAGATGGCCTCGACCTTTCCTCAAGCCATGAAAACGCACTATAGTTTGCTTGTCATCAATGCCTCCAAATCTCTATGTCTCTCTCAACAAAGCAGATCATCATTAGACACTAAATCCTTCAATGTGAGCTTGCAAAATCCTTGCATTACATGCCTCATTAGACACTATATGTTCATCACCAGGAGCATGTAAAATGTTTGCAAGTCCTTCATAACCAATCTATTCATTAGACACTTCAGGCGCAAGAACAACATGAGCTTGGATGTTTGTACCAGAAACTTGATTAGATTCATTAGATTCGGTGAGTTTAGTATTGATTGGGGGAGTTATAAAATAAGTAGAAATTGGTCTCATTTTCTCGTAGATTCCCTACATACAAGTAATTTTACTACACCGTCCGGTTTAACTTTTGGTCAGAAATTGAAGAGTTGAATTAGATATAATCAGGGATGTGATGTACCTACTTGTTGCGCATGCTACTCTTGCAAGCTGCTACTGTCCGTTTGTGCAAACTCGATGACATGTTCGTGATGCCGCCGCTGCCTCCCACGAAGGCTACACCCATGGTTGGATCTTCATCTTCTTGTCCTTCCGTTCACTTGAAGCCTGGCGACCGCCCTCCAACGAGGGCAAGAGGAAGTGCTGTGTTGGTCTGTCCAGCGGCGGCTAGGTTAGGAGCGACCCAGACTGGAGGCTGGAGCGGATGAATTGGGATTTTTTCCTGCTGTCGATCGATATGGGAGGTGCTCGTTTGGGCCGCGAGCCTGCTATAGGGCATGCCTTGCACTTATGTTATTGGCCTATCCAAATTGAAACATTTTTCTTCATTTTTTACATTGCCTGCTCGTGCGTTGGGAAGAACAAAACTAGCCTGGGCCAACCTGGACGACTCAAACTAGGTGCACACTTTCGAGCCACCCAAGGCGGCCGCCCATACTAGCCCCTATGGTGGTGGCGTCCCTTTTTGCATGTATGATAGGGGTTGTGAAAAATATTCCAGTGGCGCTTTTGGTTTGCCCACAGAATGGTTGAATTGCCTGTTTCTATGAACTGAGTTCGCCAATAATGTGAAGGATGCCAGTCTTTTCATCCTATTGTAGATTGCTTAGATCTCGATATGCCAAAAGTAATCGCATGAAATATAGAGTAAAAGCCAGTGTGATGTGTGTGTGGCAGAACTAGTCTGACTATACGTCCTCATATAACATGTCAAGGATGCACCATCTTACCAGAATAACCATTCGACTTACCAATGGAGTGTCGGAAGAAAGACGTATTGGGACTATGTATCCAAGCAATTGATGCCATGGACTCCTTCGTACAATCTTGTAAGAGAAAAAGAAGTTTCAGTGTTCCTGGACAAAGCACTAGCGTAAGTTCAGTTACCTGCTTCTCGGAATTTTAGTTAGCCACTTATTGCAAAGTTGTTCAATCACGTTGCTTGGCTTAATTTAGTTTGCTACTAATTACATAATGCCACAGCCTGTTAATCCTATTGTGGACTGCGCCTATCTATGTGTTTGATACTTATTGTTAAGAATTACCTGTTTGCCTGAACTTAAATAGCTACTTGTTTGTTTAACTGCTTTGCTGCTGCAACAACGGGTTACAATGATGTTAGTAACTACTTTTGAGCATCGTATTGAAACTCTTTAATTCCTTGTTTGTTTAACTGGTTTGTTGTTATAACTCCCAGTTGAGATGTTTTGCTAACTTCAACTTTTCTGAATCCAATCGGAACATTAATGGCAAAACAGGTTACCCAAGATCAAAGAGCGAGGTCCCCCTGGACGTTGTATCATCCCACAACACTGGCACCGGCCCAATCGTGCATTATGAGTTGACAACTACTGATGCTCTAGAGGCTAAACTAGTGGTAGAAAGAGATTCTGCTTCTGCACTTAGATATGAAGTTGACATGTTGAGGAAGCAAACAACACAATCAGTAGCAGTACTCAAGACAACCATTAAATATTTGGTGGATTTCAAAACGAAGCAAGCTGAGAGTGACCACATTGTTAAGGTCCCGAAGAAAAAAAGGAAATTAAATTCCCACTTGGTAAATCATAGGTGAAATGTTCTTTCCATCGTTGAATAACCTTTGTGTTGTTTGTTCATGTAATCAATCAAACCATTTGTTTCAGAGATCATGTAATAATTGTTTTTTTTTGTTTTTTGGTTTTAAATTTTATTTGAGCACAAGTCTGTATTAATTGATAAGACTCGGAGACATTTCATTTTGATTGCTGTGCCAGACCAACAAATATACCAATCAGGCTGATTGTGCATTCAGCAATAATAGTAGTATAGATGGACCATAAGTGGCACGCATCGGAAAAGGCCAAGATGCTGTAGTAGCTTGGCTAAAAAAAAGATGTTGTTGTAGCAAAGAAAAGTACAGCGGCCTGGCTTATGTATGTTAGTTGATAATATTGATCATATACTCTATAAGTGTTTATATGTTTGTTAGTTCTGTACATTCTTGGTTGATTGACTTGGTATTTGAATCTTGATACATAGCTTGTGTACATATCTGAATGGGAGTACACATTATGCTGCGTGTGACATTTGAGTTGGACATGAAGTGTTCCAAATATTCGAATTCACCTTAAACTGGATTCTAGCTTCTGAATTTGGGTATCAGCATTTGTAAACCATATTCATATATGACAGTGGAATACATCTTTGTTGTCCTTTTGAAGATATATAAAAACACATAGAATGATTTATAAAGATTCGTATTGGAATACAAAATGGATTCAAATTTAGTTGCTACGGTAAACGTGGATGCTTATTGTCCCGAAATTCGAAAGAAGCGGCAAAATTTCCACCCCACGTCGGTTGCCCGAAGCCAAGTGTTTGGGAGATGGAAATTACTGTCTACCCATTACATGGACAATCCATCAGCCCGATTTCCACTGCTCTAAATAGGGGTAGGATAGTAACTTCAATTAGATGTGACACGACCACCTCTGAGCCCATTCAGACACGGTGGGCGCCAAATACTGGCGGCAAAAGACATTTGATTCAAGCTCATCCGAAGGACCTCTGTTTCTCCATCCATTTCCCCATTCATACATGGTGGGCGACAAAACAAACTCGACTCGGCAGAAATCGATGTAGGCAAATATTTTTAATAGGGGCAGGTTTGTAACTTCACTCAGACGTGAGACCACCGCCCTACCTGTCAGCCCCATTCATACACCGTGGGAGCCAACCGTGGGCGCCAAACACCCTCGCCTCGCCCGAAATCGCTTTGGGAGAATATTGGCGAGATGCGAGATTACCGTCGTATCCCCAACCGACGAGATGTCCAAATTTTAAACTGGGGCTAAGTTCGTAACTTTCCCATATTTCAGACAGGCGCGTACCAAAAACATGGTTCCCCGTACCCCCCCCTCCATTCTCCCATTCATACACCGTCCGCGCTAGAACACCATCCCACCACCATCCTTCGTCTGCCACCCCATCCATCGCCGCCGTCTTCCACCACATCCATCACCGCCGTCCTCCACCACAGCCATTGCCACCGTCCTCCACCATGACGGAGTGCGTACCAAGACCGCGTCATCCACTTCTAGAGATGGACGTTTCTCATCCACGGTGACGGACCAAGAGCCTTGCATCACGTCCTCTCGCTTCATCGGCGCCGTCGTCCTCTTTGCCGGGGCCGCTAACACGACCTTCTCTTCCACCGCAATGGGACTTATCCCCCGATGCACCCGTCTATCGTCGCAGATCTGCTTCAACGCCACTGACAGCCATCGCACCCCCGATGCCTAGAGGTGGTACTTCATATCTCCTCAACTTTTTGATCAAAATCAGAAAATAGAGCTTAACTTGGTTACTCTACTTTCTTTTCAGCTCTTAGAATTTAGTTCTTAGTTCGAAGCAAACAATGGCTGCTAAATACCATTTCTCCGGTTTCCCCCTTTTATGATCACTATACGAACAGAATACGTGCTTCCTGTCATAATAGCACTGCTCGAGCCATCAAGCTAAACAAGCTTAGTTGTTAAAATACAAATCTAATATTATTAAATCAGATTCGTTTAATTGGTCAGCTAAATGTTCCTAAAGTAGTTTTGAAAATGCATGTTCGCCGCTCGGGTGTTTATCTCAACAGGATGCCCACGGTGGGCAGGCCCACCCTGGGATTTTGGGTCGTCCCAGGCCCCGATTCCCCTCTGTTCTGCTACGCGCTTCCGATCTCTACTCGCCCCCAGCCGCCTGCCTCGCCGACGACTTGCCATCCCCGGACGACATGACTCTAGGAGGAGACGCCAGACTAATAGGAGGTCAGGAGCCGCTCGCCCAATAGCGTCACCACTGCCCGGCCGCGCTGCCGTGCCTGCCCTCCCAGTCCGTTCAGGGCTCAAGCGTGCAGCACCCACTAAGCCAACCCAATTTATCCTGAGAAAAGTCCTCAACACTCAGCAGCTACTCCTCATCACCCATTTTCTAATTGATTCATTACTCATTAGGCAGGACCCTCATTAGGGTTTGTTGTCTGCTCAGTGCTAGCTACACTTAATGGTTCAAATGTATTTCAGTAATCTTTAGTACGTGTAAAGTTCATAGGGTTTTCAAAATTCCGGCCCTAGGAACAGACACTACTCATTTTGGATTGTTGGTCATAGTGACATTGACCCAGATTACTACTGCAAGCGAGGTTTGTTGACAATTTTACTTGTCTTTCTTACTCATTCGATATAATATCCAATTATTCACGTCGATTAGTTGCACACAATAAGTTCTAGACAAACTTCTTGATTCAGATTTCGGACGGTCTCTTACTACATTTACAATTTTGCATACTTGTCCTAGTAAGCTCATAAGTAAATGATTGATTCACTACATCTATGCTTGCCTTGTCATATTTGTTGTCAATATTCCTTTAGGGTGGACCACACTGTTTCTAAATACTGCAAACATAGACATGAGTGAATAGTATTTCTCTATGTGATCTTTTCCATCATGTGTGGGCAACGAACACTGCATTGTATAGAAAGAAAGTGTCATTTCGAGCTTTTACATAGGCTTCGATCTTTTACATGGAATACAATCTACCTACTTGCTTTGTGTCGCACTACCAACACTCCACCCTTGAAGCTAAACATTATGCCACTCATAATTCCTTAGTTTATTTGTTCAGATATAAATCTCATATGATTTTAATGTTCCTACTTCAGTTTTGAAATATGTGTCTGCCTGTTATAGAGACATAAGGGGTTTGTATTTCTGTGTGTGGTCTGGTCAGCACGGTTGGGGGCTAAACTTTGCGTATGCAGGGGTTTATAGGGAGAAACTCTTCGAGTTGAATCCGCAATGCATTCCATAGATAATCTGACTACTTTTTATGTTTTCATGAATCTCAGATTTTGAACAGCATCATAATGATTATGAGCTTGCGCGCCTGAAAAGAATAAAGCAGAACAATGCCATGGCTGTCAAACTTGGCATTAAGAGACTGAAATCAAGTCTGGATGCAATGCAATGCAAACGCTCTCCACCTAAAGATTCATGCTCAGAATATGATCCTAACAGTGATTCTGACCTAGAGGGAGAGCTAAGTCAATGTAGCTCCCTAGTGGAGGAGCCAGAGGAAGATGCCCTATCTTATTCACCCATCAAGGTGCCTGCTCTAACTTTCCAAGGTTATATTTATCGCACATATCTTGCAGCTGATGCTTTGCATTGCTTCTACTTTGTTGAACTGCCATTAGTTTAGTTTACACATCGTGTATGTGAATACGCCCTGCCTATCCATTTTCAGTACATATTGCATCTGTCATCATACCATATTTATCCATTCTAATGTTGTTCTTGTGTATCAGACGTTCAAAAGGAAGAGGGCGATTGCAAATCGTGGAGGAGCACAAGCAAAGTATTTGGAAAAGGTAGTGGCCCCTGATAAATCAAATAGCCGATTAGGTGTAGTTGCAATATCACCCACAAAACACCCCAACTCTAGCAGACTCTAGCCCTACTACACTGGTCATTTCTGATGAACCAACTCAGCAGACCCCAACTACAGCAAACATTATGATTACGCCAGTTGACATAGCACCAGCTCTACGACTCAAAACCCCCCATTCCAGCAAAGAGTACACTAAATCTAGTTGCCAAATCCTTTTTTTGAACCAGAGAGAGCCCCAATTGCAGCAAATAGGACCCGTGTTCCATTTCTTCCCAGTTTAGAAGACAAAGCTTATATTGTTGTCAAGAACTTTGTGCGCATCTTTCCTTCATGGAAAGATTATACCACAGACACAGAACAATTTCTAGTCTTCCTCCGCAACTTAAGTGTAAGTAATGTACTAATGTTATTCATGGTCATTGCTGCATATGTTTCTGCTGACAGAAGACACAAGATTTCATTATTTTAAATAGGCGAGGACCAAATTGGATTGTGAAGACGAGCAAGGGTTGGTTGCGCTTTTCAAGCACTCGTTGATGAAGTATCGTTCCTACCTGAGGCAAGCGCACTTTGATGGCAAGCCTCTAAACGAAATTTCTGTAAAGTCTCCGGTGCTACATTTATCCGACGATGACTGGAATAATCTTGTTACACATTGGTCTCGGCTGCAGCGTAAGGTACTATCTATGATATCACATCACAATTTGAACTACATTTCTGCATTTTCATTAACGTCTCACTTGTACGAAAAATGTTAGCAGAAGAACATTCATTCTCAAGGGACCACAGAATGTCACAACTATACTGCACACTGCATTGCTCTTGTGAGTACCTCTTGCCTTGTATGACCATACTTACTTTCATAGTTGTTTGATTATGTATCATCACTGCACATGTTAGCCTCGTTATCGTCCATTTGGTGGACATTATAAGATCCGTATGTACTCTTACATAAATTTAGAATCAACCCAATACTTTTGAAGAGGTTTAGCTCTGCAATTCTCTTGTAAGGACTGAACGTCGTCTATCACTGTACTTACATTAACAGCTACTCCCTCCGTCCCATAATATAAGAACGTTTTGTACAGTACAGCAGTGTTCAAAACACTCTTGTATTATGGAAAGAGGGATTGGTTCATTGTGTAGAATTCTAGATCTTATCTCCCTCGCCCACCATTTACTAAAAAAAGATCAGATCTATATTTAATCTTACCAAAAAGTAGAATACACAGACAATGCTAGTGGAGAAGTGTAGCCCATTGCTCTTATCAGTACATTTTGTCCTATAATGCTTGTACTTCCAGGGATTGGTAGTTGATTATGTAGCATCAATCTGCATCTTATCTTCATTATCCTCTATCCCTTCCAGTATTATCAAATCTATAATTACTCTCTACAAAATGTAGAGTACATGCCATGCTTATGAAGAAGATTTTGTGCTGAAATTTTTGAGTTATCCTTCCCTTGACAAGGAGAAGGGCATTATAAAGCCGGTGTTAACTGTTAATGTAAGTCAGTCCTTCTAAAGCCTTTATCCTCAACTATTGTTTAATTTCCTCATACTCCCTATCGTTTACTGCTGTTTAGTTAGCTGTTTCTACCAAAATGCATGTTCGCAAGAACCGTAAGTTCTAAGTTTTACTAGTAAAACCAAATTCCTTATTCATACCATGCACATTACATAATACTCCCAATATGTATGCTTGTTTTTGAGGGGCTATAATCCAGTGTGTGGTGAAGCAGCCCACATTTGCACCTTGTCATCTCCTGTTTTATCTTACTAATGTGGCTGATGATATGAACACATGCCATGCACATTAACCAAAATAGATACAATGATTTTTGTTGCCCTTCATCTATGCTTGTTATGTTGACATGGTAATCCAGTAGTGTGGTGAAGCTCCCCACATTATGAATAATGCCAAATTATGCCATTGATATTTTGAACTTACTCTTTATTTTCTAATTTGAAATTGGATGGAATTGACAGCATAGTTATCATCTTTGTTTATACACGTGCATAACCTGTCATCTCTCTGCTTTGTTTCAGGATGATATGCCTGATGGCATGCACAAGTCTGCTGAAGGCTGTGAGACAAACCCAACCTATATTGCAGCAAAGAAGGCAAAACATCTTGAAGATAGCGAGACAACCCCAAAGTCTTGTGTTAATGATGTGTTCAAGTTACTTGAGATTAGCAGTCAGACAAACTCACATAATTCTTTGTCTGAATCAGTTTGACTTTTTCAGTCCCAAGTTCTAGCAGAAAGGCCTTCGGCAACTCAACTTCAACTTGAACTCCTATCTCTAAGAAAGATTGCGGAGAACACCAATGAGAACCTCATCGCTAAACAGCTACACCTGGAAGCTATGACCGACATGCTAGGCCGGTCTCAAAGGCTTGCTCAGCAGCTTGCGCATCAGTTTATGCGCAAGGCCAACCTTTCTTGAACTGTCTTGGAAGTGGTCTCGGTTCAGTATTATTTTGTTACGCTGCAATGGTGCCTAGTTTTTGTAATCTGCTTCTTCGTTGCGCGTTATGATCACTGGTGGCGAACTTCGATGACCAGTGGATGTAATATACCATAAATCCTTTATTGTATAGTGTAGTTTTATTCTTAGTTACTACGCCGTAATTTCTTTATTGTAAAGAGTAGGTTTTTTCTTAATTCTTACTAGTTACTGCCATCATTCGCTATCTGAAAAAAAATAGATGTAGTCGACCGGGCCGAAACATTCGCCTCTAATGGGCCTGGTGTTTAGTGGGCCACAATTGGGCCGGCCTGCATCTTTCTTGGGCCCGAATCATTGGGGCCATCACACATTCCGCGAGGCCCACAACTTACACCGGCCTTTATTTTAGTTGGGCTTTTTGTGGACCCATCTCTTAGTTTGGCCCAGGTAGCATTGAGCCATTAACAAGCTGAATATTGTACTGGCCTGTTACGGCCCAGATGAAACCATGGGCCTTTAGCAGGCCGAAATGCATATTGGGCCTCAATTTTCACTAGTCGTCGACGGGCCTTCGGCAGGCTAAGACATAGACGGGGCCTTTTTAGGCCCAGTTATATCACGGGCAGTTACCAGGCTGAAACATATCTCGAGCCTTAGTTGGCCCACTGATATCATGGGCCTTTAAGAGGCCGAACGCTTATTACAGACATCAATGGGCTGAATTATGCGACGGGCTTTTAGCAGGCCCAAAGTCACGTTGGGCTTAACTGTTGCCACCTTTATCACGGGTCGTTAGTGCGCCCGATGTCCTGTCAGACCATATATGGCCCATGGGCAGCACGGGCCATTCCCAGGCCGAAAGTCACACCGAGCTGAAATGGGCCCATGTCCACATCGGGCCTCTAACAGCCCGATAGTCACTGGGCAGTAATTGGGCACAAATAGTCCGCGAACAATTAACGGGCCAGATTTGGCTTCGGGCCGTAAATGGGCATTTATTAAGCAGGCCGTTATTGGGCTGGCCCACTACTACCTGAGTAAGTACTATGGGCCTTTGATTGGGCCGGCCTTTTTAACCTATATGGGCCTCTGTTGGGCCATGCCACGTGTCGATGTATCATAGGCCAAAAGACATCATGGGCCATACATGGGCCGGAAGTTAAAACAGGCTGGATATATATTGGACGGCCCAGATGATGCTACTGGGCCTAATTCGGATAGGACGTAAATGGGCCCTGGGTCAGCAGGTTGTAAATGGGCTATATGCGAACAGGCCATTAACATGCTTGTCGTGGGCTGGCCCGCCACCTTTTGACCAAGTCAAACAGGTCGGCCTTTTCACAGGAATGGGCCTCTGTTGGGCCGTGCCACGTGTCGACGTATCATAGGCGCATTGTGTCCAATGAGTGGATGACATCTGTCCCAACGGTGAGCCGACACGTGTTCCCTCCATCAAATGATGATTTTACACATGGAAATCCCCATTGTCGGGGCTGTTAACGGGTTATCGGATCCAAAACCGGACCGGATAGCTTAACGGCGTTCCGTTCAGGTGGATGCCACGTGTCGGTCACCCTTGACGAAAGCACTTCTGTGACGCGCGATTTATTGTCATGGAAGTGGACACTTCCGTGATGATAATTTTCGTAATGTCATGGAACACTTCTATGACAACACATGTATGAATATCTTGATTCTGTCATAAATTTGTCATGGATATACATGCATGACAGAAAACGTGACCTACTGTGACAAACACGTATCATCACGGAAATGTATTTTTTTTGTAGTGTAACAAACCCCAAAGTTCACAAAGCAGGCATGAACTCGATACTCTCATGGTTTGAGGAATTATGCAAAAATTAACTATATCTGTGATATTAACCATAAACTTGTGAAGAATGTATCTCATAGCAAAACATCAATTCGGGTCGATTCAACACAAATGTTCTTCTAACATTGTGCCCTCAAAGTTGGTGGCATAGACATGCCCATGATTAGGAAAATAGAACCATCATGCAACACTTGAGCTAGTCTTACAGGCCAGACTAGGACTACATTTTACCATTTATTATTCCACACGTGCATATGAGTCTTCCTGTGAGCCTCGTGGTTATTGTAGACTCGAGAACCACAATAGTTATAACATGGAACATAAACATAATTATGAACAGGGAGATAATCAATAACATTTCTTATTGCCTCTAGGGAATATCTCCTATAGGCTCCCACTTGCACTAGAGTCAATAATCTAGTTAATGCTAATGCACTTTACATCCCTGATGTCCATCGGATCTGACAACTTCAGCTCCGTGTGTATCTTTTGACTTGCCTTTGTATATATGTGAATCATTGGTCGAAACCTGATTCCTCAGACTAAGCTATGGAGCAACTACTGCAATAGTCTCCCATTGACCAAAGCCTTCTTGGAACCATACTATGTTCATGAATGAACTATATGATTCAATATCTTCTTTGCCGCTTCTAAAGCATCAACATACTTAGCCTTTTTTATAGAATTAGCCATAGTAACCTATTTGTAACAATTTCAAACTACCATGCCACCATATTGTGTATTACACAAAACCCTTTATTTAAATCAAAATTCGCATGGAGCAATGATGCAGACTGTATCGATGTAACCTTTTACATGGAGCTCTTCATGATCTCCCCTAAGCTTGCGTGAAAACTTGTCATCGGTGCTACTTTAGTACTTATTGACCCTTTTTTATTATTGTCCCATGATCAATACTTTGATCACTTTGCTATCTATACTCGCAACATCTTTGGAGTATCGGACATATCAGGTTGTTTCACATACCATGGAATAAATGATTAATCCAAACACAAGAGTGTGTGGAATCTCCATCATTTATTTTTCTCATCAGTGTTTTGGGACACCTAATCTTGCAAAACTCTTTCCATGTGACTTCAGCAAGAATCACTCCTTGACATTTTTAGTGCTAAACTGTTTTAGCATCTTGTCAATATGTTTTTTTCCAGCCCCTTTAGGTAAATCTATCTCCATAGATCATTATGCCTAATATCAAGGCTATTTAGCCCAAGCATTTCATCGAAAAAACTATTTTCAAATGAAGTACGAATTCGTGTTAAGAAATTTATTTCCAATTAACAATGTGTCAAGCACACAAGGTTTTCAGAAATATTATTATGCTCCCACTTACTTTCTTGAAACCACAAGCATCTTCGTTACCCATTGATGAAGTCGAACCACTTTGAACATTCCATCAAAAATGAAGATTCCAACTCCATTTTGCTCTCTTTTGTCCACTTCTGGAACTCTGACGTTTGCATACTTACTAGCATCCTCTGGAACAACAAAATACTTTGGATTGTATCACATACAAGTCCTAGGTAGTATTTACATTTCATGGAAATTCTTTTGTCATACATGTTTCATATCTCATGCTTGAAATAGGTATTAATTACTAGTTTAACCTGAAGCGGCTTTAAGCATCGCTACATTGAGACAATCTCATTGTAGTCAACTCCTTGAACTTGTTATTGCAATAAATCAAGCTTAATGGATAAAACATTTTTATCCATATCAGTTTATAGTCCCATTACAATCCGTTAGACTCTAAGTCTTTCGGAGGGTTTATCAAGATTTAAATCTTGAATCATTTATGGAAACTATCTCGGATTACATTTGCGTTTAGCCAATTCCGGAGTCAGGTCCCATCAACACTTCCTTGGGTATCGTAGGTATGCTGTTGTCTAACCACAATATCTCATTTGTGCACCTTAGAGGTTTGCATGAACTTTGCCTACATTGTTCAGCGGCAAATTCGAACGAAGTCCATATATCTCATGTAGAGACTTCCGCATCATTCACAGTAGGAAAATCTGGATTACTTCCAATGTTCCTTTCCTTTTTACATGATGACGAAGATACTTGTTATCTTGCCGAGTGGCACTGTCCTCCCACTTACCCTTTTGCAAAAACTATTGTCTTTAAAAGCATACCGTTTTGTGGCAAAAAACCTTTGCCTCGGTATAGTGGTGGGGGAATACCTAATGACTTGGGTTATCTAACAAATAGCACTTGTCTGATTTGGAATAGGTTTGTAACCTTTTACACAAGCCCCATATTCCAAATGTTAAGAAAAGATATAACATGGTTTGGTGTACCATACCATGCCGTCATTTCAACAGACCCGATGGAGCCCTTTTCAGTGTAAAATCCGCATTCTTTAAAGCACTACTCTTTAAAACTGATAATGGTAAATTTATTTATGTCATCTTTGATCTTACCATGTCATAAATGGTTTGATTACATCTTCACAGTCATTCCACTCATAGTGGTGTTCCGGGAGGTGTACATTATGAAACTCTTTTCACAACTCATCAGACATTCGCTGAACTTGTAACTCAGATATTCCTTTCTGCAATCAAATTGTAGAAACATAATTTTTTTTACAATAACTTTTACCTCATTTTTTAAAACCTTTTGAATAATTTCGAAAGATCAAGACTTACATCTCATAAAGCAAATATTCATATATCTACTTGAGTCCTTTCTGAAGATATATAAATACACTACTTGCAACAACATTTATTGAACTACACACATCAAAATGTATGATCACCAATAAGTATGGTGCTCGTTCCTTATGGCCTGTGAATGGTATTTCAGTCACTTCACTTTTCGGAAGAAAGTTGCAAGTGTCAGATGATTCAAAATCAAACGACTCCAAAATCCATCATCATGGGATTTTTCCTTGCTGGTTTCTCCAGTGTGACAAAATATAGTGCCACACATGTGTGGTATTCTTATAGTCTTGCGACATTTAGCGTCAGTGTTATGGATGTATCATTTTACCATCAATATTCATAACATACATCCCATCTTGGATGTAAGCATGGCCCTTCATGTTATTGATAATAGTGAACAACAATTATTCTTTTATGAACAACCCTTTTGCAATAAAAAATGTGCAATATGCTAGAGTGTAAGAAACTCTGAAATGAATTATGAAAGTAAACACAAAGGTAATATATTAATATCATTATTCATAACAGTTGGTGTACAAAAGTAGGGGCTCTCCTTTTGTACCCCTTACTTGTGCACGGGCTGTCAGAGCCACGCCTGCGGCCACACCTAATAGGGCAAAGGTGGGAAACCAAAGCACAAGCCTATCAGAGCAGCGCCAAGACAGTGGCGAAAGGAAGGCCAAGTAAAAATATATGTTTCCCCCGACAAGACCCTTGTCGGGGCGGTCTGCACGACCCCGGCAAGAACCATGGCAAGCCCTTGCCACACCATTGTCGCCCTAGCTCGGCAGCCGACCCACTAGCCCAGGCAATTACCCACGTGGGAGATACGTGGTTCCTGATCCAGCTAGTCAAGCACCTGCGTGAACACCCTACCACCACGCCATCTCAGCTGCCTGCCAACCTACATGGCACTTCATACCTCGTTGGCCTGGACGCGCGTCGCAGCCAGACGGAGCGGCGACGGACGGGACGGGCCTTGTTGCCGTCCGCGATAAAGCGAGTGGAGACCTAAGTGGCGCATTTAATGCGTCTTGTCCCGTAATGGCAGGAGATAAACTTGTACATTCTATACCTTTCCACCTCCTCTGTGCCACTATGGCAGCCCCTTTTGACTATAAAAGGAGGCCCGAGGCATACTGTAGAATGATTTCGATCTTTTGTACTAGGCACGCACCGTAGCTAGTTCAAGAGCTCAAGATCACTCAAAGACACACTAAAGCAGGATTAGGGTATTAAGCATCTTCGCGTCCCGAACCTGGGTAAACGATCCTTGTGCTGACTCCTAGACCCACACTTTGCACACGCCCGCGCCCGACAACCATAGAAGGGATTCCAGTGATCCCATAGGTGTCGACCCCGACATCTTTGGCGCACCAGGTAGGGGGGCGCAGTTGTAAAAATCCGGTCTAGCAGTTAGTTTAGCAGTTGTTCGTTGCCATGGCTCCCAAGAAGAAGATGATCATGGCGATCGGCTAACCTGGAGCCAAACGGCCCGTGCCCGTACGGGCGGGTGACGGGGTGGTCGCAGATGGAAGCTGAGGTGCGGCCCGTGAACACCCACATCGCTCCAGTAGCCGAAGCTTGGCGAGCGGGAACGTTCGTACACAAGACAACGAGCCGCACACCGCCAAGTTGAAAGGTGGAGCCGGGGCCCCCGCGGGCGGCGCGGGACCCTCCAAGAGTGGCGTCGTTCCACGTACGGGCAGAGCGGCTACATCCAAGACGCCCACGCCAGCACCCACAACGCGCTCCTCCTAGGTTGTGCTCGATGAGCAGCATCGCCACACTGGTGACCCCGGGCGCCGCCACGGAAAGAGCCATGCGCATCATTCGCGGGACGTATAAGACCAACATGCTCACCGAGGTGCTGGCGAAAACGGCGTGCAGCCGCAGGGCCATGATAGAGCTCCTTCTAATGTGGTTAGAAGTCGGAGCGCATCATGGCCCATGCTGCTTTCGCCGCCGCCCACACCGTCGGAGGCCTTAGCGTGCGCGCAGTTGCTCCTCGACTTACCTCCTGCTGCGGAGAAGCTCGACGAGTGGAGAGCCACCATCCAAAGCCTCGTCGGCATCGCCGACAAAGACGAGCCGCGGCCAGCGGGGCCCTCAGGCCGACGCTCTGTTGAGCCACCGCACGCCAGTGGTGGAAGGACCGGGGGCGCTGCAGCCATTGTGCATTCTCCTCCTCCTCTCTAGTTACCACGGGCACCGGTCCGTCAGGACGATGTTTTGTGATAACATTTCCATAGCGTCGTCAGACCCGCAGACCCACCGCGATCAGTGCCTTGTTCGTCATGAGTGAGCCCATGAAGACGCTTGAACTACCATTGAGCACCGGCGTGAAGCACGCCATCAGTCAAACAGGCGGGTAGGGCCCACGACGGACCACCCAGCACCGGGGGGCCCTGGAAGCTTACCTTACGAGGTAGGCTGTCCAGCTTTTACCCGTGAGCTGCGGTAGTTCTAGTGGCCCACTCACCGCACATTCAAGCCTGACGTTGCGGAGAAATACAATGGCAAGACTCACTCGTCAGAGTTCATTAGCATCTACACCATCGAGATGCAGGCCGCCAGAGCTCGTGACTACAAGGTTCTTGCCAATTACTTCCCATTGGTGCTTAAACCCAATGTCATGTCATTCACTAGTAGATAAAGGGAGATCAGACCCGGTTTGTTAGGGCCTTTAGCCCTGGTTCTTGAACCGGGACAAAAGTGTCGATACTAATACTCTGACCCTTTAGTCCCGGTTCGATCCAGAACCGGGCAAATGGGTGTCCACGTGGCCTGTGCGCCGAGCCCAGGTAGGAGGGGCTTTGGTCCCGGTTGGCAACCGGGACCAAAAGGCATCCACGCGTCAGCATTTCTGTGGTTGTGGTTTTTGTTTTTTTTTGAAAGGGGAGGGGGGGTTGGAGGTTTTGGGGG
>LR738709.1:71789839-71816364 GCA_902687465.1 Secale cereale
TCACATTTTGTCTAGTGTCAAAGGATTCACCAAAACCAATACTTCATCATTAGGCGAAAGTAACAGTCGCATGATGGTACGAAGCTCTCCAAAGTTATTTTGGAACGGAGTCCCAGATAGCATAATTCGTAACAAAAGACGGATTATCCTATCAGGAACTTCGTTCCAGAACAACTTCGCAGAACTTCGTACCAACATGCCCCGGTTACTTCTGGCAAATGATGAAGTCCTGGATTTCTTCAATACTTTGACACTAGCTAGGCAACCTCTCGACCCCTCGACCCTCGACTGCTCGGCGATCCAGAACCCTAGACCCCCTCATGTCACATTTTGTCTAGGTTCAAAGGATTCAACAAAACCAATACTTCATCATTAGGCGATCTCTCGACCCATGACGACCCTCGGTCTCTCGACCCCTCGGCGATCTCTCGACCCTTGACGACCCTCGGTCCCTCGACGACCCTCGACCCCCCCCCCTAATGTTGAAGTTATCGGGGAGGGTGTATATCGACAACGACATATCCGATAAAAAAAGAGGAAGAAGAAGAAAAAAGGAACCGCTAGAGGAGAAGATCGAAGAAAAAACAAGAAAAAAAGGAGAAGAAGAAAAGAATAGAGGAGAAGAAGAGAAAATTTCTCTTCTTCTCCTCTATTCCTTTCTTCTTCTCCTCTTTTTTTCTTCTTTTTTCTTCTTCTTATTTATTTCTCATCTTCTTCCTCTCCTCTTCTTCTTTCCTTCCTCTTTCTTATTTTCTTCTTTCCTTTCTCTTCTAAATTTGTAACTTTTGCATATATAAAACTTTCTATATATATATTTAGCATATATAAACAAAAAACTATATAGCCACATACACATATACATCACATACACATCACATACAACAACTATACATCACAATTGTAACTTTCTATATATAAACAAAAAACATTCTATGAAAAAAAAACATTTTTAGCATATATATTTAGCAAATTCCTAAGAAAAATAAAAAAAATATATATATATACACATACAAAATATATATACAGCAACTATATCATACACATAAACATATACAACAACTATATATCACATACAGCAACTATACATCACATACAGCAACTACATACAAATAAACACATACAAATAAACATATACAAATAAACATATACACACAAAAAAAATATCCTCACATCGCGAAGGCGAGCGGGGCGGGGCGACGGCGCGGGGCTGGGCGGCGCGACGGCGCGGGGCGGGGCGGCGCGACGGGGCGGGACGGCGCGGGGCGGGGAAATGGGGCGACGACGCGGGGCGACGGGGCGACGGCCGGGGCGACGGCGAGCTCGATGTGAGGAGGCGTCGGGGCGGGGAAGAAGAACTGAACGAAATTTTCACAAGTGTTAGTTTATATAGGAGGCGTATTAGTCCCGGCTGGTGCCACAAACCGGGACTAATACCCCCCTTTAGTCCCGGTTGCTGCCACCAACCGGGACTAAAGGTCCCTTTTCAGTAGCCCAAAGGGCAGGAAGGAGAGGCCTTTGGTCCTGGTTGGTGGCACCAACCGGGACTAAAGGGTTGTATTAGTCCCGGTTGGTGCTACCAACCGGGACTAATGCGCCCCTTTAGTCCCGGTTGGTGCCACCAACTGGGACCAATGGCCTTGCGCTGGCGCTGCGGTGGGAGTTTAGTCCCACCTCGCTAGTTGAGAGCGGCCAGCACCTGTTTATAAGCTGCACTGCCTCTTTCCTCTCGAACTCATTTGAAATGCAGGCTTACGGGCCTAATTGGACACTGCAATGCCTGTGGGCCTACTGGGCCTGCTGCGGGCCTGAATCCTGGCCCATGGTTGGTTTTCTAGTCGTACTCAGGTCGTGCTGGCCCAGTAGGTGGCATTTTTTTTCTTTTTTTCTATTTATTTTTTCATTTCTACTTAGAACTAAATACTTATAGTTTCTTAGTGATTTCTTTTTTCTTTTAGGTCACAAAAATTATTAACTTTCTTTGTTTTCTTTGTTGCTTTATTTATTTTATTTTGTTTCTACTTACAACAAAATACTTATTGTTGCTATTTTTATTTTTTTGCAAGTTTTTTTTTGTTTTCTGCATTATTTATTTTCTTTTGTTTTTTGCTTTATTTTTTAATTCTTTCAGGTAAAACCAATTACAAACTTTCTGTTAGTGCAAGTAGTATTCAAATTTGAATAGTTTAAATTTGAAATTATTTGTTTTCTTTGTTGCTTTATTTAATTTATTTTGTTTCTACTTACAATGAAATACTTATTGTTGCTATTTTTATTTTTTTGCAAGTTTTTTTTTGTTTTCTGCATTATTTATTTTCTTTTGTTTTTTGCTTTATTTTTTAATTCCTTCTGGTAAAACCAATTACAAACTTTCTGTTAGTGCAAGTAGTATTGAAATTTGAATAGTACAACCGGACAATGGTATCATACTCGTCTGTTACAAAGTTGGCATGGTATCATCATAATAGTTGCGGAAAAAAGTCTTCACTTTTTCTTCGCTTGTGTAATTTGCTTATTGCGCCGTAACCATGGATAATCTTCATCGTTTATCAGGATGCTTGGGTCAGCCTTGACTTTGAAGGGAGGAATTTCATGAAACATTTCATAATCTTCGGCTATGTCTGTCTTGCCCTCCACTCCCAGGATGTCCCTTTTTCCTGAAAGAACTATGTGGCACTTTGGCTCATCGTATGATGTATTCGCTTCCTTATCTTTTCTTTTTCTCGGTCTGGTAGACATGTCCTTCACATAGATAACCTGTGCCACATCATTGGCTAGGACGAACGGTTCGTCAGTGTATCCAAGATTTTTCAGACCCACTGTTGTCATTCCGTACTGTGGGTCTACCTGTACCCCGCCTCCTGACAGATTGACCCATTTGCACTTAAACAAAGGGACCTTAAAATCATGTTCGTAGTCAAGTTCCCATATGTCCACTATGTAACTATAATATGTGTCCTTTCCCCTCTCGGTTGTTGCATCAAAGCGGACACCGCTATTTTGGTTGGTGCTCTCTTGATCTTGGACAATCGTGTAAAATGTATTCCCATTTATCTCGTATCCTTTGTAAATCAATACAGTCGAAGATGGTCCCCTAGACAACAAGTACAACTCATCACAAACAGTGTTGTCACCTCTGAGACGTGTTTCCAACCAACTGCTGAAAGTCCTGATGTGTTCACATGTAATCCAGTCGTCGCACTGCTCCGGGTGTTTGGAGCGCAGACTGTTCTTGTGTTCATCGACATACGGGGTCACTAATGTAGAGTTTTGTAGAACTGTGTAGTGTGCTTGAGACCAAGAATATCCGTCCCTTCATATTATTGAGTCCCTTCCAAGCATGCCTTTTCCAGTCAGTCTCCCCTCGTACTGCGATTTAGGGAGACCTATCTTATTATGGCCAGGAATGAAGTCAACACAAAACCCGATGACATCCTCTGTTTGATGGCCCATGGAGATGCTTCCTTCTGGCCTGGCGCGGTTACGGACATATTTCTTTAGGACTCCCATGAACCTCTCAAAGGGGAACATATTGTGTAGAAATACGGGCCCCAAAATGACAATCTCATCGACTAGATGAACTAGGACATGTGTCATGATATTGAAGAAGGATGGTGGGAACACCAGCTCGAAACTGACAAGACATTGCGCCACATCACTCCTTAGCCTTGGTACGATTTCTGGATCAATCACCTTCTGAGAGATTGCATTGAGGAATGCACATAGCTTCACAATGGCTAATCGGACGTTTTCCGGTAGAAGCCCCCTCAATGCAACCGGAAGAAGTTGCGTCATAATCACGTGGCAGTCATGAGACTTTAGGTTCTGGAACTTATTCTCTGCCATATTTATTATTCCCTTTATATTCGACGAGAAGCCAGTCGGGACCTTCATATTGAGCAGGCATTCAAAGAAGATTTATTTATCTTCTTTTGTAAGAGAATAGCTGGCGGGACCTTCATACTGCTTCGGAGGGATGCCGTCTTTTTCGTGCAAACGTTGCAGGTCCTTCCGTGCCTCAGTTGTATCTTTTGTCTTTCCATACACGCCCAAGAAGCCTAGCAGGTTCACGCAAAGGTTCTTCGTCACGTGCATCACGTCGATTGAAGAGCGGACCTCTAGGTCTTTCCAGTAGGGTAGGTCCCAAAATATAGATTTCTTCTTCCACATGGGTGCGTGTCCCTCAGCGTCATTCGGAACAGCTAGTGCGCCGGGGCCCTTTCCAAAGATTACGTGTAAATCATTGACCATAGCAAGTACGTGATCACCGGTACGCATGGCGGGCTTCTTCCGGTGATCTGCCTCGCCTTTGAAATGCTTGCCTTTCTTTCTACATTCATGGTTGGTCGGAAGAAATCGACGATGGCCCAGGTACACATTCTTCCTGCACTTGTCCAGGTATATACTTTCAGTGTCATCTAAACTGCGTGCATGCATAGTATCCTTTGTTTGTCTGTCCTGAAAGGTTACTGAGAGCGGGCCAATCGTTGATGGTCACGAACAGCAATGCCTTTAGGTCAAATTCCTCCTGTCTGTGCTCATCCCACGCACGTACACCATTTCCATTCCACAGCTGTAAAAGTTCTTCAACTAATGGCCTTAGGTACACATCAATGTCGTTGCCGGGTTGCTTAGGGCCTTGGATGAGAACTGGCATCATAATGAACTTCCGCTTCATGCACATCCAAGGAGGAAGGTTATACATACATAGAGTCACGGGCCAGGTGCTGTGATTGCTGCTCTCCTCCCCGAAAGGATTAATGCCATCCGCGCTTAAAGCAAACCATACGTTCCTTGGGTCCTTTGCAAACTCCTTCCAGTACTTTCTCTCGATTTTTCTCCACTGCGACCCGTCAGCGGGTGCTCTCAACTTCCCATCTTTCTTACGGTCCTCACTGTGCCATCGCATCAACTTGGCATGCTCTCTGTTTCTAAACAAACGTTTCAACCGTGGTATTATAGGAGCATACCACATCACCTTCGCAGGAACCCTCTTCCTGGCGGGCTCGCCATCAACATCACCAGGGTCATCTCGTCTCATCTTAAACCGCAATGCACCGCATACCGGGCATGCGTTCAGATCCTTGTATGCATCGCGGTAGAGGATGCAGTCATTAGAACATGCATGCATCTTCTGCACCTCCAATCCTAGAGGGCATACGACCTTCTTTGCTGCGTATGTACTGTCGCGCAATTCGTTATCCGTCGGAAGCTTCTTCTTCAATATTTTCAGTAGCTTCTCAAATCCTTTGTCAGCCACAGCATTCTCTGCCTTCCACTACAGCAATTCCAGTACGGTACCGAGCTTTGTGTTGCCATCTTCGCAATCGGGGTACAACCCTTTTTTGTGATCCTCTAACATGCGATCGAACTTCAGCTTCTCCTTTTGACTTTCGCATTGTGTCCTTGCATCGACAATGACCCGGCGGAGATCATCATTTGGTTCCTCTTGATCTTCAGCACCTTCACCCATTGCAGCATCATTGGGCACATCGTCTGGTTCCTCTTGATCTTCACCAGCTCCCCCCATTGCAGCATCACCGTATTCAGGGGGCACATAGTTGTCATCGTACTCTTCTTCTTCGCCGTCTTCCATCATAACCCCTATTTCTCCGTGCCTCGTCCAAACATTATAGTTTGGCATGAAACCCTTGTAAAGAAGGTGGGAGTGAAGGATTTTCCGGTTAGAGTAAGACATCGTATTCCCACATTTAGTGCATGGACAACACATAAAACCATTCTGCTTGTTTGCCTCAGCCGCATTTAGAAACTCATGCACGCCCTTAATGTACTCGGAGGTGTGTCTGTCACCGTACATCCATTGCCGGTTCATCTGTGTGCATTATATATAATTAAGTGTGTCAAAAACCATTACAGAACATCATGAATAGATAATTAAGTGACCAAATTAATAAAAGTTCATCATCACATTCAAACCAAAGTACATACATATATAGTTCTCATCTAACAACATATAGCTCTCCATACACATCGAAACTATGTAAAACATTTCAATGCGAAAACAAATGCGATCATAATCGCAACCAAGGTGACAATTGATCCAACAGCATAATGATATCAAGCCTCGGTATGAATGGCATATTTTCTAATATTTCTAATCTTCAACCGCATTGCATCCATCTTGATCTTGTGATCATCGACGACATCCGCAACATGCAACTCCAATATCATCTTCTCGTCCTCAATTTTTTTTATTTTTTCCTTCAAGAATTTGTTTTCTTCTTCAACTAAATTTAACCTCTCGACAATAGGGTCCATCTTGATCTTGTGATCATTGATGACTTCCGCAACATGCAACTCCAATTCCATCTTCTCCTCCTCCATTTTTTCCAATTTTTTCTTTAAGGAAATGTTTTCCTCTTCAACTAAATTTAACCTCTCCACAAGAGGGTCGGTTGGAATTTCCGGTTCAACTACCACCTAGACATAATAAAACAACTATGCATGTCAGTTTGGTCGGCATAACTATCATAAACACTAAAACAAATAGTAATAAATTAAAGATAATATACCACATCCGAATCGTAGACAGGACGAGGGCCCACGTGGGCGGATATCAAAACCATCGCACTATATAATAACAAGCAATAATAAACATAAGAAAATTAGACAAATATCTATCTAAAGCAATAATAACAAGCAATAATAAAAGTAAGAAAAGCATGGACATAACAAGAGGCTCACCACGGTGGTGCCGGTGACGAGATCGGCGGGGGCGATCGACGGCGGCGAAGATGGGGACGGGACGTGACGGACCGCTAAACCTAGACAAATCTCGGAGAAAATAGAGCTTCGAGAGGAGAAAAGTTTAACTTGTGTGGCTCGGGCATTCCATCGAACACGTTGTGTGCATAGGAGGTGAGCTAGAGCACCACTAACCCCTCTCCCCCTCGGACAGAAAAAAAAACAGAGCAGTGTGCTCTGCTCTTGAGCGAGGGGGTATATATAGGCACCTCATTGGTCCCGGTTGGTGCTACAAACCGGGGCTAAAGGGGTGCCTTTGGTCCCGGTTCATGCCACCAACCGAGACCAATGGTGGTGGGCCAGGAGCAAGACCCATTGGTCCCGGTCCGTCGCACCAACCGGGACCAAAAGGTCCAGACGAACCGGGACCAATGGCCCATGTGGCCCGGCCGGCCCCCTGGGCTCACGAACCGGGTCCAGTGCCCCCACTGGACCCGGTTCTAGATTGAACCGGGGCTAATGGGCTAGACAGGCCTGGACCAAAGCCCTGTTTTCTACTAGTGATTGTTGATGCACTTGCCAGTAGATTCTATTTCTTCCTGGTTGGGATTCTATTTCTTCCTGGTTGGATCTGTGCCATGAGTTTGTTGGCGCCTTTACGGGAGGCCACCAGGCTCATGGCCAGGCAAGCGATTTTCATGTCATCCCCTAGAAAGAAGGTGAAAACCTACGCAAGTACATACAGAGATTCAGCCGAGTGGAGTACAACATCCTAGATGTTCATCCCGACGTTGTCATCTGCTCATTCCATCAAAATGTGCGTAACCACAAGATGCGTGAAGAGCTCGCGATGAATAAGGTCAAGGATGTAGCCAAACTCTATGTCCTGGCCGACAGATGCGCGCGGGCTGAAGAAGAAAGGAAGTACCCCGATGAAGACGCTGGTGTGGAAACCGATTCCTCAGACGAAGACGCCATCGCCCGGGTGAAGAAGGGTCGACAACGCAACAAGAAACGCAAGGGCAAGGCCATACTTGCCGTTGAGGTATCCGACGACATTGGCACTGCCAAGAAGACCAAGGCAGACGACCCCGGCAAGGAAGTCGCTGGGTGTGTCGCCTGTCGGGCCTTGGCAGCTGCCGACAAGCCAGGAGGCTCCTACAAGTAGTACTGCAAGGTCCATCGCACCAAGGGCCATGACCTCCAGAACTGCCGGCAAGTCGAGCAGCTCGCAGAGAAGCAGAAAGCCGAATATGAAAGGCGGGACAAGGAGAAGGGCCAAGATGGTGCTGAGGGATCCGACAAGATGCATGGCGACCATCCTAGCCGCTGCGGCAAGGATAACCAATAGGAAAGACCCGCCCGAGGCTGCGACAAGAAGCAAGAAGACGATGATCATGATGAGGACGACGAGTCCGGCGAGCAAGATTTCCAGAAAGCTATGGAGGCCATGTGCGTCGACGGTGGTGCCTCTTTGCACACCTCTCAACTCCAACTCAAGCAGTGGGCGCGTGAGATCATAGCAGCAGAACCATCGTTCGATGCCCAGAAGCCGCTGATGTGGTCCAGCACACCTATCATTTTTGACACCGGGGATCACTCTGACCGCACAACCGCGGTCGGGTGTTTGCCATTGTTGGTTTCACTAACAATACACAACCTCAATGTGACGAAAATGATGGTTGATGGCAGGGCCGGTCTAAACTTGATCTTACCCGTTGTGAACAAAAGGCTGTAGATTCCTGATGCAGGCCTCAAAGAGACAGGCACGTTTCAAGGGGTCAACCCGGGAAGGAGTCAGCCGAAGGGTAAAGTCATGTTGCCCGTGACATTCGGTAGTGAGCTGAACTTTAGGACAGAGAGGGTTGTTTTTTATGTTGCTGAGATCCCCTTGCCATACAACGGGATCCTCGGTCGCCCAACATTAGCCATGTTCAGGGAAGCATCACATTACACCTACAACACATTGAAGATGCCTGGGCCGATGACCATCATCATCGTCCCCTCCGACAAGAAGGATGCGCTGATCAACTTTACCGGGAGGCACTTGCAGCAACTGCCGCGAAGGCACTTGCTCCTTCCACTGAAGCCCGGGGAGGGAAGAATACCGATAAGACCTCTCGCACCCACTCCGGCAAACGCACCTCTTCAGAGTGCAGTGCTCCAGTCGAGGACGTGCCAGAGAGCTCCACCGGCAAGAGCAAGAAATCTAGAGGTGCACCACCAGAAACCAAGAAGGTGTCCATCAAGGAGGATTACACGGGAGGGGCTTTCACCATAAGCTCCGCCCTCGACATCAAATAGGAAGGCACGCTCATCACCTTACCGCGGGCGAATGTCGTCGTGTTTGCGTGGCAACAATCCGACATCCTCGGCGTTCCCAGGGAGGTGATTGAGCACCATCTTGCTGTCTCTCTCACGCGCGGCCCGTCAAGCAAAAGGTCAGTAAGCAAGCTCTGGAATGGCAAGAGTTCATCACAGAGGAAATCAGGAAGTTGGAGGTGGCAGGCTTGGTGAGAGGAGTACTCCATCCAACGTGGTTGGCCAATCTAGTGGTGGTGCGCAAGGCAATGGGAAGTGGAGACTGTGTGTTGATTACACAGACATCAATAAGGCATGTCCAAATGACCCTTTCTCGTTGTTGCGCATTGACCAGATTGTACACTCGACGGCCGGGTGTGACCTGTTATCATTCCTTGACGCTTACTCGGGATACCATCAAATCTTCATGATGAGAGAGGATGAAGAGAAGACAGCATTCATCACCCCATGTGGTATGTATTGTTTTATACGAATGCCTTTTGGGTTGAAGAGTGCTGGCTCAACATTTGCAAGAGCAGTCCAAATTGGTTTTGAGGCTTAGCTACATACAAATATGGAAGCCTATATGGATGACATAGTGATCAAAACCAAGGACAAGGCAACGCACATACAGTATTTAGAAGAAACGTTTGTGAATTTGCGCAAGATCAAGGTCCAGCTGAACCCTGAGAAGTGTGTCTTCGGTGTTCAGTCTGGCAAGCTTCTCGGTTTCTTCGTGTCACAGCGCGGGATCGAGGCGAATCCAGACAAGATAAAGGCTATCGAGCAAATTGAGGCACCCAGGCGGATCAATGATGTGCATCGGCTTGCTGGCTGCGTTGCCGCCATGAGCAGATTCATCTCCAAATATGCCGAGCGTGCCCTTCCCTTTTTAAAAATCTTGAAAAAGGCGGGCCCAATGGAGTGGACCCCAGAAGCCGAAGCAGTTGTACAAGACTTGAAGAAATACCTCTCCTCTACGCCAATACTGGTCACGCCTAAACCCCAAGAGCCGTTGCTGCTATATCTAGGGGCGACGAATCAAGTGGTCAGTGTTTCGCTAGTAGCCCAGAGAGAGGTCAATATGAAAGTAATAGCAACGACAGAACCTGATGCCACTAGGGCAGAAGCGACGCAACCAAATGAAGTAGTGCAAAAGAAGAAGATGATGCAGCACCCGATTTACTTTGTCATCTCCCTCTTGCAGGGGGCTAGGTCAAGGTACTCCGGTGAGTAGAAATTGCTCTTCGGCCTCCTTATGGCCACGAGGAAGCTGCGTCATTACTTCCAAGCACATGTAATTACTGTCGTCACCCGCCTCTTATTGCAGCGTATATTGCATAACCCAGATGCGACCGGGAGGATTGTGGAATGGGCCTTGGAACTGTCGAGCTTTGGTTTGAAGTTTGGAAGCACTTTGACGATTCAGAGTAGAGTCTTGGCGGAGTTCGTTCTAGAATGGACCTCAACGCCCGACGAAGAGATCCAGGAGACCACTCTCCCCGGCAAGGAAACAAGTCACGACCGGCTTATGTACTTTGACGGAGCTTTCTCGCTGCAAGGCGCCGGTGCTGGTGTGCTGCTCGTTGCGTCCACCGGAGAGCACCTGAAGTATGTGGTCCAGATGCACTTCCCCAGGGAGATGTCAACGAACAACACTGCCGAGTACAAGGGACTGCTTGCCGGTCTCAGGATCGCGGCAGACCTCGAAATCAAGAAGCTCATCGTTAGGGGTGATTCGCACCTTGTCGTCAAGCAAGTTAATAAAGATTACCAAAGCCCGTTGATGGAGGACTACGTAGATGAAGTGAGGAAGCTGCAGGACCGTCTTGACGGTATACAAGCAGAGCATGTTCCCCGAGCGGAGAACGACATCGCCGACTACTTGTCAAAGCGCGCCGCCCTCAAACTACCTGTGGAACCAGGTTATTTTGTGCTTGGATTAACTCAACCATCCGTTGAACTATCGAGAAAGCAGAACAAGTGAAGTAAGTTAGGCCCCATCAAGTACTTTCCCGCCGAGCTCCCAGGGGCCGCTGGCAAAGATGTTGCCGGGGACGCTGAGCCTGCCGTAGGGCAGCAGACTCTGGTAGGGCGTCAAGCCCTGGCCATGGAGATAGCTGCTCCTATGGCAGCGAAGATGCCTTTAGTCCTTACCGTCGATCCCTAGGCTCCGACATGGGCACAACATACCATCCGATTTCTCCAACCAGGGGAGCTTCCTATGGAGCAGGAAGAAGCGGAGAAAGTAGCCCATCGGTCTGCCATGTATCAGTTCGTCGATGATGTCTTTTACAGAAAAAGGCCGAACGACGTGAAATTGAAGTGCATTCCCTAGGAGAGAGGACTAGAGCTGGTGGCAGAGATACATGGAGGCATATGTGGCTCCCAGATGGATCGAGGGCCCTTGCCGGTAAGGCATTCTGGCACGGCTTCTTCTGGCCCACTACCCTCCAGGATGTAATGGCACTAGTAACCAAGTGTGAAGCGTGTCAGTTCCATTCAAAGAAGCTTCATCAACCATCTCAAGCTCTCCAAACAATCCCTCTTTCCTGGCCATTGTCGGTCTGGGGGCTCGATATTCTGGGCCCTTTTCCCCATGTTGTGGGGGGCTTCGAGTACTCGTACGTTGCAATCGACAAATTCACAAAGTGGCCAGAGTTGAAAGCAGTGAGAAAGGTGACAACACAATCGGCCATCAAGTTCTTCAAGGACCTAGTCTGCCTTTTTGGTGTACCAAACAGAGTCATCACCGACAACGGCACACAGTTTGCAAGTCGCATCTTCATGCAGTACATTCAAGACCTCGGCAGCAAGGTCTCTTTTGCTTCTATTGCGCATCCTCGAAGCAACGGCCAGGCAGACACTAGTAGAAAAAGGGTCAAACATGAAGCACATTAGTGTCGGTTTGAATTTGAGCCGGCACTAATGTGTACATTAGTGCCGGTTCCAACGGCTAGCCGGGCCGCTCTCATTAGTACCGGTTCGTGGCGAACCTTTAGCACCGGTTCGTGCCACGAACCGGTACTAATGAGAGTGGTGGCAGGATGTTGTCAGTCTGGGGCCCCTCCAGCACCTTTAGTACCGGTTCTTGGCACGAACCGGTGCTAAAGGTGGTCGTACATAAACCCTTCATCCACCCGAGCTCGCTCTGTTCTTCCCCTTTCCCCTCTCCTCTCTGTTCTTCCCCTCTTCCTCTCGAGCTCATAACAGATTTTGCCCAAAAATTGTCAAGATTTGAAGGCCCCCATCCATTCAAATGATCACAAAGGTTAGCAACTTTGTCCTTTCATCTCTCATTGCTAGATTAGCTCGTGCAATGCTTTATATAGTGATTAATTTGTGAGTTTAGTAATTTGGGAGGAAATATATGTGCTAGTATTTGATTTATATGCAATTTGAGGTCCAAAATAACACTTAGTTTGCATATGTAGGTGGAATTGAGGTCCAAAATTCCAACCGAGCCTATTGTCGAGAGGTTAAATTTAGTTGAAAGAGAAAACGAGTACTTGAAAGAAAAATTGAAAAGAATTGAGGGGGAGAAGATGGAATTGGAGTTGCATGTTGCCGATGTCGTGGATGATCACAAGATCAAGATGGAGAAAATGCACTTGAAGATTAGAAAGATTAGAAAATATGCCATCGATAGTGAGGCTTGGTATCATTATGCTGTTGGATCAATTGTTACCTTAGTTGCGATCTTGATCGCATTTGTTGTTGCATTTAAATGCTTTAGCTAGAGAGTTATTTGTTTGTTGCATTTAAGTGTTGTATGAACTTTATGTATGAACTTGTATTAAGTTGGTGTTTTTGGTGCTGTGTATTGAAGATGATCCGACAATGGATGTACGATGTCGATGCTCTCCCGAGTTCATTAATGGCGTGCAAACTTTTCTGCTTGCGGCTGAGGCAAACAAGCGGGCAGATGGTTTTATGCCTTGTCCATGTGTTGTCTATAAGAATGGTCTAAATTACTCTAAGTCAAGAACCATTCACGTCCACCTGTTTAAGTCCGGTTTCGTGCCCCACTATAATGTTTGGACCAAGCACGGAGAAAGAGGGGTTATGATGGAAGACAATGAAAAAGAAGAGGACAACGACAGCTATCCTGGCCATGGGTTCCCTGAATACGATGATACAACAATGGGGGAAGAAGCTGAGACGGTAATGCGGGAAGAAGCTGGGCCGATAATGCGGGAAGAAGCTGAAGAAGAGGCATCAGATGAGCCCGTTGATGATCTAGGTTGGGCCATTGCCGATGCAAAGAGAAACTGCGCAAGTGATTTGGAGAAGAAGAAGTTGCAGCGCATGTTAGAGGAACACAAAAAATTGTTGTACCCAAATTGCGTAGGTGACAAGAAAAAGCTGGGCACCACACTAGAATTGCTCCAATGGAAGGCAGAGAATGGTGTATCTGACAAGGGATTTGGAAAGTTGCTGGTAATGACAAAGGTTATGCTTCCAAAGGACAACGAATTACCCGAGAGTACATACGAAGCAAAGAAGGCTGTCTGCCCTCTAGGGTTAGAGGTGCAGAAGATACATGCATGCCCTAATGATTGCATCCTCTACCGTGGTGAGTATGAGGATTTGAATGCTTGCCCGGTATGAGGTGCATTGCGCTATAAGATCAGCCGCGATGACCCTGGTGATGTCGAGGGCGAGCGCCCCATGAAGAAGATTCCTGCAATGGTGATGTGGTATGTTCCTATAATACCACGGTTGAAACGTTTGTTTGAAAACAAAGAGCATGCCAAGGCGATGCGATGGCACAGAGAAGACCGTAAGAAAGACGGAAAGTTGAGAGTACCCGCTGACGGGTCACAGTGGAGAAAAATCGAAAGAAAGTACGGGAAGGAGTTTACAGATGATGCAAGGAGCGTATGGTTTGGTCTAAGCACAGATGGCATTAATCCTTCTAGGGAGCAGAGGAGCAACCATAGCACCTGGCATGTGAATCTATGTTTGTATAACCTTCCTCCTTGGTTGTGCATGAAGCGGAAGTTCATTATGATGCCAGTGCTCATCCAAGGCCCTAAGCAACCCGGCAATGACATTGATGTGTACCTAAGGCCATTAGTTGAAGAACTCTTACAATTGTGGAATGGAACAGGTGTACGTTCGTGGGATGAGCACATGGGGGAAGAATTTGACCTAAAGGCGTTCCTGTTCGCGACCATCAATGATTGGCCTGCTCTCAGTAACCTTTCAGGACAGACAAACAAGGGATACCGCGCATGCACGCACTGTTTGGACGATACCGACAGTATATATTTGGCTAATTGTAAGAAGAATGTGTACCTAGGACGTCGTCGATTTCTTCCGAGCAGGCATCCCGTAAGAAAGAAAGGGAAGCATTTCAAAGATGAGGCGGATCACCGGACGAACCTCGCCACCATACTGGTGCTGATGTACATGATATGGTCAAGGATTTGAAGGTGGTCTTTGGAAAGGGTCCTGGTGGACAACCTGTTCCGAATGACACTGACGGACGCGCAGCCATGTGGAAGAAGAAATCTATATTTTGGGACCTGCCCTATTGGAAAGACCTAGAGATCCGCTCCACAATCGACATGATGCACGTGATGAAGAATCTTTGTGTGACCCTGCTTGGCTTCTTGGGCGTGTATGGGAAGACAAAAGATACACCTGAGGCACGGGAGGACCAGCAACGTATGCACGGAAAAGACGGCATGGCTACGCTCTTACCGAAGAAGAGAAGGAAATCTTCTTCGAATGCCTACTCAGTATTAATGTACCGTCTGGCTTCTCGTCGAATATGAAGGGAATAATAAACATGGCAGAGAAAAAGTTCCAGAACATAAAGTCTCATGACTGCCACGTGATTATGACGCAACTGCTTCCGATTGCATTGAGGGGGCTTCTACCGGAAAACGTTCGATTAGCCATTATGAAACTATGTGCATTTCTCAATGCAATCTCTGAGAAGGTAATTGATCCAGAAATCATACCAAGGTTAGAGAATGATTTGGTGCAATGTCTTGTCAGTTTCGAGATGGTGTTCCCACCATCCTTCTTCAACATCATGACGCACGTCCTAGTTCACCTATGCGAAGAGATTAACGTTTTGGGTCATGTATTTCTACACAATATGTTCCCCTTTGAGAGGTTCATGGGATTCTTAAAGAAATATGTTCATAACCGTGCTAGGCCAGAAGGAAGCATCTCCAAGGGCCATCACAATGAGGAGGTCATTGAGTTTTATATTGACTTTATTCCTGACCTTAAGCCGATTGGTGTTCCTGAATCGCGGCATAAGGGCAGACAGGATGGAAAAGGCACGCTAGGAGGGGAACAAATAATATGAATGGACGGACATTCTCTCACTGAAGCACACTACACAGTTCTATAGAATTCCGCCTTGGTGGCTCCGTATATGGATGAACACAAGAATTTTCTACGCTACAAACACCCGGAGTGGTCTGATGACTGGATTACACGTGAACAAACCAGGAGTTTCGCCAGCTGGTTGCAGACACGTACCATGCATGACACCTCTATTGAAGATGACATGTACTTGCTGTACCAGTTACCATCTTCGAATATAATGACTTTCAAAGGGTACGAGATAAATGGTAATACATTTTACACGATCGCCCAAGATAAGAAGAGCACCAACCAAAACAGTGGTGTCCACTTTGATGCAGAAACCAAGACAGGAAAGGAAAACATATTATGGTTATATACAGGACATATGGGAACTTGACTATCGACGTGGTTTGAAGGTCCCTTTGTTTCGGTGCAAATGGGTCAATATGACACGAGGCGGGGTAACGGAAGACCCGCAGTACAGAATGACAACAGTGGCACTACTAGGAAAAGGCCTATTAATGGCGCACCTAATTTGGCCATTAATGGCGCATTAGTGGTGCGCCATTACTAGCACGCCATTAGTATTTGATACTAATGGCGCACCTCTGGTGCGCCATTAGTATCTGGTATACTAATGGCGCACCCTGGATGCGCCATTAGTGTGCACCTTAGTGCGCCATTAGTGTCGGTGTACTAAGGTAGGGGTACCTCAGTACCCCAACTTGTGCACGGGCAGTTGCGGCTTCCCGCGGCAGGGTTTACCGCGTGCTCGCCGGAGACCTTCCTGCTCCCTATCAAATCATTCAAAAAACAAAGTATACAAAGAAGAAGATCAAGACCCCGGCAAGAGGAGCTTGCCGGGAAGGCCGTACCAGGCCCAGGTTCACCTCACTAACACAAGGCCCTGTCAAGAGGAGCTTGCCAGGAAGATTAGAAGATTCCAACATAGAAGACACGCCTCGGCGCTATATGCGCCCCGGCAAGGGCCCGGGGAGCGGCAAGCTCCCGGGCCCGGCAAGATCAAGGCCCCGGCAAGGTGCTTTCCGGGAAGGCTGCGCTGTGTGCCCGCGCTCCAGCTCATCGGCCCACGCGTCGCCCTGGGACCTCTCCAGGGACGCGTGGCGGATGGCTGTGCAGCCTGGGGGACACGGTGGCACTCCACGGTGGTGGATCCATCGCCGTGGCAGACGGAGATGCAAGGGCGGGAGCTTTTGGGGTCGACGGCGACGGGCATTAAATGCCCTTGTCCCCCACTGTCAAAGTAGGTATAGACCACTGTTCATGCACTGTAGCTCCACTGTTCCCGCACTGTTACAACTACCACCTCTTTTACGTTTTTACCCCTTTCTCCTATGTTGACACCTGTCGGTGACCCCTTGCACTATAAAAGGAGGCCCATGCACAACGTGGAGGGGGTTCGGAACCTAGATCACTCATACGCTCGGTGCAGCTGCTTCTTCAAGCTCCCGAGCTCTCCAACTCAATACATAACCAAGCAGGAGTAGGGTTTTACGCGTCTACCGCGGCCCGAACCTGGGTAAAACTGCCCGCGTGCTCGCTACGATCTGCTCTTCGTGCTCCCTCCGCCCTCGTACCGCACAGACAAGGGGCTCCGGTCCCATAGGTGTTCGTGGCGGACAGTTTCCCCCGACATCTTTGGCGGGGACGGCGGGGCCTGCGGCTCCTCGATGACGGTCTCCGGGCGCTCTTGCCGCTGTGGCTCCACCTCTGCACAAATCAAGACAAGAAACATCAAGATGTTGAAAGAAGACAAAATCCCTAAGCGCGTCCCGACAAGCGGAAGGATGGACCCCAGACTTACGCTGGGGGCTGCTCCTCGGAGCAGCGCTTGGGTCCGGCAGGGTTGGCTCCGGCACGTCCCCTGTTGCCGTGGTGACCGAGCCTTCAGCGACCTCGACCACAGGCGCCTTGGCCTTCTTCGCCGCGCGCTGAACCAAGGTCCTGAAATCAAAGCAACAAACAAAGTCAGCATCAACAATAATCAAGACAAAACTCGAGAAGGTGTAAGATCCTGGATCCTTACTCCTGATCCTCCTCGTCGTCCTCGCTCAAGGCGGAGAAGTCGTACTCCACCGGGGGCGCGTCGGCGCAAGGAGCGGAAGATGAAGATTCCCTCGGGCGCTTGGCGATCCCGGGGGCTGGGGGCTGCGAAGACCCAGCCCCTGTGGTAGCCGGAGCCCGGGGAGCGGGCGGAGCCGCTGCTCCGCTCCGAGAAGACCCCTGTCGGCTCGACGCCTGCTTGCGGGACGCCTCCGTCGTGGCCCGCGCGCGGGCCGCCTCCGCCGTGACTGGTGCGCCGGTCGCCCCCGGCGCAGCTTGGCTCCCCCGGGGAGCTGCCCGGCGAGCTGGTTGTTGCCGGGGCGCTTGCGCCCTCTCTCCCGTCGCCGCCTTGCGGAGACGCTTCGGTGGAGACTGCCTTGGGCTTGCCGGGGGCGGGGAGCTCTCCAACGAGGAGAGGTCGTCGGCATAGAGCTCCGTAGATCCGCCGGAGTCCTCGGCCTCCTCCTCCTCCTCCTCCCCGGCCGGCTCACTGGGCCCAGCGCCCTGCGCTGCGGCCTCTTTTCCCTTGGCGCCTCCGCTCCCTCCGGCGCCTCCGCTCCTCGCGGCGCCTCTGTTCCCTCCGGCGGTACCCTCCATTGCCGCGGCCTCGGCCACGATTCCGTGGATCCCGGAGTGCCTCAGAGAGGGGACCCCGGCGAGCGCGTCGGGAGGGAGCTGCAGCAGTCTGCGGATCTCCGCCTCCTCCGCCTGGCTGGACGCATCCGCAGCCTCCGCCTCATCAGGCGTGTACCCAAAATCTCCTGCCGCTGCAGCCGCAGCAGCCTCTTCAGCCCGAGAAGCTATGTAGGCAAGCTCCTGCTCGGTGGTGTCCCGCGTGTGCTCCTTGAGGTCGTTCTTGTTCTTCGCCACCTCCACGAGGTTGTCGAAGAAGGTGAGGACGTCGATGGGCTTGGGCGGGATCCACGTGCGGTCCACGCCATGCGAATCACATGCGGCCATCATGGCGAGGAGACGGTCCCGGACTGTGCTGTTGCAGAGCGGCACCACTCCCCGGGGAGCTCGGAACCACTCAGGGTGTGCCGGGTCATACTTGAAGAGTTCCCGGACCATCCCCTTCAGCTCCAGCGTCGTGAAGTTGAAGTTGAGCCCGGGGAGCAGCCTCATTATATCCGCCGGGCCGCCGTACTCCCAGGCCGGCCTTTTCCTGTCTTGGAGAGGGGCGATGCGGCGGCGGAGGAAGTCTGCGCCTACCTCTGCAACGGACAGCCTGGCGGTCCGAAGACGAAGAATCCGGACGAGGGCGGCGTCGAGCTTGATGTCGTCCGAGTCCAGCTCGCTCCAATCCCTGCCGCGCACGATGGGTGTTGTGCGCGGCGCGGTGAAGGGCTGCGGTGCGTCCTCAACGATCCAACACCACTCCGCACGCCACTCCTCCCACTTGCCGCGGAGCTCCCCCGGCAAGTAGGACCCCTTCTTGTTCAGACGGAAAACCCAAGAAATTCCTCCGGAGAGGGGGGCGTCGGCCTCTGCTCTAGGAGTGAAAAAGTGCCTAAACAACGCTACGTTGGGCTGTATCCCTATGAAGTTTTCGCACATGTGTGCGAAAACCGCCATGGTGAGGATGGCGTTGGGGGTGAAGTCAAGGAGGTGGAGGCCGTAGGTGTGCATGACGTCGCAGAAGAAATTTGAGAAAGGAGGGCAAAGACCGCAGTGAAAGAAAGCTGCGAAGAAGTAGTACCCGCCGGGGTAGTTGTCCTTGGCGACGGCCGGATATGCTCACGTACGGGGGTGCGCCTTGGTTTCCTTGGCCCAGAACAAGTAGTACTTGTTCCAGAGCTCCCGCGCGCCGAGCCTCGGCGGGAAGACGAGATGCTGTTTCCGATACGCGGCGAGCTTCGCCGCTTGCTCCGACTTCTCCCTCTTGGCCTTCTCCGCCTTCGCCTTGTCGGTCTTCGGGGCCATGGCGGACGCGGCGGAAGAAGAGGGACGAAGAGCCTGGCGACGCCGGAGATGCAGACGACGGCTGCGGAGGTGTGGAGGCGGAGCGCAAAGGGATCTCTGGAGGAAGAAGAAGAAGCAATGAAAGCGCAAGGAGGGAAAGCGCCCCTGCTTCCTCTGCTTTTATGGGGGAGTGGGGGGCGTTTCGCCCTTTTTCATTGATGGAACGTGGGCACGTCCCATCCCACGACGCCGCAATCGACGCGTGCCGTTACGGGGAGATGCGGCGGATACGGAAGTGGATTCGGCACGCTGCGGGCCGCGTGTGCCCGTGCACTGTTTTGGGCCTTGCCCAACAGCGCTGGGCACCGTGTGTGGCCCAGGCCCGGGGGCTCCTGTCGGTGTACTAAGGTAGGGGTACCTCAGTACCCCAACTTGTGCACGGGCAGTTGCGGCTTCCCGCGGCAGGGTTTACCGCGTGCTCGCCGGAGACCTTCCTGCTCCCTATCAAACCATTCAAAAAACAAAGTATACAAAGAAGAAGATCAAGACCCCGGCAAGAGGAGCTTGCCGGGAAGGCCGTACCAGGCCCAGGTTCACCTCACTAACACAAGGCCCTGGCAAGAGGAGCTTGCCAGGAAGATTAGAAGATTCCAACATAGAAGACACGCCTCGGCGCTATATGCGCCCCGGCAAGGGCCCGGGGAGCGGCAAGCTCCCGGGCCCGGCAAGATCAAGGCCCCGGCAAGGTGCTTGCCGGGAAGGCTGCGCTGTGTGCCCGCGCTCCAGCTCATCGGCCCACGCGTCACCCTGGGACCTCTCCAGGGACGCGTGGCGGATGGCTGTGCAGCTTGGGGGACACGGTGGCACTCCACGGTGGTGGATCCATCGCCGTGGCAGACGGAGACGCAAGGGCGGGAGCTTTTGGGGTCGACGGCGACGGGCATTAAATGCCCTTGTCCCCCACTGTCAAAGTAGGTATAGACCACTGTTCATGCACTGTAGCTCCACTGTTCCCGCACTGTTACAACTACCACCTCTTTTACGTTTTTACCCCTTTCTCCTATGTTGACACATGTCGGTGACCCCTTGCACTATAAAAGGAGGCCCATGCACAACGTGGAGGGGGTTCGGAACCTAGATCACTCATACGCTCGGTGCAGCTGCTTCTTCAAGCTCCCGAGCTCTCCAACTCAATACATAACCAAGCAGGAGTAGGGTTTTACGCGTCTACCGCGGCCCGAACCTGGGTAAAACTGCCTGCGTGCTCGCTATGATCTGCTCTTCGTGCTCCCTCCGCCCTCGTACCGCACAGACAAGGGGCTCCGGTCCCATAGGTGTTCGTGGCAGACAGTTTCCCCCGACAATTAGTATGCCTCCCAGGGGCCAGGTGCTATGGCATACTAATGGCGCACTAAGTATGATGCGCCATTAGTATTATCCGCATAGTAATGGCGCACTGCGTGTCAATGCGCCATTACTATGCTTTGGCCTACTAATGGCGCACTGCCAGTTAATGCGCCATTACTATGCGTTGGCATACTAATGGCGCACTTTTCTCTGATGCGCCATTAGTATGAATATTAGGTTTTTTTTAATTTTTTTTTTTGCACCGATTACAAAATGTATAATTGCACAGAATATAGACAGCACACATCAACAACACATTCATCGAATACAATAGAAGATTAATCTCTGAATACAATTCATCATATTAGTCTCCGAATACAATTCATCGATCATATTAGTCTCCGAATTGAAAAGACCGAACAAAGATAGAACAATATATTACAAGTCTCGAGATCGCGAGTAGCGAGTTTGTCTTCGCATTACAAGTCGATATCGAGTAGTGATGGATGGCGTAGTAGGCACCCTTCTGACCGCCAGGCGGCTGCTTGACGCAGCAGAACGTCGTGTTGTGGGAGAACACGTGCTTGCCGTACTTACGAGTTGTCCTGGTGAAGGTGCCTCCAGATTTGGCGTAGCCGGCGAGAACATCATCAAGAACCTTCTTGACATTTGTGTAGTCTACAGCCGACTTACGGTCCGGGTCGAAATACGTGGCCATGGAATATTTGGGGCTTAGTAGGATGAGCGTGCACTGTGTGTCACTGCAGAAAACACGGAATGTTAAAAGAAGAACGATCGAAATCTAAGAATTCATATGTTACGGGGCGGTTGAGGCGGAGGACTTACTCGGGAAAGTAAGGCACGAGGAAGTTATCCTTATCTCGGTTTGCCAGAATGACGCCTCCGAGGTAAGAACTCGCGACTTGCCGGTCCCCAGCGCTGCCCAAGATCTTGGCACGCATGTAGAAGGGGTCGACTATCACGATGTACGGGGTCTTGTCGCGAATGATCCGCATCTCCATACTCAGCGAAAATAGCCGAACGAAGGTGTAGTGCAGCGGATGAAGGTTCAACATAGCGTGGATGTCATCAAACCGCAGCACGATCGTACCCCCGATGGAGTTATCCACAAAGCCCTTGCCCTCCGGCACCTTGGCCGCGAAAACCGGGTACGCCACATCCTTTTGTGTGAGACGCCGCTTCTCCAAAGAAAGAACACTGTCATGCAGACTCCGCATGGCACCAGTTGCAGCATCGAGCATATTTGTCGGTAGCATCGGCCTACCCGCCACATGCACCCTCCTCATTACATCCTCAGGTGAAGGTGGCCCGTCCTGAGCACGGATCGTACTCGGTGCCAGCTGGCTCGCACCCTTGTTAGTTTTTCTTTTGCGTGCCTTCTTCTTGATCTCCATAATTGGGACCGAGTTCTGCTCAAAGACCGCCTTCTTTAGTGTGTTGGGGCTGATCATATTTCGCACCTCGCCTATCTGAGGCTCGGTGAAATCGGTAGCTGGAGGCGTCTCCTGAGAGCTGAACGGCAGACGACGCCTGTTGCAACTTGGCTTCTCCGCGGTACCGGCTTGATCGCGCACGTCTTTTGTTGGGTTGGGTTCTTGAGAAGGAGCCCCCATGAAGTCGTCACCGTACCCATGATCGGCAAAGTAATGATCGACGTTGGCAAATGTATCGTCGTCGTCATCCTGATCCTGTGCCATATGCATGTTTGGATCCAGTGGCATAGGGATGTCCGGCACCGTTGCGGCGGACTTGCCATGGGGTCGACTTGGCGCCGGCACGACTGGCGGTGTTGTCTTTGGTGAGGTTTCCCCCGCCCCCAAACGAATCTGGCTCTTCGGCCAAAGCAGGGGCCAGCTCAGGCAGGCGCTGAGGGTCATGACGTCATCATCATCGGCCCCGACGGGTCGAATCGGAGGTAACACGTCGTCGCAGCCTGCCAGCACCCGAACCAGTTGAACCCTAAACAAGTTGGGTGGCATCTGGGTACCGTGGAACAAGGGCTGGCCCGGTTGAACGATTTTGCCCTTGGCGACATCGACCAACTCGTTGTTCACGAAGTGCAGTAGAGTGCACGGAACGTCGGCGGCGCCCTGCGAAAATATGTAGGGCGTCAGGGATGCCCAGTCAAAGGCAAGGAGATGAAGTCCTCGGCCGAGAGAGGCTTAATTAGTTACCGTGATGATGGCGTCGAGCTCGGCTAATGTCGAGGCACCGCCAACGGCGGGCGTGCAGTTGACGGAGGGGCCGCTTGCTGCAGAGGTGCCGGCCGGCGTACACCCGGGTACATTAAGCTCCCGTGCCGGCGTCGGAGACACCAATGCCGCCTCCGCCGGAGACACCAATGGCCCCGCCATCTCGTTCTGCGAGTTGCTGGCCGTGAAGCTGGGAATCGGGGGCGGCCCCTGTTGGCCGCCAGCAATCCACGCACTCAACCCCTCGATCAAGCTAGGCACAATGGCGGTGATCGTCGCTCCGAGCTGTTGTTGCACTTGCTCTTGGACAATCTTCGGAATCCGCGCCACATGTGCCTTGAGTTCTTGAACCTCGCGCACCTGGCTTTCCGAGCTGGTCTTTTTCTCCTTTCGCCCACCAGCGTTATAGTATGACGACCATTTTGTCGACAAGCCTTTGCCAGCCACACGACCAGCTGACGTCGGTTTCTCGAGCTTATCCTTGTTCTTCATTACATTCAACGCCCTATTTAGAGTCGTGTCCCAAGGGCCGCTCTTAGTCGACCCCGCGCTACTGCTTTCTGTCGCCTGTGGAAGGAATGTGAATCATTTAGAAATTTGGCTTAATTAATTAGAATGCAACCATATGGAGCTAATTACGCGGGGGTGTATTCCTTACCAGAACAAGCTCAAGCGCCCTGGTCTTCGGATCCGTGGTTAGCTCCTTTGTTTTCGGGTCCTTCTTGTACCGGGCCCTGATAAAGTTCCTGGTCTGCTTGTCATCGTATTTATCGAAGAGGGGCGGTAGGCCTTGCTCGGCACGGTCCGCCTCCTCCTTGTCCCATATAGGCTCCGCCACTCTGTAACCGCCGGGACCGAGTCTGTGTTCCCCTAAGTTGAGCTCCCGCATTTCTTTCCCCCACTGACTTGATTCGGAGTGTGAGTCGCTCGAGCAAGTGATCTTGAATTCGTTGTAGTCATCTTCGGTGATCGAAGGATGTTTCTGCTTGATCGTCTCATAACTCTCACCTTTCTTGATCATTATCTTCACATTGGTTTTCCAAGTAGACAGGGCCTTGCTCATCTTCGTGAGGGCAGCATTGTTCACTTTATTACCTTTGAGGCTTGTGTTATCAAATTGAGCGGGGAACTTGTATCGTTCGTGCAGCTTCGTGAAGAGGAGGTTGCGGTAATTCGCGTTGTCAGGATGCCTCAGGTTCTCGCTGTTGATCGAGACGGTGCTCCGGAGAATGCACCCGAGCTGAAGCGAGTACCCCTTGACTATTCGTTCGGGCGCCGTTGGATTCCCGTCGGGGTCCACTTCAGTAACTTCCTCCTTGAGGGTGCGGAGCACGGTCGGGCGCCGGTCCTTCCGTTGCCTCTTCGGTTGGCTGCCATCTGTGCGTGCGCCGCCATCACCAGTGGTGGCATTCTCGGCGGCACCATCAGTGGTGGCATCAGTGGGGTCATCCTCCGCGGTACCATCAGTGGTCTCAGGATCGGTGTGGAAGGCGGCGTCCTCATACAAGTGAGGTTGTTCCTCCATCTCCTGGGAAAGCTCCCAGAATGCCTTCCCGCCCGAACCGCCGGCCTCATCGTTGTTGGCCATGTTTCTCTCTAAATAGGAACAAAGTTTGGTCAAAAAGTTGGTTATTGTCAAGGAACAAGATCATGGTCTCATCATTTAGGGTTTGTCGACACCGGGGCATCCTAAAAGCTAAGCTTTTATAATTGAGGGTTTTTCGACGCCGAGGCACCCTAAAAGCCTAAGCTTTCATCATTTCGGTTTTCATCGACACCGAGGCACCCTAAAAGCCAAGGTTTTATAATTAATGGTTTGTTGACACCGAGGCATCCTAAAAGCTAAGCTGGGCCTAATCACTTGGCTCTATTGCCGCCTATGGTTTAATGCAGCTAGAACAAAGGGGCACTTGATCCTACTTAATTAACTACTAAGATACCCCGACCCATGGATTAGTCACAAGTACCCCATATGTCCTATTTTTTAGCAAAGTCATGCTAAAATTCACGGAAAATTTCAGCATGACCTTTGCTGAAAATAGGACATATGGAGTACCCGAATTTGCCGGAACGGAAGTTAATCGACATTCCAGCAAACTCAAGGGCCTCTCGGGGTACCTGCAAAACTATCACGACACGATGGCCGAAGATAAAACGCAGCCAAAATACCACTGGCATATTACAATTATTGTTTCCGCGCTATTACGCAGATTCAGGTTGCCGCAACTATCACAAATCCAACCGTAAATTTCAGTGAAGATAGTTCACCTTCTATGTGTACATGACAAGAGCAGATCATAAGATAATACTACACCAAATGTGCATAAAAGGCAGTACAGTAAACACCATCTTGTTGATAGCAAGGCAATATAGCAAAAACTTACAACGATACTACTACAGAACTTAAGCCAACAGAACTTGCATGTTCTGCGTTCATACCACGGGAGAAGATGAACTTCAAGGATCACAGCATGTCATTTTTTTCTTTCTTTCTAGAATCAATATTATCTAGAGCGTAGTCTCCAATTTAGTTTAAGCCGAGAGGTTGACTCCTCTGGTGCCGTGATCCCTGCCCCTCCTCGTGCAAACAACTAACACGGCAAGGAAAGATTTTTCCTTATGTAGAGGGACAAAATAAAAGTTCACAAGACTAGCTACTTGATTGAACGACGCCAGGTAAAGTAAAACTAAGAATCAGGGGGAGGGGTGCTGTGATCCATTACTCCTATTTGACTACAAACAAGCACCGAACTGCCAACATCATCAGCAAAGCACATGGTGCTGTAGAGCTAGGATTCATATGTGCAGATGTTAGCAATGCTGAACAATGCTCCCAGGTAAACGACACTCATGCTGTTATGAAAGTTCACAGGTGATTAATCCCACAAACAGACGAGGTTGTGATCCTTTACTCCTATCTAACTAACTAGAGACAAGTACCAAACACGCAAGCCATCATCAGAAAAATAAATGACTCTGTATAGCGATAACAACAAATGGGCCACAGCTGCTCCAGAGCTAGGATTCATGTGTGCATATGTAAGCAATGCCAAACAAAAATTGCAGATAAAGGCCATTCTTGCTGTTGAAGTTTGCAGGTGATTAGGCGCAAACTGACAAATCTGTTATCCTTGAGACCTGTCTAACTACAGACAAGCACCGAACAAGCATATTATCAGAAAAGAAATGATGCTGCGGCGATAACAACAAACAGAGCACAGCCATCCTACAGCTATGAATTATATCTGCAGATGTAAGCAAAGACCAAGACTAAGATGGATCATTACTAGTGTGTGTCTTTAATTATCAGGCGAGGCTGTGATCCTCTGCCCCTATCTGACTACAGATGAGCACAGAACATCCATATCAAAATAAAAATAATCATGTAGAGATCACATTACAGCTACAACAGCAAAGAATTGGGAGGGGATGAACTAACCGAGAAGAGGCAGAGGGAGATGGCGAGCTTGGGGAGGTGGGGATAGACGGCGGCTCCAAGTCTCCGGCGGCGGCTCCAAGTCTCCGGCGGCGGGGGCGCGTGGGGAGGCGTCGAGCGCTAGGGCTAGGGCTCGGGGGCGCGGGGGGCAGCGGCGTCGTCGAGCGCTAGGGCTAGGGCTCGGGGGCGCGTGGGTCGGCGTCGGCGCGGGAGTCGGCGAGCGCTAGGGC
>LR738709.1:71826260-71966642 GCA_902687465.1 Secale cereale
CCTCCTCTCCTCACCAATCGCTCTATCACCCACCTAATCCTCCCCCGGCGTTACACGCTCCACTCCAGACAGGCCCGAGCTCGAGATCGAGCTCGAGCTCCGCCGTGGTGGCTCGTCGTCGTCCGCTCGGTATAGGCCGTCCCAGCCGCTCCTCTCGCTCGATCTAGCACCACGACGTTCCACTTATCCTTTTCCTTCTCTGCAGCTGTCGGAAACAGCCGGAACCACCACCACCCGAAGCTCCTCTGTCGCGTGACCTCGCCGCCGGCGAACAAGGCCACTCCGGCGACCCACTCCACCTCCACCAGATCGGTGACACCTCGCTGATTCTGTCCCCGCCCTTAGATCGCCCCGCCGTGCCCCGAGTCGTCGCCGGTGAGCTCGCCGGCCCTGTGCCGGAGGGTTAGGGATGACAGGCGGGCCCCGCCTGTCATCATCCCCTCGCCCTCGCCCCTCTCTCCTCTCACTGACGCCGGGCCCCGCCCGTCAGATTTGAAAACCTGGCGCGCGCGCTGGCTCTCGTGCGGTGGGCTGATTCACCCTGGGCCTGCTGCACTATGGCCGTTCTGGCCCAGTTGCAAAGGACCCTTTTTCTTTTACTTTTCTGTGGGATTTTCTAATAATTCCAGATGATTAAATATTTATCGAAATGAATTAATTCCAGTTCCTAAGAACTTGTAAAAATCCAACCAATTTAATGATGCCACTTTCAGCCATATCCATGGACCTTTTCTGTTCTCTTCAAATTTAAATCCATATTTGAATATTAAAACCTCTGTTCAAAAATTCATGTACCCCATTCTGTCACTCCAAAACTCAAACTAAGAATTTTTGCCATCTTAGTTTTCCCTCTAGTATTTGATAAAAATAAGTTGACATTTTTCTGAGCAATTTGGTTTTTCTGTTTTTATTATAGTCTTATTTACCCGTTGTTTATTGCGACGATTAGATACCGTGTTTGACGAGGTTGCTGAAGAAGAAGGAGGGGAAGGATTTGAAGACCTTGAAGACCAAGCCAATCCAGGCAAGCAGCCCTTTGACCATGATACCATTGTGTTCCTCAAAACCCTTTCTATTTCCGAATGCATGATGATAAGAGTGACGGTGGTGACCTAGTTGAAAGCCACCACATGATGCATGCCTTACTCATGATCTTTCTATATGCTTAGATGCAAAGCAAATGATTAGTAGTGATGCTTAGTGATGCATGTGTGCCATGAATCCTTCGTGGTTGCATTATTTTCGAAAACCCCATCGGGTGACCCTAATGCCCGAGGGTGATGTTGAGTTAGGTCATCACTTGTCGAAGAAGTGGTGTGCCAAGAAAGATCTTGTGTGCGGGTGAAATGATGGATTAGATTTATGTGTGACTACCGTCCCAACCAAACATGTGCAACCACTCTACCACTTATGGGACGGGGCATTATTGATTACTTAGGCTGATACTAGCATGGTGCCCACATCACTAGTGACGGGGAAGACTTGAGGTCAACTCCCGGGACGGGGTCGTGCTTGGATAGACGACCATGACTGTTTTTACAGGGCACCGGACACACCGTTGGTCCCTTCGTGTATGCGTGACATTGAAAATAGGGCAAGTCCCATGATCTATTTTTTGTACTCGAGGGCCGTGCACCAACGAGTGGACCCTATGCTAGTGTCGTCTAGGAAAGATAGTGACCGGGTGCTTCCCCCGAGTACTTGAGGTACTGCAGGATCGTGGGTGACACGAAAGATTCCCGGATCTTGTGGGTAAAGTGTGCAACCTCTCCAGAGTGTAAAACTATTCGAGTAGCCGTGTCCACGGTCATGGACAGTTGGGTGGTGCTACTTAAACTATGACCAGAATTTTACAATCTCGGTGAAAGTATGTGTGTGTTGAGTCAAGGTGGTGACTTGACTCGTTGAATTGAACTCTATTCATGTTGATATCTATAACCTGTCTTCGAGGTTACCCAAATTAATTAATGCATGTTACATGATGGTAGAATATTTAATCTAGCTTGTAGCTAGGTTGCTCGTTGTTGTATATTTGCATTATTACCTTGAACAAAATCATGGGTTGCTTGCGAGTACATTCAAAGTACTCATTGGCTTGCCACTGGTTATTTAATTGGCCAGGCATGGAAGAGCAGGAATTTGAAGAAGAATTCTATGGAGACGAACATGCGAACTAGGACGCTTTCCCAGTCGGAATGCATGTAGAGTTAAGGCAGATGGCATGGGTTCTACTTATCTACGAAGACTTCCACTATTCGAGTTATTTGCTATTCAGCCCTTGAGGCTTTATCTATGTAAGACTTTGCCATAATGGTCATAATTTGTGTAAGACGGTATGTATGGATGTAAGACTCTTGTTATTCAGCTTATGTGTGTTCAGTGAGCATTGATCTTGGGATCACTGTACACGTGCATTCCGTGATCTCGACTCTTAAGTCGGGGTCCGCACATAATAACGAGGAGCATATAACGCAGGCTGAAATTCTCAACATCACTGTTGGACAACTCTTCGAGATCGAGCCCATGCCTGTGCTTACAGAGGAGGAAATAAAACGGAAATATGTGAGGGGCGAACCTTTGGTCAAGCCAGACGAGGTCAAGAAGCTCCCAACGCGAATGTATGAATTGCATCAATGGTACATGGACATTACCAAGAGTTCCAATCGAGGGTCCCTCATGGTGGAAGTCAAGAAGGATTATTACTACCATGAGAAAGCTGTGGCCGTTGAGTATAATGAACTGTTTCAGTTATACAATCAAGACGCACTCGACAAATCTATCGTCAGTTGCTATTGTCTGTAAGTGATTTATTTCTGTAATTTAAGTCTCAAGCTAGTTGTAGTGATCCTTTTGATCAATCATTACCTGTAATTATCCTCACTATATTCTTTTCTGTGGTATTATGCAGGATGAAGATGTATGAAATGAAAAAAGGTGGACGCTATGACATTGGATTCATTGAGCCAAACACCGTTAATGAATACACATGGAAAATAGATGAATATCATGAAAAGCATGTAGAGGACAGCATGCTAGAGTTCTTGAAGTGCCTCAAATACAATGAAGATATACTACTTCCTTACAACTTCCAGTGAGTCACACTGTCTTGTACTACAAATTCTCTGTTTTTCCCTACTAGCTAGCAACATGTTATTGCTTACATATGTCCGCTTAATTAAGACATCCAAACGTGTGTGCATGCAGATTTCACTGGATCTTGTGTATCATTAAAGTTGACGCCGGAACAGTTGAAGTACTCGACTCACTTCTTAAAAAACAAAGTGACTACTCCATCTTGTTTGGGATAGTCAACAGGTAATTTCAATCATTATTAACTATATATCTCGGCCTATTTAGTTCGTCATTTCCTGATATGAACTATTTAATAACCCATTTATTCATTTTCTTTGTCAGCGGGCAGGGCTTGGGCAAGATTCATCAGCGTCACTCCAAGCGAATGGAAACAAAGACTGCAATGGTTTCGACCCAAGGTAAGTAATTAAGTAGTGCTAGCTAGCTAGCTAGCTGCCATTATCTCTTTAATTATCATGCTTGATTAATTATTATCTGATCAAATTCCATTCTCGTAAAGGCCCTAAAGCAGGCGTAGGGGACTGATCTGTGTGTGTACTGCGTTTGCGAGAACCTTCGTATGATGGCGTCTGAAAGGAGCATATCTCAAAGACAGGAATGGGTACGTTTGTCATAACACTATTCACAATTTTTACACCATTATCGATATCTAGTGACACAACTAATAAACATGCATATTGATCTCCTTCTTAACAGTTCAGAGAGGAGTGGGACAAGCTCCTAGAAACGGAGCGCGTACAAGCACTTCAAGAGGAAATAGCGGGATTTTTTCTCGACCAGGTCATAGATCCGAAGGGAGAATAACATTACCCGCTACCGCCCCCATGAACCACTTCCAATTGTCATCGTGCTCCGAAGGCACCAATTAGGCTAATGCCACTGGCTCCGAAGGCAACATGTAGGAGAAATTGTATATAGCTATACATGTGTGTATGTGTGAATTGGTGGTTTGTGAGACATTTGATGATATATATATGATTGGTTCTACTAGAAATTCTATTTATACACACACACACACACACACACACACACACACACACACACACGTGTACAATGTGTAGTATCGTAAAATACCAACAAACGGAAAAGAACTAAATGGAAAACACAAAATCAAATGAAAAAGAAATCATAAAACCAAAAAAAACCTTGTAGTACCGGTTGTTTTTACCAACCGGTACTAAAGGGCTCCCGGCCCCCGGAGCTGGCTCGTGCCACGTGGTTGCCCTTTAGCACCGGTTCATGCTGAACCAGTACTAAAGGGGGGGGGGGCTTTAGTGCCCACACTTTAGTGCCGGTTATGGAACCGGCACTAAAGGGCCTTACGAACCGGTGCTATTGCCCGGTTCTGCACTAGTGAGAGAGGGTAAATGACGAAGTACTGCGAGGCCTCCGGACAAGGACTATTGACCGGCTGCACAAGTGCGGAAGGCGCTGGATTGATGAATTGCCAGCGGTTCTTTGGTCAATCAGAACGACACCAAATCGTGCCACCGGCCAGACACCCTTCTCCGTCGTTTATGGGGCAGAAGCAGTTCTCCCCACGGAACTCACATACGGGTCACCCCGAGTGCTCACTTAGGATGAGCTTGAGCAAGAGTAACTGTGACAAGATGACGCAACGCTCCTTGAGGAAGATCGTCTTCGGGCAGCTGTGCGAGCACCATGCTACCAGCATGCCTTGCGGCGCTACCATATCCGCAAGGTTCATGCCCGAATCTTTGAGAAAGGCGACCTTTTTCTTCGGCGCGTTCAGTGGGCCAAGAATTCCGACAAGTTGACGCCAAAGTGGGAAGGCCCTTATCGAGTAATACGAGTCACTAGGCCTGGCGCAGTCCGCCTAGAGACCGAAGATGGTATTCCGGTGAGCAACTCCTAGAACATCGAACATCTTCGCAAGTTTAACCCGTAAGGCGCGGTTGCCGGGCTCCCCGGCAAACCACCCTTTTGTACAAGCTTTGTCGGCAAGGCAGTAACCCTTCGTACAAAGCCAGGCGCAGATCCAGAGCATAAATAAATGAAGCACTACCGCCCTAAGTTTTAGCATGCATGCTAGGTTGAGTCTCTTTCTCTCTTAGGGTTGTTAGTGCTTCGAGGCGACTTACACCTAGCATAGAGGTTGAGTGAGCGTCTCTCTATTCCTTTCCATCCTTTTCTGTTCACAGGATGCATGGAACTTTCTACTGAGCTGTTTGGGAGAAAGAGGAGGGGCCGATGCTCCGACCCTGGCGAACTAAGGTTGCCGGAGGCTACAAATCCAAGGATCCGACCACGGCAAGGCCTCTTGCCGGGGGACGATCTTTATCTTAAGATAACAAGGATTCGTTCCTTGGTGTGGCCCCTGTCCACGCACAAAAGTAACCCAACAAACACCCTTATCTCCATTAATATGTTGTAAACAAGTACAATTCATATGGAATGCATACATGAGCAAGGGGGTTACAAGATTTAAATCTTACAAAGGCCCATATGCTCAAAAAAACTGAAAAGAGATAAGGTGCCCATAATCCCTTTCTTCTCCCTCTCCTCGGGAAATGGAACAAGATGGCAAAAGGGCAAAGGGAGCACCTAGGCGAAGCGCGAGTAGCAGAAAGCACCAAGAGAACATCCAGGTGGCCGTCCCGAAGAAGGCTGGTGATAATGCCGCCGGGAGAAGAGCTAAAAGATGAGGCAGCAAGCCGGCAACACGCAAGGAAGGCATTTGATGCCCGCGTACTCTGTCTTGACGGTCGCCGCCCACCTTCTTCGTCTTCTCCGGCCTCCCAACTCCAGCCGCCCAAGCAGGAGACCCTGAGAAGTTCGAGGGGCTGGCGATGCAGATGATGGTTCTGCCGGCGTCGCCCAGGGACGGTTTGTCCGATGCCTAGTCGGTCCCGTCATCCTCCCGCCTGCTGCCCTTGTCATCGCTGTCTCTATCATCCCCATCACTGTCGCTCAGGGAGGAGTTTTCATCATCGGTCGAGATCTCCGCACAGAACCCTAGCCTGTGTCCCAAGCGCCCGAAGACCTCGGAGAGCAGATCGCTCTCCGCTAACTTGAAGCAGAGGACGTGCCCCTTCATCAAGCAGTGGGCACACGTGAAGGTCTTCCACCCCCGGCGGAGGAGCCTTACATGAGGGGCGGGGAACTAGGTGTTCACCCAATGGCGCCATTGCAACACCCCTCCATGTGAAGCCTCAACCTCGATGGCTGGTCGACCTCCAACACCCTCGAGAACGCTTCAGGAAGACGAACGTGACTCTGCGGCGGCTCGCGCAGTTGCAGAATGAACTCCAACGTCGTGTCCCCGACATGGCCGCGTGGTGAGGCAGGAGGAGACGGTGGAGGATATGGACACGGAGATGATGACGACGCGGGTGTCCCCCTTCATCGCCCACCTCTGCCTCGATCGCCTCGGCGACCACGACCCTGGGCGGCGCCTCTACCTCTAGCATGGCCCTCATCTTGGGCGTCCCGCTCTTCTTTGACCGCCGCTACCCTTTGATGAGAGGAAGACCTGGTCGCCTCCGCAGGGGCACGGCCACGGCCACGCCCTCTTGCCATGACTTGGGAAGGAAAGGGATCGGACAGGACGAGGATGAGCGGGGCGGGGAGCATTGTCCCTCTCCCCTTCTTTATAGGAGGGTGAAACCAAGCAAGCCTGAAGGCAACCGCCCGAATAGACCAATTCGGTCACCGGAGACGCAAAGAAAACAAGACCGACCCACTGCCCCAATCAGCAGCGCCCAGCCCCCGCCCAAGTGTTAAAGCCTGCATCCTCTGCGTCCGTCGCCTGCCCTCCCCGATGCATGAGGGGCACGTGGCGGGCGTATTGGGATTCAGATAGCACGTGGTACGACCGTTTCGTGCCCCGTGATCATGGGGAGACCCACGTCCACTTAGTAAATGAGCCGCGCCCCCGCAACTTCCTCTATTTTATATGAGGAGGACGCGAACCGCCTCTTTACTATTTGGTACCACGGGGTGATGCAAGCATGCTGCAGTCACCCCACGCACGACCCCCACGTCATGCGTTCAGCGCAGATCGTGGGGAAGCGTAACCACAAGAGGATTTACTGCATAAAAAAATCTAGCCCCAACTGCCCGCAAACCGTTCTTGGCCTAGCCTAACAATGCGACGCACTTATGTATGGCCCTAGACTGGGGGCTCCTATTGGGGTACAAAAGTAGGGCCTCTCCTTTTGTACCCCTTACTTGTGCACGGGCAGTCAGAGCCATGCCTGCGGCAACACCTAACAGGGCAGAGGAGGGAAACCAAGCACAAGAGTATCAGAGTAGCGCCAAGACAGTTGCGCAAGAATGCCTAGCAACAAGATAGGTTTCCCCCGACAAGACCCTTGCCGGGGTGGCCTGCACGACCACGGCAAGAACCATTGCCAGGTCAACTCACCCAACGCCTCCATTGCAGCCACCCTTGAGCCTAGGAGTTCCGACACCATCAACAACGTTGGAACCAAGGCTCAGGAAGCGCCTGCGTGATGGCATGCAGATCTTTGTGAAGACAAAGGGTCTACGAATCCTAGATGAGAACCAGAAGACAAGACAACCGCAAGGCTCCTTGCCGAGGATGCCCACGAGGCCCCGGCAAGGCTCGCTGCCGTAGATACCCTCGAAGCCCCCGCAAGCCTCTTGCCGAGGGTGCTCACAAAGGCCACGGCAAGACCCTTCCCGGGAACAAACGCAAGACCGCGGCAAGCACTTGCCACCCCATCATTGCCCCTGCTTGGCGGTCGACCCACTAGCCCAGGCAAGTACCCATGTGGGAGTACGTGGTTCCTGATCCAGCTAGTCAAGCACCTATGTGGTGGAATGTAGATCTTCGTGAAGACCCTACCACCACGCCATCTCAGCTACCTGCCAACCTACATGGCACAACATGCCTCGTTGGCCTAGACGCGCTTCGCAGCCAGATGGAGCGGCGGCGGACGGGACGGGCCTCGTTGCCGTCCCCGATAATACAAGTGGACACCTAAGTGGCGCATTTAATGCATCTTGTCCCGTAATGGCAGGAGATAATCTTGTACACTGTATAACTTTCCACCTCCTGTGTGTCACTGTGGCAACCCCTTTTGACTATAAAAGGAGGCACGAGGCATACTAGAGAAGGATTTAGATCTTTTGGACTAGGCCCACACAGTAGCTAGTTCAGGAGCTCAAGAACACTCAAATACACACTAAACTAGTACTAGGGTATTACGAATCTTCGCGGCCCGAACCGGGTATACCATCCTTGTGCTAACTCCTAGACTCGCTCTTTGCACAACCACACGCCCGTCAACAGTAGAAGGGATTCCAGTGATCCCATAGGTGTTGACCCCAACAATAACATACATCTCATTCATAATGAAAGTGTCAGATTCCGGGCTCCGCAAACCGAAAGAAGTTCGAACACAGGGGCGTGTACGGAGATCTCTCCCGCTCTCGTCTACCTAGCGCCACGCCCTCGCCCGGTGGTGAGATTCGAGCAAGCAACAAGTAAGAGCACACACGAGTTTACCCAGGTTCAGGCCACCTTGCGGTGTAAAACCCTACGTCATGCTTGCCACCGGGCTTGAGTATGAACAAGTACAGTGGTTCTAGAGCTCAGGAGGAGAGCTCAAGAGGGTCAGGAGGCAAGTGTTCTTGCTCCTTGAAGTGAAGGTGGGATGTTTGAGATGAGGTCGATCCGGATCTCTCAGATCTGATCTGATTCGGTTCGCTTGCCTCCGTAGTGGACACCCTAGCTACTTATATAGGCGTCCAGGGTCCTCTTCCCCTGAAATGTTTAGGCGGGAAGGGATCCCACAACGGCCATTTTGAGCAAGAACACAAGGACGTCCCTATCCTGACAAAAGCGGTCTCCGCCTGCAAAGAGATCAGATGGTGACCCGGTGGTGGGCTCGGTGGTGACATCCTCCCTGTCGTCCTTGCGGTCTTCGGTCTTGTTGCACCGAATAGGAAACCTTTGTCTCGCCCCTCGGGAACCTGCGCCTGCGTTGTCTCCTATGCACCAAAACGGCAACTGCGTCGCTGGCACGCGTTGGCACCCGCTGGCGCGATGCATCACTGCTCGTGTAACTGCCTCCTCCTGAGGAAGGCTTGGCGTTGAGTTCTCCGCCCCTCCGGAGCAGCCTAGCCGAGGCCGCTCCTGAGAGGGTCTTGGTGTCATTCTCCTCGCGAGGCCTAGCCCCCTCGCGAGGGTCTTGGACAGCTGGTCGATCAGCTGGGACGTACTGGTCCGTAGTAGGAGCGCGTCACGGGCCGCAGGCAGGAAAGTCTGGGTACCCTGGTTCCCAGGACGCCAACAGTAGCCCCCAGGCCCAAGGCGCGCGCGGAGTTGGCTTTGGGGCAAAGCTTTAGTCGAGGACAAAGCGCCGCGGGCCCCAAAAAACTGCGGGCCAGGCTGGCGTGCGATGGTTGGATAGTACGTTGGCGACTCCGCTCCCCATGCAGTCTTGGTGATCGTGCGACTTGACAAAAGGGGTTGTCTTCGCTGCAGAGGGGTTATTGCTTCCTGCCCAGATCCCCTTCTCCTTCACCCCCAGCCTTCCCAAATCACCTGCATCCTCCAGTGCCTCCATCAATGGTGAAGAAAGGCAAGGGTGCCGTGCAGGCGTTCGGATCGGCTTCCTCCCCCGAAGCAGCGCTCGAGGAGTCCACCATCACCTTGGAGGGGGACTACGCGGAGGTCCAGTCTTTCTTGTCGAGCAACCACAACGAGCATGGCCCGACGAAGATTTGGGTTGGGTACACCGTGCTACGGACCTTGTCGAAGTCTTGCTACCCCTTCTTCCTCCACAACATCTCCGTCGGGCTCGTGCCACCCTTCTCGGAGTTCCTCTACGCCATCCTGAATCACTACCAGGTGCGCGCCCTCCAAATCCAGCCTCACTCCATCTTCGTCCTGTCGCTCATCGCCTTTTACTGCGAGGCGTGTGTGGGGGTGAAACCGACTGTCGCCCTCTTCTGCCACTTCTTCTCCATGTGGCGGTATGAGGAGGGTCCTTGCTCGGGCTGCGTCTCCTTCGTCTTCCAGCGCCAGGGCTGCAGGCTGATGACAGCCGGGCAGATGATAGACACCCACCGGAAGAGGTGGGTCTATCTGGATGCCCAGCATATTCACCCGCTGCTGACGCTTCCTATCGCCTGTGAGAAGAAATGTGCCTGCTGGAGCTACACAAAGCTCGACGACTCCCTTGCCGAGCCTGTCTTGGCAAGGATCGAGGCCGACCTGGGCTCGAGGCTTGATGTGGCCCAGATTGTGAAGGAGTTCCTGAGGCAGCGGCTGGCGCCGCTCCAGGCACACTCACGCCCCATGTGGGAGCTGATGGGAGATGATGACAGGCTTTGGCTGCGCTCGGGGATGCAGGCCGATGTCGAGCTGGACCAAGTCTCGAACGCTCTCCTAGGGATGGTTTCTGAGGACCTCTCGGGGGCCCATCTGCCATTGTACTGCCGTCCGGACAAGGCCGAGCTACTGAAGGCCGTGTCAGGCTTCGGGGTGCCCGTGGCTGCACTGCCCATGGTCTACGTGTCCTCAAGTGTCGAGGAGGGGAGCGACGAGGAGGAGGACTCGGAGGAGACCCTGGGCGACAGGGACCGGGTTGATGAAGAGGACACCTCCGAGGTGTTTGCTGAGGAAGTGGCGCCGGGCGCAGACGTTGCAGAGCGGCCCCAGGCAACCACTCCGCGTCGATCCGGGTGCGCTCCGTTCGGACGGGTGATGCGGCGACGGTGCTGAGGAGGGCCGCGCCAATGAAGCCAGTGGCCGCCGCCGCGCCCAAGTCTGTGGCCTCGCGCCTTGCCAGCATATGGACTGTTGGCGCGCATGTGGCACCGGCGGCCGCGGCCGGCTTGCTGATGAAGAGGATGGCGCGCCTCACCTCCGATGAGTAAGTGTGAAGTTTCCCGTCGTTCCTTCATCGCTGTGTTCCTGACATATTTCTCTTGGTGCAGGAGCCTGGGGGGCACGTCGCAGTGCCCCGCTCCACCTACTGCTGTTGTCGACGCGGAGAAGGGTGTCGCAACCTTGCGTGCCTTGGCCAGCCAGGCTGCTGAGCACGCGGTGGCGGCGTTGCCTGAGGGCGTCATCACTGCTTGCGAGGCCACGGTGGCTCCTGCTCCCTCCACTCCAGCGAGGGGAGCCGGAGCCCCCAAGCCCCTTGTCGAGCAGGCGACCGTGGTGGCACCCATCCGCCAGCCGGTGCAGCCTCGCCCTGAGACCCTGGAGGCCACTTCCGCTGCGCTGGGTCGGCTCCGCGCCGATCTTCTGGGTGGTGATGGCCGCGTGATGGAAGGACGCCTGGGCCTGATCTCTGGGTGGCTCCTGGTGGACGAGTTTGCGCGGGCCTCCTGGAGCCAGGCCTCACCGATCGCCGCCAAGGGTCAGGAGGAGGCCGCGGCAGCCACGCGGGCACGCGACGCCGCGCGAGCCGATGCAGCATCCACCGAGAAGCGCTGCCACGAGGTGGAGAGCAAGCTGAAGGCCATTCACGAGGAAGGCACCAAGCGTGCCCTGGAGCTTGAAAGGTTGGAGAAGTAGATCGAGGCCCAGAAGGCTGAGACGTCTCGGATGCAGCAGGAGCAACTCGTTGATCGCGCGAGCCTGGAGAAGCTGAAGGTTGAGGCCGAGCAGGTCAAGGCGACCCAAGTTGCATGCGACAAGGAAGATGCCCTCGCGGCCTCGGCAGCAGTCGGTCGTGAGGCCCTCGCAGCCTTCAAGCTCGAGGCCCGCAGGGCGCTGCAAATTGCCTACGGGGATGGGTTCGAGAAGCCGCTGGCCGCCCCGGAGGATGGCTCTGCCGGGCTCCTTGCCGCGCTCGTGAAGGTCCTGCGTGAAGTTGCAGCCATGATCGGCCAGTTAGCACACATCAAGAGTTGTGCGCTCCTTACCTTGGCCTTGACGCGGGTGTGCGTCCACCTCTATCTCCGCGACCCCACCCTGGACCTGGCCTTGCTGTCCGAGCCCGTGACCACGAGTGTAGAGGGCGCGACTGCCAAGGCCCTGCAGGAGAAGATCGAGGAGCTGGTGGAGGCGTTCTTCCGGGTCACTGCCGCCGCAGCCGACGAGGCAGAGGCTGGTGATGGAGTGCTCGGCGATACCTGACATGTCCCTGTCAAGATGAGAGAAATTCAAGTGCCTCGGGGAGGCATAAGGACTCGCTTGAATTTGGAGAACTTGATGTTATTGTAATAAGTAGGCTTGAACTTGGTGATTTCCGTGCTGGTTTCCTTTCATGTTCGCTTAGGTGCTCTGCGTCAGCAGGGCCCAACCCCGCGCATACCTTGATCACCATTGAGCCCTCCGGGTCACCAGGGTTATCGTAATAACTAGGCTCAAGGAATGAGGGGCTATGTGGCTAGTGAGGCCCCTGCGTCACGATGCCGAGGGGTCCCCCTTAATGCTCAAGCGATCCCGTTTGAATTCTGCGTTGGCAGGGCCCAGCCCCGCGCATACCTCGTCCGCCGTTGAGCATCGGGCTCAAGGAGTGAGGGGCTACGTGACTAGTGAGGCCCCTAGGTCGCGATGCCCAGGGGTCCCCCTTGGCGTGCGAACGGCTCTCATGAGGGAGAACGAGCACCATACCTTGCTCAAGAGCCGTCGCCTAGGATGGGGGAGCGAGAAAGCCAGGTGTCGGCGTCCTGGGAACCAGGGTACCCAGAATTGACTGTCTGCGGGCCGCGACGCGCTCCTACTACAGCCTGGTACGGCCCAGCTGATCGACCAACTGTCCAAGACCCTCGCGAGGAGAACGACGTCAAGACCTCCTCAGGAGCAGCCTCAGCAAGGTGCTCCGGAAGGACGGAGAATCCAAGGCCAAGCCTACCTCAGGAGGAGGAAGTGATGTCAGCAGTGACGCACCGTGCCAGCGGGTGCCAGCGTCCGCCAGTGGCGCAGTTTCCATTTCTGTGCAAACGGGACAGCGTAGCCGCCGGTTCCCAAGGAGCGGGGCAAAGGTTTCCCCTTTTGGTGCAACAAGACCAAATACCGCAAGGACGACAAGGAGGATGTCATAGTCGAGCCCACCACTGTGTCACCGCTTGATCCCTTTGCAGGCGAAGACTGCTTTTGACAGGGTAGGAATGTCCTTGTGTTCCCACTAAAAAATAGTCGTTGTGGGATCCTTTCCCGCCTAAACATTTCAGGGGAAGAGGACCGTGGCCGCCTATATAAGTAGCTAGGATCCCCAATGTATAGGGGATCGATCCATACACTCCGCCACCACACAAGGAGCAAGAACACTTGCCTCCTGACCCTCCTAAGCTCACCTCTTGAGCCCAGGAACCATTGTACTAGCTCATATCCAAACTCGCCCTAGGCTAATCCACCAAAGCAGGAAGTAGGGTCTTACACCACACGGTGGCCCGAACCTGGGTAAACTCTTGTGTGTATATCTGTTGTTTGCTTGAATCCTTCCACCGAGACGAGAGCGAGACGCTAGGTAGACGTGAGTGGGAGAGATCTTTGTTCACACCCCTGTGTTCAAACTTCTTGGGTTTTGCGGAGCCCTAAATCCGACATTTGGCGTGCCAGGTAGGGGGCGTGTCGAAGTCTCTCCTCTCCGACGACCTCGTTGCGTTCTCGTCACCAACTCCGCTCCACAGCCATGGTGGACACACGCCGAGCTCGCGCCGCGAACGTCGCTCAGACGGCGCCCTTGGGCAACGGTGCGCCGCTCCGCCCTAACTCGCCGGTCGCCAACGCCGCCACCGACCCGGGCGTCCGTGAGCAGCAGTACTCGTTGCTACCACCGTCCATGCGGCGGGATGGCCGCACGGCAACGCCTTCACCCTCGTAGGCCGCGGTGTCATCCTCGCTGGTCCGTCATGGGCCGGTCTACCAGAAACCTGCGCTACTTATGGCGCGGGAGCTCTTGCGCTACCGCCCGGCGGATGACCTCTACGACGAGTGGCTCAACCGCATCACCGAGCTCTTCAACGCCGCTGGAGAAGCACCTGCACCAACGCACTCCTCATGTCCTCCGTCTTCCCCGGCGGGGAACAAAGGCCACAGGGTCCCGGCTTCACCTCCACTCCACCGTGCCGGCCAGGAGGTCCAACGCGAGGCCCCTCGACGTGAGCAACCCCGCAGAGCTCATGCATATGACGAGGAGAGCTGCCAGGTGATTACGCATCCCCATGCAAGGCCTCGCGGCCCCCCTGGCCCGCAGCGCCCAGACAGCGCGCCACAGGAGGTGGTGGCGCCAGCACACCAAGAACAAGCACCTCAGGCGCAGGGGGCGCCTGCGATCATGAGAGTGGCTTGGTGTCGTGCCTAACTCCTGAGCTACGGCGCCTCGTCTGGCCCGGCAAGTTCAAGTCGGACCTGCCTCCACGCTACGACGGCACCACCGACCCCACGGAGTTCCTCCAACTCTACGAGCTGAGCATCGAGGCGTCCAACGGCACCGAGTAGGTCATGGCGAACTAGTTCCCCATGGCTCTGAAGGACGGCGCACGCTCCTGGCTCCTGAACCTCCCCGTGGGATCCATCTCTTCCTGGGAAGAGCTTCGCGAGCGTTTTGTCGCCAACTTCCAAGGCACCCGCGACCAAGCCCCGGCAGCTGCTGACCTGCGCCGCGTGAGGCAGCAGCCGGGAGAGACACTGCAAAAGTACATCCAACGCTTCAACACCATGCGCCTCCGGATCCCTAGGGTCTCGGACGAGGCCATCATCTCCGCGTTCTCCGACGGCGTCCGTGACGTCAGGATGAGGGAGGAGCTCGCTATTCACGAAGACCTGTGCACAGCCCTCGAGATGTTCAAGCTCGCGGCGAAGTGCGCCAGGGCAGAGGAAGGACGCCTCTCCCTCCAGGAGCTGCCTGAGGCGGAGGCGGACGACAAGAAGACCAAGGCCAAGGAATCAAAGCGCAAGGGACCCGCCGTGCTGGCTGTGGAGCTAGAAGTGAAGCGTGGATGCGGCTATGATGACCTCCCCAGAGACAACCGACCATACTGCGTCTTCCACAACGTCGACAGCCACAACACTAACGACTGCCAGGAGCTCAGGGCGATGCGCGGCGGGCGCATCGGGCGGCGCCCTGAGCACGACAACCGTGGCTACGGCCATGGAGGAGGCAGAGGAGGAGGACGTTGGGATGGCAGGAACTCGCGCCAAGGGTGGCGTGAACATCCTCGTGAAGACCACTGGCAGGAGCTGCCTCGTGACGCACCCTGGCGCAACCAACCTCGTGAGGGTCGCCCTCAGGGCAATGCAGGTCTGCCTCTGCTGCCACCACCGCCAAGGAGGAACGACGACGACCGCCAGGGAGACGAGGCAGGGGGCTTCCAGGAGCCGTGTGCAGTTTCATGCATCTTGGGAGGAGCCCAGGCCCCGGCTTCCCATTGCAACTTCAAGTAGTTTGCCCGTGAGGTGAACGCGGCACTTCCCAGGCCTGATGCCGTGCGCAACCTCAGGTGGACCAAGCAAGTCATCTCCTTCGACCCCAAGGACCAGCTCAAGTGCACTGTGGCCCCAGGCGCCCTCCCGATGCTCTGCACCCCGACCATCAGCAACGTCCTCGTGACCAAGGCCCTCATCGACGGCGGAGCAGGACTCAACGTCCTCTCCGTCCAGACCTTCGAGACACTCCAGGTTCCATATGGATGGCTGCACACTCCCGATGGGGCAGGTCCGCCTCCCCGTCACCTTCGGTGACCGCGACAACTACCACACCGAGCTCATCGACTTCGACGTTGCCAACATCCACCTCCCGTACAATGCCATCCTTGGGTATCCTGCCCTCGCCAAGTTCATGGTAGCGACCCATCACGGCTACAACACCCTCAAGATGCCCGGGAGCGGCGGAGTCATCAAGTTCGCCTCCGACGAGAAGGAAGCGGTGCGTTCCCTGGAGTGCGCCTACCAGACCGCGGCGGTCGAATGCTCCGATGAGGATGGGGCCATCCTTGCCTTGCAGACCGCCCCCAAGAAGAAGAAGAACCTACCCGTCGATGGACCTCAGGACACAGGGGCTCCTGGCGGCCTGTCCTCAGGACTTGCGCCTACTGACGAGGCGCCCTCCACCCTCGCATAGGGAGGCGCGCTCGACGCCCCTCTCGTGACGGGCTCGATGCTCTCCTCTGGAGTGTCTCCGGGCTGACCAGCGTCTCGAGGGAGGTGTTCGAGCACCACCTGCAAGCGTGTCTTGACGCGCGTTTTTGTGAGCCCAGCGTGAACCGTTCAGCACTGGGGGCTCAGGACTTGATCGACCAAGTTACCGAGGAACTTCAGTACACAAGACTCATCCGCGGTGGGCGTAACCGCACAACCCCAAGTTCACCTGCTCGTAGCCCGAGCGACCGCTTCCGCGTTTGAGTCGACATCGCGGGTCTCAACCGAGCCGCCTCTCAAGAGCCCTTCTGGCCGACGGCGGTTGGCCGGAGGAGGGCCCTCCACTGCAGCTACGTCCGCACACTCATCGGCTTCCGCAACGTAGCTACCACGTTCCAGCATCTCGCACAACAGGCCTTGGGGGCTCGGGAGGCTCTATGGTAGGCGGTCCGGACGGAGCGAGAACCGGACCCGCAAGACCACTGAGAGCCTTCAGATCCCCTGGGCCTGAGGAGCCCGACGATCCTCGGAAGCGACCTGCACGGCTCGTGTCTTCAGCTACCCCAACTCTTCTGCGACAAGTATCAGGTGACACTTTTGGTATCCAATCGAGGGCGCCTCTCGGCCTGCACCGTCCTTGGACCGCTGGGGGCTGTTCCCCCGTGGTTAGCTCCCTTTTGCATGATAAAGGCTAGATGTTTCTTTCCATTCGCATTATCTACATGCTTGGCGTCCTCACCGCCACTAAGGTCATGAGCCCTTGTGAGCCCACTCGCAACCGCCCCATGATTAAGGACTGGCACGGCGTCTGTGCTCGGGTCCGTCCCTACAGCGTTATTAAACCGAAGGGCTGAGCTCTGTCTCATGAGACATTCCCGTGTCGTCACCTCCCATGGTCCTTGGTGCCTTCTTCTCGCATGAGCTAATCGTGGATGTGTACGTACGGGCCCGTGCCTGGTGCCTTGCTCATGCGGGAACTGCGCGGCGGTTGTTTTTCTTTTGGATCGTTGCATGAGAAGACTGGGCACGACGTCTGTGCTCGGGTCCGTCCCTGCAGCGTCGATAAATCAGTGGCTGAGATCTGTCTCGCGAGCCATTCCGGTGACGTCACCTCCTGGGGTTGCTGGTGCTGCGGCCTTCTCATGCGATACCCTCTAGAGATGCACTCGACGCAGGTCGACACAACACCTCTAGGGTTGCTGGTGTTGTGTCGACCTGCGCCGAGTGCATCTCTAGAGGGCATCGCATGAGAAGGCCGAAGCACCAATGACCCCAGGTGGTGACGTTAGCGGGACAAGCCAGTAAGACAGAGCTCAGCCGCTGGATTTATCGACGATGGAGGGATGGATCCGAGCAGAGACGCCGTGCCCATTCTTCTGATGTAACAGTCCAAAAGAAAGACAACCAGCGCGCGGTTCCTGGTGAGCAAGGCATCTGCCACGGGCCCCCACTTACCCATCCACGATTAGCCTATGCGAGAACAAGGCACCAAGGACCACGGGAGGTGACGTCACGGGAATGGCTCATGAGACAGAGCTCTGCCCGTGTATTTAGCGACGCTGCAGGGACTGACCCAAGCACAGATGTCGTGCTAGTCCTTAATCATGGGGCGGTCGCAGGCGGGCTCGCAAGGGCTCATGAATGATACGTCTCCAACGTATCTACTTTTCCAAACCCTTTTGCTCTGGTTTTGGACTCTAACTTGCATGATTTGAATGGAACTAACCCGGACTGACGCTGTTTTCAGCAGAACTGCCATGGTGTTGTTTTTGTGCAGAATAAAAAGTTCTCGGAATCGCCTGAAAATTAAAGGAGAATTATTTCGGAAAATATAAAAAATACATGCAAGAATATCCACACTAGGGGGCCCAGGGCCTGTCCACGAGGGTGGGGGCGCACCCCCTTGCCCAGCGCGCGCCCCCCTGCGTCGTGGGCCCCCTGGTGCTCCACCGACGTACCCCCAGATCCTATATCTTCCGTTTCGAGGAGAGAAAAATCAGGGAGAAGGAATTATCGCGTTTCACGAGACAAAGCCGCCGCCAAGCCCTAATCTCTCTCGGGAGGGCTGATCTGGAGTCTGTTCGGGGCTCCGGAGAGTGGAGATCATCGGCATCGTCATCATCAACCTTCCTCCATCACCAATTCCATGATGCTCACCACCTTGTGTGAGTAATTCCATCGTAGGCTTGCTGGACGGTGATGGGTTGGATGTGATCTATCATGTAATTGAGTTAGTTTTGTTACGGTTTGATCCCTAGTATCCACTATGTTCTGAGATTGAAGTTGTTATGACTTTGCTATGCTTAATGCTTGTCACTAGGGCCCGAGTGCCATGATTTCAAATCTGAACCTATTATTTTTTTCATGAATATATGTGTGTTCATGATCCTATCTTGCAAGTCTATAGTCACCTACTATGTGTTATGATCCGGCAAACCCGAAGTGACAATAATCGGGATCACTCCCGGTGATGACCATAGTTTAAGGAGTTCATGTATTCACTATGTGTTAATGCTTTGGTCCGGTACTCTATTAAAAGGAGGCCTTAATATCCCTTAGTTTCCAATAGGACCCCACTGCCATGGGAGGGTAGGACGAAAGATGTCATGCAAGTTCTTTTCCATAAGCACGTATGACTATATTCGGAATACATGCCTACATTGCATTGATGAACTGGAGCTAGTTCTATGTCACCCTAGGTTATAATTCTACATGATGAATTGCATCCGACGTAATTTCCCATCACCGATCCAATGCCTGTCGGTATTTGTGAGGATTTGCCTGTTCTAGTTGCAAATGTTACTATTCTAACGGACTTTGTTATCCTTGATATTCCCGAGGACGATAGTATGTCTATTATTCTTGGAAGACCTTTCTTGAATACTGCAGGGGCTGTTATTGATTGCAACAAAGGCAATGTCACTTTTCATGTCAACGGTAATGACCATACGGTACACTTCCCGAGGAAACAACCTCACAACCATAGTATCAATTATATTGGAAAAACTTCAACTATCACTATTGGAGGTTTTGAGTTTCCTATTCCTACTATCAAGAAGGCATATGACATTCTTATTGTTGGGGACATACATATCCCCAGTGAGGTAACCTAGTGTCATTCAAAAATTCTCCGGTTTCATGTTACTCGGAAAGAGTTTATTAACAAGACCGGATCAACCATGTTAATGGATTCGTTTTGATAAGCATGGGAAAGGTGAATCTAGATAGCACAACCTTCTATACCGCCTTTTACTTTCTATTAATTAGGATAAATAAAGGAAAAATAGCATTGTATGTCTGTTTCCACACTTACCGTGAAATAAAAAATGTCCCGAAAATAAAAGTTCTCCAAATGCCATGAAAACGAAATATGATTTTTTCTAGAATATTTAAGAAAATATGGCACTGAACACACAGTGAGGGGAGCCAACACGTGGCCACGAGGGTGCAGGGCGCGCCCCGCTGCCTCCTGGGCCACACGTGGCCCGCCTCCACTTATTCCTGCACCCATGCTCTTCTTCTTCCTCCCAAAAAAATTCCCCAACCTTCTCAAACCCGAGTTCTAGCTCATCTTGCTGCCATTTTCGATCTCCTTGCTCAAAGCACCATTCTCCAAACTATTTGTGAGATTGTTCCTTGGTATGTGACTCCTCCATTGGTCCAATTAGTTTTTGTTCTAGTGCTTTATTTGTTGCAAATTTATGCTGCTGTGGTGACCTTGTTCTTGAGCTTGCATATCAAATTTTCTTGGTCCCAAGTATTTCTAATGCATCATATAGCCTCTAGGCACTAGTAGGAGTTGTTGCTATCAATCTTTTTGAGTTTGGTTAACTTTTATTGTGAGTTACTAAAAAATTCAGAAAAATGTCGAGGAGAAACTTCCAAGGTGGTCCTTCAAGGAAGCAAGAACCGAGGCTCGCCTTCCGTGAGCCGGACGATGAACCACCGAGGGATGCTGATGTGCGGCCTTGTGAATGGCCGTCAAATGAATTCATGGGTCAAGCAGGCATCAAAGATGAATTTTACGTATACGTGCGCAACGCTGACCTCGAGAACTTCATACAAGATAAGTGTCCTCAATACCGTGGTTTAACTGATAGCTTTGTGAGAAGGTTTAAATTTTCATCTTCCCGTAATTCTCACACTGTGTTGTTTGACCTATATGATAAATCTTATACCATGGATGTCGGGACCCCGATCCTAAGTCAGACCGATCTAGCATGTAACACATCATATCACTTTGCGGCCTCACGCACGGTATCCCCACGGGTGCCACCTTACCTGGCCCGGGACCGTTTGCGTATTTTGGCTCACATATATGATAGTGTCGCTAGCATCCATATGATAGAGAACCCGGGCCGAGATGACTAGTTATAAGCCAAAAGTGGCACTAAATTACAGAGACAGGCATACATGACCCAGCAACGAACGTGTCGGTCATCAACGTATGAACCCAAGTCGTAGCAAGCTACAAGGACTTAAAGGAACAACGCGTGACATTTCCCCTAAGGGACAGACACAGGAACGAAGAAGGACACATGCCGGCCAGCCTAAGTGTTCCGGAGCAGTAGCAAGCTACCAAGGCTCAGTGGAAGCACTAGGAGGCATTTCCCTGTAAGATAGGCTACCAAGGGTAAACAACTAGGTGTCGGATCCCACACATAGCAATACACATTACACGTACGCATAACATGCAGGTATGTGTTGTACCACTTGGCATCACAACATAACTCAACAACTCATATAGATAAAGGCCCAGAAGAGCCATCATAGCATTTGTTACAAACAGAGGTCACATGACCCAACATACAGAGCATACAGGCAACGGAAGCATAACATGTCTGAGTACAGACAACTACAAAAGAAAAAGGCTGAGAAGCCTGACTATCTACAAGGCCCTCCCAAGGGTACAAGATCGTAGCTGAGGTAACAAGCTAAACGTCGAAGTCCACACGGAACCACTAGCGAGACTGAAGTCACTCTGCAAAAACATAATTAAGCAAACATGAGTACAAAGGTACTCAGCAAGACTTACATCAGAACTAGCTACATATGCGATAGTATCAACAAAGGGGTGGTGGAGTTTGACTGCAGCAAGCCAGCTTTGACTCGGTGGCTATCCTGAAATACATCTGCAAGTAACTCTTTTGAGGTGGCGCACATGAGTCCACATAATCACCAAACAATGCACCACTATGGATCCGCTCTCGTCTCCCTACGAGAAGGCCATCCATAGCACTCACACTTGTCTTGAGCATTTTAGAGTATCCACTTTCACTTGTCTATGTACCACGTAAGCATCCAAGAAGTCCATAACCGCGGACCCGGCTATTCGAATAGATCATGTTAACCCTGCAGGGGTGTACTTCTTCACACACGCTCTCACCACTTACCTCCATGTGCACGTCATCTATCTCGGCAACCTTCAAGCGGAAGCCTGGCGAGGGTGTCGGCCACGACCTGACTAACCACACAAGACTCTAGTCCAGGTTTATCGCCTATTCGGGTTCCATCCGTAAGGAGATCCGGCCGGGGTGTCTCTCACGGCCCCAAATGATGTGCGCAGGGTTCCCAAGCCCACCTCGACGGATGGATCTACACTTGGTACACCGTGCCACGGTGCCTAGTCTGTCCCAAGCCCACCTGTACCGGGTGCCACTTGGTAGACTACTAACACTACCTACAAACACCAAAAACTAGTTGCAACTCCTGGACAGAGATCTAGTTGATTAATAAGTCGAGAGGGGTCGAGTTACCGGAACCCAATGTGTGGTAGTAGCTAGTCATTGGACAACTTACACAGAACTCAGTTCTTAAGGACGGTCCCAGTGAGACCACCCACCATGTACTCCTACATGGCCTCTCACCGCTACCTTTACCAAAACGTGTTCACACACTTAGCTCTCAACATTAGGACATGATGACCTCACTCCAATTCATCCCCGATGAATCAGACCTGACACAACTCTAAGCAATAGCAGGCATGACATACAAGCATGGATGAGTAGGCACAACATGGCTCAAACAACTCCTACTCATGCTAGTGGGTTTCAACTATTTACTGTGGCAATGACAGGTCATGCAGAGGAAAGGGGTTCAGCTACCGCAGCAAAAAGTAGTTCAAAACGTTGTTGTCCTAATGCAGTAAAAGAGAGCAGGAGCGAGAGAGTGGGATTGTATCGGGATGCTCAATGGGGGTTTGCTTGCCTGGCACTTCTGAAGATAGTAATAGTTCTTCATCGGTGTCATCGAACTCATCATCAGAATGTCGTCTACTGAGAGGGGACAAATACCGGCAACAGAGAAGGAACACAATCAATGCAATGCAACAATATGATGCATGATCATTACATGGCAATATGTCGTGGTTTGAGCTAATGCAACTAGCAACAATTTAAATGAAGTTGGTTTGAACCAAAGATTCAAATTCAAACTCCACATGTGGTTATTTAAATGTCATTTAATTTATTTGACTCGAAAAGCAGGTTTAACTTGTTCAAACATGCATGAAAATGCCATAAACAGATTCCTTGAATTTTTCTGATCATTTTTCATATATAAATTATTATGATTGGAGTTATAGATTATTTTCTGTGATTTTTAGAAGTTTTAAACATTTTCTGGAATTTTCTGGTTATTTTAGAATTAAACTATTTCCAGAAAATGCTTTACTGCGTCAGCATGACATCATGCAGATGTCGGCAGGTCAGCAGGCTGGACGAAGTCAAACCTGACCAGTGGGACCCACTGGTAGGTGACACAACTAGCCAACCCTGTTAATTAGTGCTAAATTAATCCTAACTAAAGTGTCAGCGGGGGTGGCCCACATGTCAGTCTCTCAGGGCCTAACTAAGTTTAGTTTTAAACTAAACTAATTAGACAGGGGCTGACCCCACATGTCAGTGACTCAGAAACAGTCAAACCCTGGTTAAACGAGGTCAACTCATCGGCGGCTCGTCGCCGGTGGTAACAGGCACGACGGAGGGCTCAGAAACGAGCCACTGGCATCATTTCGGCCACGGTTTGTTGCGTTCGAACGCATGCAGTGGCGCGCATCGAGTGGTGGCGGTGAGGGGTGCTGGGGTGGTCTGCAGCGGCGACGACAACCTCAACGGCGGCGGCCGAAGCTCGGGTATGCGCGGGCGCGTTGCTGCAGCTCGAGGGAGAGTAAACGGGGGTACTGGGAAGCACCTAAGGGGCAGCAGGAGCACGTCGGAGCCTCTGGTTGGAGCAGAGGGGCTCGGCAGCAGGGAGCTCGTCGGCCATGGCGGACGGTGGCTTCGGGTGCCCGTGGGGCAGCGGCTACGTGGCGTGCGTGAAGGAAAAGGCGGAGGGAATAGGTTCAGTGGCTCACGGCGGGTCGGCAGGTGCAGATGGAGGGGTCGGGGAGGCATTGGTTGCCGCGAATCACCGGTGATGTTCTTCGGGCATTGACTGCGAAGATGGTGCTGTCGGCGATGAAGCGGAGCCCTCCGGCTCGTTTTCTGCGGCATGGAGGCCAGGTGCTCGACGGCGGGGCTTCTGGACTCGATGATGCGACGACAGGAGGACGGTGGCTACGCGTACGCGAGACGGCGGCCGGTGGTTTGCTCTCGGATGGAGCTCGGGGAGGAGCTAGGCGGTGAGGGAGAGATCAGAGGGTGAGGGGAAAGAACCAGGGGGGCTCGAGGCATCTCGAGGCGCGTCGGATGGACTCAGAAGCGCCTCGAACGCCAAGTAGGAGGTGTCCATGGCCAAGCGCTGCTGCTGGCACGCAGCTGCTTTGGGGCGAGGGGAAGAAGACGATGGGCGACACTGCTAGTGAGCTGGGCGAGTGCAGCTGGACCAGTTACTGGTAAGTGGGCCGCCAGGTAAGACTAACTCTCTCTCTCTCTCTCTCTCTCTCTCTCTCTCTCTCTCTCTTCTGGTTTTGTTTCTGTTTTCTATTTCTTTTGTATGTTTTTGATTTAGTTCAAAGACCAAACCATTTTGATAAATCATGAAATAAATTGTGGGCACCTATTGAATTATTTCTAACAGCCCTCAACTAGTTTCACAATTATTAGAGCATTTAAACTATTTAAAGAATTTAAATGCCCCAATTCAAATACAATATGGATTAATTCAAAAATCCAAAAATGTCCTAGAAATATATTCATCATTTTTGGCAGGGGTTTCTACCTTAACCTAAAATCATGAACTTTTCTTGAGGCACTTTGGGTACAATGAAAATATTTTTAGGTTGAACCTAGTTGGGTTCTTTTGGTGCTAGGGTTTGAACAATCCCCAATTCCAGTTTAAAGAAAAGTTTAGACATGATGCAACAACCAATCTTAGCACTAGGCAGACAGGAGCTAGGGATGTGACAATGGACTTAGAGGATTTTAATGTTGCTTGCAAACTCCCACAGTGGGGCAGTATGAGTGACCCTCGCAAATCTGAATTTAGAGAATTCCTTGCTAGTATTACAGTGGGGGAGTCCAGGGAAGTCACACAGGCTACCATGGGGAGCATACATTTCCCTGCTATTCATTACTTTGCTCTCTTTATCGGTAGATGCATAAGCGGTAAAGATGAGGCTTGTCACACGTGTGTCCCTGATCTTAGTGTTCTCAGGAGTGCTGTACTAGGTGATAGGCAATATAACTTAGGAGCAATCGTTGCACATAGATTACACCATAATGGCTTGCATGGAGATTTATTTGGTGGGATCTATGCTACCCGCATAGCCCGCTTTCTTGGTATACCCGTGCACGTAAATGATGAACCTTTACCTCCTGTTTATTTAGACTGCCATACTATGACTAGTCACCGGTTTATAGAGAGCAACAACCCTCAAATATTGACTAATCTTTAACAGGCAGCATGCCATCCCTATTGTTCTTCTGCCCCTACTTTGTTTAACTTTCAGGAAAAAGGAAGATACACTATAACAATGGAGGAGGCAAATGCTTATTATAACATGACGGAGGTAGCCCGCCTTCGAGCTGCAGCTCAACATGCAGCATCTGCCGCATTCCAGTATGACCCCAACTACAACTTTGGATATTCTTCAGGCCAATACTGGCCATGGACCAACTTAGGCCAAAAGCCTAAGCTCGGGGGAGTACGTGTTTCTCACCGACTTTACATTCATGTTCACATACTTATTCTAGTTGTCAGTTCTTACACTCTTTCACTATACCATCCATGCTTAGTTTCAATTTCTTTTTTCTTAGTCTTTTTATTTTGTGCTAGAAAAACCCAGAAAAACAAAAAATATTAGTTGTAGCTTCTAGCTAGTTTACTTCCCTTGCTTGTAGTAGTAGTTAAAAATGAAAACCAAAAAATATTTCCCGTTCTTCTTTTGCTTGTTGGGAGCTTTCCCGTGTAAATAGTTTCTTTTCTTTTCTTTAGGGGTTAAGAGTAGAAGACCATGATTAAATTGCTTAGTGGCTCTCATATGCTTTGTTGTTGATTTAACCTCGAGCCATATTACCTTGTCTTGTCTCTTGTATTAAATGTCTGCAGATTCCTGTTGGAAATATGCCCTAGAGGCAATAATAAATTGGTTATTATTATATTTCCTTGTTCATGATAATTGTTTATTATCCATGCTAGAATTGTATTGATAGGAAACTCGGATACATGTGTGGATACATAGACAAACACCATGTCCCTAGTAAGCCTCTAGATGACTAGCTCGTTGATCAATAGATGGTTACGGTTTCCTGACCATGGACATTGGATGTCGTTGATAACGGGATCACATCATTAGGAGAATGATGTGATGGACAAGACCCAATCCTAAGCCTAGCACAGATCGTGTAGTTCGTATGCTAAAGCTTTTCTATATGTCAAGTATCTTTTCCTTAGACCATGAAATTGTGCAACTCCCGGATACCGTAGGAATGCTTTGGGTGTACCAAACGTCACAACGTAACTGGGTGGCTATAAAGGTGCACTACAGGTATCTCCGAAAGTGTCTGTTGGGTTGGCACGAATCGAGACTGGGATTTGTCACTCCGTGTGACGGAGAGGTATCTCTGGGCCCACTTGGTAGGACATCATCATAATGTGCACAATGTGATCAAGGAGTTGATCACGGGATGATGTGTTACAGAACGAGTAAAGAGACTTGTCGGTAACGAGATTGAACGAGGTATCGGTATACCGACGATCGAATCTCGGGCAAGTGCTATACCGATAGACAAAGGGAATCGTATACGGGATTGATTGAATCCTTGACATCGTGGTTGATCCGATGAGATCATCGTGGAACATGTGGGAACCAACATGGGTATCCAGATCCCGCTGTTGGTTATTGGCCGGAGAGTTGTCTCGGTCATGTCTGCATGGTTCCCGAGCCCGTAGGGTCTACACGCTTAAGGTTCGATGACGCTAGGGTTATAGGGAAACTATGTACGCGGTTACCGAATGTTGTTCGGAGTCCCGGATGAGATCCCGGACGTCCCGAGGAGTTCCGGAATGGTCCGGAGGTAAAGATTTATATATGGGAAGTCATCATACGGTCACCGGAATAATTCGGGGGGTCACCGGTATTGTACCGGGACCACCGAAGGGGTTCCGGGGGTCCACCGGGAGGGTCCACCTGCCCCGGAGGGCCCTATGGGCTGTATGTGGAGAGGGACCAGACCCTTAGTGGGCTGGGCGCCTCCTCCCCTAGGGCCCATGCGCCTAGGGTTTTGGGGGAACCCTAAGGGGGGCGCCCCCCTTGCCTTGGGGGGCAAGGCAACCCCCCTGGCCGCCGCCCCCTCCTCAGATTGGATCTGAGGGGGCCGGTCCCCCTCTCCCTTGCCCCTATATATATGTGGGGGGTGGGAGGGCAGCCGCACCACAAGTTCTGGCGTAGCCCTCCCCCTCTCCCAAGTCCTTCTCCTCTCCCGCAGTGCTTGGCGAAGCCCTGCAGGATTCCCGCGCTCCTCCACCACCACCACGTCGTCGTGCTGCTGCTGGAAGGAGACTTCCCCAACCTCTCCCTCTCTCCTTGCTGGATCAAGGCGTGGGAGACATCACCAGGCTGCACGTGTGTTGAACGCGGAGGCGCCGTTGTTCGGCGCTTAGATAGGAATCAACCGCGATCTGAATCGCAGCGAGTACGACTCCTTCATCCGCGTTCTTGCAACGCTTCTGCATCGCGATCTACAAGGGTATGTTGATGCACTCCACTCTCCTTTATGCTCGTTGCTAGATTACTCCATAGATAGATCTTGGTGATGCGTAGGAAAAAATTTGATTTTCTGCTACGATCCCCAACAATTCCGTCTTAGTCCAATGCACATGCACTATTATTATTATCCACACCGTTCGGTCGTGCGAGTGAAAGGCAATAATGATGAACTAATTGAGATGAGAAAAGCTGGTATGAACTCGACCTCTCTTGTTTTTCTAAATATGATTGCTCGTCGTTCCTGATTCAGCTTGTTATGAATGAAACATGCTTGCAATGATAATTAGAGATCATAGCTGGTCATGCCATGCTGAATTAGCTAAGATTTTATAATGGTCTATCTTGTGTGCCAACATGATATTAAAATGGTTGTGATGTGGTATGATGGGTGGTATCCTCCTTTGGACGATTTAACTGATCTGACTTGGCACATGTTCACGCATGTAGTTGAAACAAATCAACATAGCCGTCATGATATTTATGTTCATGGTGATTTATATCCTACTCATGCTTGCATTCATTGTTGATTAATTTTAATGCATGTTCATGACCGTTGTTGCTCTCGAGCTAGTCGCTTCCAAGTCTCTTTCTAGCCTTCACCTGTACTAAGCGGGAATACTGCTTGTGCATCTACTTCCATAAACCCCAAAGTTATTCCATATGAGTCCACCATACCTTCCTTTATGCGGTATTTACCTGCCGTTCCAAGCAAATTTGTATGTGCCAAAGTCTAAACCTTCAAATGAAATTCTGTTTTGTATGCTCGAACAGCTCATGTATCAACTAGGGTTGTCTATATCTTCCATGCTAGGTGGGTTATTCTCATGATGAGTGGACTTCGCTTATCATTCATGAGAACATGGTTGGTAACTGGGATGCCCAGTCCCATGCTCCAAATCATAATAACTAAACAAAACTCCCCCAGGGTTGTTGCTGGTTTGGACGGTACCTGTTGTTTCGGGCTAGCCATGGAGTGTGCTTGTTGGTGGTTGGGGGAGTATAAACTTTACCATTCTATTTGGGAACCGCCTATAATGTGCGTAGCATGGGACATATCGAGATTCTTGGTTGTTATGTTGACAATGAAAGTATACCGCTCAAAATATTATTCATCTCTATTTAAAAATTGAGGTCTGGCACCTCTACAAATCCCTGCTTCCCTCTGCGAAGGGCCTATCTATTAACTTTTGTGCAGATTCATCATCCTCTTATCAAAGAGCACCAGTAGGAGAGCACCTCTGTCGTTGCATGTATTACTATTAATTTGCATTGAGTATGATCATGATTGGATCTCTTTTACCATGAATTACAATGTCTAGCCAGTCCTTGATTTTTAAGGGTGCTCTGCATTTATGTTTTGCGGTCTCAGAAAGGGCTAGCGAGGTACCATCTTGTATATCATATCATGATTGTTTTGAGAAAGTGTTGTTATCCGAGGTTTATTATTATTGCTCGCTAGTTGATTATGCCACTGATGTGAGTAGTCTTGAGACCTGAAAGTTATTGTGAATGCGGTTAGTTCATGATCTTGTTGAAAACCTGAATGCTAGCTTACATATTTACAACAACAAGAGCAAACAGAGTTTGTCAAAGTTTATCTTTATCACTTTCAGTTTATCAACTGAATTGCTTGAGGACAAGCAAAGTTTTAAGCTTGGAGAAGTTGATACGTCTCCAATGTATCTACTTTTCCAAACCATTTCACCCTTGTTTTGGACTCTAACTTGCATGATTTGAATGGAACTAACCCGGACTGACGCTATTTTCAGCAGAACTGCCATGGTGTTGTTTTTGTGCGGAATAAAAAGTTCTCGGAATCGCCTGAAAATCAACTGAGAATTATTTTGGAATATAAAAAAACCTGCAAGAAGATGCACACCAGGGCGCCCAGGGCCTGTCCACGAGGGTGGGGGCGCGCCGCCCTGCCTCGTGGCCCCCCTGGTGCTCCACCAACGTACCCCCAGATCCTATATCTTCCATTTCGGGGAGAGAAAAATCAGGGAGAAGGAATTATCACGTTTCACGAGACGGAGCCGCCGCCAAGCCCTAATCTCGCTCGGGAGGGCTGATCTGGAGTCCGTTCGGGGCTCCGTAGAGTGGAGATCATCACCATCGTCATCATCAACCTTCCTCCATCACCAATTCCATGATGCTCACCACCGTGTGTGAGTAATTCCATCATAGGCTTGCTGGACGGTGATGGGTTGGATGGGATCTATCATGTAATCGAGTTAGTTTTGTTAGGGTTTGATCCCTAGTATCGACTATGTTCTGAGATTGATGTTGCTATGACTTTGCTATGCTTAATGCTTGTCACTAGGGCCCGAGTGCCATGATTTCATATCTGAACCTATTATGTTTTCATGAATATATATGTGTTCTTGATCCTATCTTGCAAGTCTATAGTCACCTACTATGTGTTATCATCCGGCAACCCTGAAGTGACAATAATTGGGACCACTCCCGGTGATGACCATAGTTTGAGGAGTTCATGTATTCACTATGTGTTAATGCTTTGGTCTGGTACTCTATTAAAAGGAGGCCTTAATATCCCTTTGTTTCCAATAGGACCCCGCTGCCACGGGAGGAAGGACAAAAGATGTCATGCAAGTTCTTATCCATAAGCACGTATGACTATATTCGGAATACATGCCTACATTGCATTGATGAAATGGAGCTAGTTCTATGTCACCCTAGGTTATAACTTCTACAAGATGAATTGCATCCGACGTAATTTCCCATCACCGATCCAATGCCTACGAGCTTTACCTATATTGCGTGTTGCTCATTTACATTTACGTTACTACTATCACAAAAACTACAAAAACACTATCATTACTTTTATTGCAGCTACCGCCACTATCATATTACTTTGCTACTAAACTATCTTGCTGCAGATACTAAGTTTCCAGGTGTGGTTGGATTGACAACCCAGCTGCTAATACTTAAGAGTATTCTTTGGATCCCCTTGTGTCGAATCAAAAAAATTGGGTTTAATACTTTACCCTCGAAAACTGTTGCGATCCCCTACACTTGTGGGTTATCAATGACCATAGTGGCGTGAGGATGCCAAGCATATAGATAATGCAAGTAGGGGAAACAACTAGCATTGATTTATGCGCAAAAGAGACAACTGTGGGGGCGAGCCCCCAGCAGCTCGAGGATGATGCAGCCCGGGGGCACCCTCGATTGAATACCTGAGACTTCGCCTGATACTTGTCACCGAAGAAGAGTTAGGGTTGCTGAAGACGCGAGTCGTGCGGGTCTCTCCTGAGGATCGCCGCGCTCCAGAGGCTCAGGGGCTCCGGAGGCCCTCCGTGGTCATGGGGGTCCGGCTCCTGCTCTGTCAGGACCGCCTACCACTAAGCCTCTTGAGCCTCCATGGCCTGCCGCGTGAGGTACTGGAATGTGGCAGTTGCGTTGTGGAAGCCGAAGAGCGTGCGAATGTAACTGCAGGTGAGTGTCCTCCTCTAGAAGAGAAGCTGCTCGGTTAAGGCGTGCGATGTCGACACAGACGTGAAATTGGTTGCCTGGGTTGCGGGTAGGTGAGCTTGGTGCCGTGCGATTGCACCCACCGCGTATGAGCCTTGCGTACTGAAGTTCCTCGGTAGCATGGTCGATGAAGTCCTGAGCCCCCAGCGCTGTATGGCTCACGCTGGGCTCACAAAAATGTGCATCGAGACACGCCTGCAGGTGGTGCCCGAACACCTCCCTCGTGACGATGGTCAGACCAGAGGCACTACAAAGGAGAGCCCCCGAGCCCGTCCTAAGAGCGGCGCCGGGCACGCCTCCCTATGCGAGGGTGGAGGGCGCCTCGTCGGCAGGCGCGGGTCCTAAGGCTGTGCCGTCAGGAGCCCCTGCATCCTGAGGTCCGTTTGCAGGCAGGTGCTTCTTCTTCTTGGGGGCGGTCTGCAGGGCGAAGATGGCTCCATCTTCGTCGGAGCTCTCGACCCCTGCAGTCTGGTAGGCGAGCTCCAAGGAACGCACTGCTTCCTTCTTGTTGCAGGCGATCGTGATGACCCCGCCACTCCCGGGCATCTTGAGGACGTTGTAGCCATGATGAGTCGCCGCCATGAACTTGGCTAGGGCCGGATACCCTAGGATGGCGTTGTACGGGAGGTGAATGTTGGCGGCGTCGAAGTCGATGAGCTCGGTGTGATAGTTCTCGTGATCGCTAAAGGTGACGGGGAGGCGGACCTGCCCATCGGGAGCGTGGAGCCATCTGTGACTCCGTAGAGTGGCTTGGTTGGGTGGAGTTGATCGTAGTGTACTTGGAGCGTCTCGAAGGTCTAGACGGAGAGGACGTTGAGCCCTACTCCACCATTGATGAGGGTCTTGGTCACGAGGACGTTGGTGATGGTCGGAGTCAAAGCATCAGGAGAGGGCTTAGGGCTGCGATGCACTTGAGCTGGTCCTTGGGGTCGAAGGCGATGACCTACTTGGTCTACCTGAGGTTGCGTACAGCGTCAGGCCTGGGGAGCGCCGCATTCACCTCACGAGCGAACTGCTTGAAAATGCGGTGGGAAGCCGGAGCCTGGGCTCCTCCCAGGATGCATGCAACCGTGCGTGGCTCCTGAAAGCCCCCTGCTTCATCTCCCTGGTGGTCGTTGATACGTCCAAAACGTATCTATAATTTCTGCTTGCTCCATGCCTCTTTTGGGTGATATTGCTATGATATTTATACACTTCCATACACTTTTGATCATATTTGGACTAACCTATTAACTCAGTGCACCCCAGTGCCAGTTTCTGTTTTCGGATGTTTTTGTATTTCAGGTTTTCCCATTACGAGAACTGCCAGAAAAATCCCGGAAAAATTATATAAAAAATCAGCGTTCCAGAAGCTACCAGGCACCCGAAGCACAGCCGGAGGGGGGCCACCAGGGCCCTAGGTGCCCTGGTGGCGCGGCCCCCCGCCCCCTGGCCGCGCCGGGGGGGCGCCTGGGCCCCCCGAGCCTCGTCTGATGCCCCCCTTTGGCATATATCTATATCGCGTCCCGAAACCGTCGAGACGGGAACCCTTTTTTGCGATCTCATCTCTGTTCTGCCGCTGCCGCCGCTTCCAAGATCGGGAGCACCAGGAGAACTCTTCCCGGCACCCTGCCGGAGGGGAGGATCACCACCGGGAGCCTCTCCACCACCATGGACGCCTCCCGGATGAGTTGTGAGTAGTCTCCCTTGGACCATGGGTCCATGACCAGTAGCTATGTGATGTTCTCCTCCCGTTCTTGTGCTTCACTAATTAGTCCTCGTGAGCTGCCCTACATGATCGAGGCACATATGTAATCCTTATGTTGTTGCTATAATGAGTTTGCTGGGATCCGATGGATTATGAGATTATGTTCAGATTGTGTTTGAGTAATATATTTGATTCAGCTCTTTTATATTTATGTTCGTAAGTAATTCTTGCATGTTCTCCGTTGTTATTTATTGCTTTGGCCAAGTAGTAGGTAGTGACTCCAAGAGGGAACGTTATGCTTGATTGTGGGTTCATGCCCTTCGATGACTAGCTTGAGTGACAGAAACATGAGTCTAGGGAATGTGTTGTTGCCACAAGGGGGAAAACAACGGTGCTTGTGCCCGCGGGTGCAAGGATTGTTTACTTTACGCAAAGTTCTTTTAATGCAGTTGTCTGTTGCTTTGAGTTTACACTATGGGTGGGACTCGCAACTTAATACCAGAGAGATGTTCTGGATAGATATCTCAAGGTGGATGATTAGTAGTAGATGCAGATGGATTTTGGTCTACTTACCTCGGCGTACTGCCCATGCTTTGTACCTCTACCTTTCTTGCAACTTAGTCAGCATTGGTTTTCGCACATGGTCCTGTCAATTGCCCAGCTGTAATTCGTTTACCTCACATAGCAGTTTTATCGTCTTTTGGGAGAGAGACATCACTAGTGAACATCATGGGACTCCGGTCCATATTACCATCATTGATCACATCCGCTATTTACTTTCCGCTTTTTACTTACTATTGCAGCAATATCTATCACTATTATCACTTGCGTTTAATCCTTTGTAAACGACAAGGCCGGAGGGATTGACAACCTCTCTGTACTCGTTGGGAGCAAAGTTATTTGTATCTGTGTGCAGGTCCACGTTGATTGCTAATATCTGGCGCCGTTAGAAGTTGACACCTTCTTGTTGAAGCTGGGAGTCTCAGGGGAAATCGATCCTTGGTATCTTTGCCAAGGGAAAACTTCCGCTACACTGCATCTCAAACCTTCCACTTGGGGTAACCAACGAGGGGCGAGAATCCATCAAGCAAAGTTTTCTGGCGCCGTTGCCGGGGACTCCACTCTTCAAGATAGGGGAGTTGCACACTATCTTTTATCTTTGCTTTTTAGTCTTGTTAGTTTACCTTTCAGTTTTCTTTATGTCTTTTCACTAGTTTTGCTTAATGGAAAACAACCAAAATATGAGAGAGCTTTATAAGCTCTACCTTTCTTTGGGACATGATGTGTTTGAAGAGAAAATTAAAAAACCTATGGAACTTTATTATTTGCATAACAATCATGATGGTGGTGATTTTATTAGTATGCTTTCTTTGAATATCAATATTGCTAATGACATGGAAAGCTCTAAGCTTGGGGATGACACGTTTGATGAACATGATATTTTTAGTCCCCCAACTTTTGAAGAGAAAATTTACGTTGGTGATACTTTGCTTCCTATATATGATTACAATGATGAATATGATGTTTTCAGTCCACCTACTACTGAGGATAAAATTTATTACGATTATGATATGCCTCCTAAATACAATGATTACCATGATGGTTATGATTGCTTTACTCTCACTATTCCTAATAAGAAAGATTTTTCTTATATGAAGAGTAATGATACCTTTTTGCATGTGGATCATGGTAACAATGCTTTATGTGATGCTTATATTTTTGAGTTTATTCGTGATCCCACTGAAAATTATTATGAGAAGGGAACATATGCTTATAGATATTTCAATAATATCAAGTTCCCTCTCTTTATGTTGAAGGTTTTGAAGCTGCACTTGTTTTGTCTTCCTATGCTTATTGCTTTGTGCTTCAATGAATTATTGTATTGCAATATTCCTATGCATAGGAAGCATGTTAGGCTTAAATGTGTTTGGTATTTGCTTCTTGATGCTCTCTTTTGTTCTTCAACTCTTATTCCTACGAGAGCATCATTAAAGTCTTAAGCCTATCTTTATGGCTATAAAGAAAGAGCTCTAGGGAGACAACCCTTGTTATCTTTGCTTTCAGTTTGTTCTTTCAGTTTTAGTTGTCTTGATGTTTGTTACTACTGTAGCAACATCATTGTATCTTTATTTTTCAGCTTTGTGCCAAGTGTAGCCTCTGATTGCAAGAAAGTTCAAAAGTTGTGACGTGCTGTCCAGGAAACAGATTCTGTCCTTGGACAGAAAAATTCGTATAAAATCACCAGATCATCTTTTTGGTCTGAATTTTTTCGACAGCGTGCTCTATATAATTGTCTTTTGTGCGTCTGTTCTGAGTTTTTTTATTAGAGTTGCAGAAGTGCCCCGAAAAAATTATTTACTACCTTCTGTTCTGTTTTTCACAGATTCTGTCCTGTTTTGCCTTTCCTTCATTTTGCAAACCTAGAGCTTGCTTTTTCTTTGCAAAAACCTTTTGGCAATCTTGAGAAACAGTAGACCTTCAAGAATATCCTTATTTCCAGCAAGGAACAATTATTTTATTAAGGGTACTAACCTCGCTAATCAGATTATGATGAGTTATGTATGAAGGGAGTTTTCAAGTGTGCGAGGGAAGATGATAAAAAGATCGAGGAGTATCAAACGCTCAAGCTTGGGGATGCCCCCATGCACCCCCAAGAAATATTCAAGGAGACTCAAGCGTCTAAGCTTGGGGATGCCCCCGTGCATCCCCTTCTCCATCAACATTATCAGTTCGTCTTTCGTTCCACTATATTTTTATCACTTCATGTGTTATGTGCTATGCTTGGAGCGTCTTGCTTTTAGTTTTCCTTTTTAGTTTTCTTTAGCTTTTCATAACGAGTCGGAACTCAGCCTTTTTTATGTGGGAGAGAAACACGCTCCACTTCTACCTAGAACATAACATAGAATTTTCATGTCTATCTTTGTTGTGTGTGTTCTTTGTCTTTCAATAGCTACTATCATGTTCAGCTCTTAGCATTCATGCTTATCATTTTAAAGAGCTTTTGTTTAGTTGGTTGCTTGAACTCTCTTTAGTTATCATGCTCATCTTATTAAGAGAGTTTGCTTCCGTTGCATTAGTTGGTATGTCTATGATAAAGATGCTACGTGCATAATGGTGCTTAGTAGTTCATGTTTTCTTATGGTTAGTCTCAAATAGCTGGGGGGTTCCCAATGTGTTATTGGAGTACCAACATGATTTGTTTGCCTATGATGTGGTATGGTTTAGTAATATCTTCCTTCGAGAATTTATTTTGATTGACTTGGCGTATGCTCACGCATATTTAAGACTGTAAAGAAAGTCTGTCAAGCCTTGATGATCTTTTGTTTCTGAGTAGCGATATAACTTACATGCCTGATTCAATGTTGCTTTGTCGCTCTGCATGATTATGACCGTCATTGCTCTCTTAGTTGGTCGCTCCCAGTCTTTTGCTAACCTCCACCTGTACTAAGCGGACTGACTGCTTGTGCATCCAAATTCTTTTAAACCAGTTATGCCATATGAGTCCACCATACCTTCCTACATGGTATTTACCTGCCATTCCTAACGGAGACTTGCATGTACCATCTCGAAATTATTCAAAAAAAAAGCATTCCTATTTTGTGCCTCTGTTGTAAGTTCATGAGGAAGTAGTAGTTAATTCATGATCTTTTTAAGTTGGACAAGCTTCACCCCGGGATTGCATGTATAATGTGCAAACCCATAATACGAGAAGGAACTGGCATTGAGTGCGCCCGGCTCAAAAAGATAATATAACAAACAAACCCTCCTTCACGCTTTGTTCATGAGAAATCAGAAAACTTTGGCAGTGATAAACAAAGGAGATTAAGAGGATGTGATCGTCCTCATTCGGGAGCCGTTCCTCGAAACTTGTCCATCTCAAGAAGTGATTGAGTTGTCTGCTAGCATTCGTTGACGAAACATGCATGATCTAAAAAAAAATTATTACTTCTATTTTTAAACCAAGAGCTCTGGTACATGTTTTGTCTTTGTTTCCGACTACGGGTTTTCAACCTTGCCAAAAAAAGCCACGGTTCGAGAGTCTCCACCTTCTTTTAAAAAGCACCAACTACTGAGAGCATGATTGTCATTCTGAGTGTAATGTGCATTGTCCCAAAGTAGCATTGTCTTTTGCATGATTGTGATATCGTTTATTCTGAAATGATTGTATCTAGTCATCACTTAAACCTTGGATGTGCCCCTGCATTTATGTTTTGCTTCACTAAAAGGGGCAAGCGAGATATCACTTTATCATATTTGCACAGCATGCTCATTACAAAAATATTTTTGATGTTTCAGTATCATATTTTAAAACTTTCAGTTCTTTGTGATTTTCTCATGAGGCAACTTAATTACTACAGATTCATTGTCTCAGTAAGATTTTGTCATGTGACTATAAAAATTCCTATATGGTTAATAGCATGTCACCACAGAAATTATTCTTGTTATCATTTACCTACTCGAGGACGAGCAGGAATTAAGCTTGGGGATGTTGATACGTCCAAAACGTATCTATAATTTCTGCTTGCTCCATGCCTCTTTTGGGTGATATTGCTATGATATTTATACACTTTCATACACTTTTGATCATATTTGGACTAACCTATTAACTCAGTGCAGCCCAGTGCCAGTTTCTGTTTTCGGCTGTTTTTGTATTTCAGGTTTTCCCATTACGAGAACTGCCAGAAAAATCCCGGAATAATTATATAAAAAATCAGCGTTCCAGAAGCTACCAGGCACCCGAAGCACAGCCGGAGGGGGGCCACCAGGGCCCCAGGCGCCCTGGTGGCGCCCCCCCCCTGGCCGCGCCGGGTGGGGGCGCCTGGGCCCCCCGAGCCTCGTCTGATGCCCCCCTTTGGCATATATTTATATCGTGTCCAGAAACCCTCGAGACGGGAACCCTTTTTCGTGATCTCATCTCTGTTCCGCCGCCGCCGCTTCCAAGATCGGGAGCACCAGGAGAACTCTTCCCGGCACCCTGCCGGAGGGGAGGATCACCACCGGGAGCCTCTCCACCACCATGGACTCCTCCCGGATGAGTTGTGAGTAGTCTCCCTTGGACCATGGGTCCATGACCAGTAGCTATGTGATGTTCTCCTCCCGTTCTTGTGCTTCACTAATTAGTCCTCGTGAGCTGCCCTACATGATCGAGGCACATATGTAATCCTTATGTTGTTGCTATGATGAGTTTGCTGGGATCCGATGGATTATGAGATTATGTTCAGATTGTGTTAGAGTAATATATTTGATTCACCTCTTTTATATTTATGTTCATAAGTAATTCTTGCATGTTCTCCGTTGTTATTTATTGCTTTGGCCAAGTAGTAGGTAGTGACTCCAAGAGGGAACGTTATGCTTGATTGTGGGTTCATGCCCCTCGATGACTAGCTTGAGTGACAGAAACATGAGTCTAGGGGATGTGCTGTTGCCACAAGGGGGAAAACAACGGTGCTTGTGCCGGCGAGTGCAAGGATTGTTTACTTTACGCAAAGTTCTTTTAATGCAGTTGTCTGTTGCTTTGAGTTTACACTATGGGTGGGACTCGCAACTTAATACTAGCGAGATGTTCTGGATAGATATCTCAAGGTGGATGATTAGTAGTATATGCAGATGGATTTCGGTCTACTTACCTCGGCGTACTGCCCATGCTTTGAACCTCTACCTTTCTTGCAACTTAGTCAGCATTGGTTTGCGCACATGGTCCTGTCAATTGCCCAGCTGTAATTCGTTCACCTCACATAGCAGTTTTATCGTCTTTTGGGAGAGAGACATCACTAGTGAACATCATGGGACTCCGGTCCATATTACCATCATTGATCACATCCGCTATTTACTTTCCGCTTTTTACTTACTATTGCAGCAATATCTATCACTATTATCACTTGCGTTTAATCCTTTGTAAACGACAAGGCCGGAGGGATTGACAACCTCTCTGTACTCGTTGGGAGCAAAGTTATTTGTATCTGTGTGCAGGTCCACGTTGATTGCTAATATCTGGCGCCGTTAGCAGTTGACACCTTCTTGTTGAAACTGGGAGTCTCAGGGGAAATCGATCCTTGGTATCTTTGCCAAGGGAAAACTTCCGCTACACTGCATCTCAAACCTTCCACTTGGGGTAACCAACGAGGGGCGAGAAGCCATCAGTCGTCGTCATTCCTTCTCGGCGGTGGTGGCAATGGAGGCAGGCCCGCGTTGCCCTGAGGGCGACCCTCACGAGGCTGGTCGCGCCAGGGGGTGTCACGAGGCTGCTCCTGCCAGCGGTCTTCACGAGGTTGGTCACGCCATCCTTGGCGCGAGTTCCTGCCGTCCCAGCATCCTCCACCGTGGCCCCCTCCACGGCCGTAGCCACGGTTATCGTGCTCAGGACGCTGCCCGACGCGTCCGCCGCGCATCGCCCTGAGTTCTTGGCAGTCGTTGGTGTTGTGGCTGTGAACATTGTGGAAGACGAGGTATAGACGGTTGTCTCTCGGGGGGTCATTGTAGACGCAACCACGCTTCACTTCTGGCTCCGCAGCCAGCACGACGTGTCCCTTGCGCTTTCCTTCCTTGGCCTTGGCCTTCTTGTCGTCAGCCTCCGCTTCAGGAAGTTCCAGGAGAGAGAGGCGGCCTTCCTCTGCCCTGGCGCACTTCGCCGCGAGGTTGAACATCTCGAGGGCCGTGCACAGGTCCTCGTGGATGGCGAGCTCCTCCTTCATCCTGACGTCTCGGACACTGTCGGAGAACGCTGAGATGATGGCCTCGTCCGAGACCCTGGGGATCCTGAGGCGCACGGTGTTGAAACGCTGGATGTACTTCTGCAGGGTCTCCCCAGGTTGCTGCTTCACGTGGCGCAGATCTGCGGCCGCTGGGGCTCGATCGCGGGTACCTTGGAAATTGGCGACGAAACGCTGACGAAGCTCCCCCAGGAGGAGATGGATCCTGTGGGGAGTTTCAGGAGCCACGAGCGAGCACCGTCCTTGAGGGCTATGGGGAACTAGTTCACCATGACCTGCTCGGTGCCGTTGGACGCCTCGATGCTCAGCTCGTAGAGTTGGAGGAACTCTGTGGGGTCGGCGGTGCCATCGTAGCGCGGAGGCAGATCCAGCTTGAACTTGCCGGGCCAGACGAGGCATCGCAGCTCTGGAGCTAGGGCGCAACATCCAGCCACGCTCATGATTGCAGGCTCCCCTTGCACCTGCGGTGCTGGTTCCTGGGGTACTGGCGCCACCACCTCCTCTAGTGCGCGGTTCTGGTGCTGCAGAACGGTTAGCCCGCGAGCTTCCGCCTAGGGATGCGGGACCACCTGGCAGCTCTCCTCATCGTGCGTAGGGGCCCTGCGGGGCTGCTCGCGCCGTGGAGCCTCACGTTTGAGCCCCTGGCCAGCGCCGTGCAGTGGAGGTGGACGCGGGGCGGCATGGTCCACGTTCCCCACCATGAGCGGCGGAGGACAGGAGGAGTAGGTCGGTGCAGGTACCTTCCCAGCGGCGTTGACGAGCTCGCTGATGCGGCGGAGCCACTCGTCGTAGAGGTCGTCCGCTAGTCGGCAGCTTAGGAGCTCCCGCGCCATCAGTAGTGCAGGCTGCTGGTAGACCGGCCCGCGGCAGATCAGCGAGGACAACGCCGTGGCCGGCGAGGGTGATGGTGTCGTCGTGCGGCCGTCGTGCCGCACGGACAGTGGCAGCGATGAGTCCTGCTGCTCGTGGACGGCCGGGTCGGTGGCAGCGTAGGCGACCGACGAGTTGGGGCGGAGTGGTGCACCGTTGCCCGTGGATGCCGTCTGAGCAACGTTGGCGGCGTAGCGGGCGGCGCGCGCTCTGCCTGTGTCCATCATGGTGGTGAAGCGAGGTCGACGAACAAGAGCAGGGCGAGGTCATCGGAGAGGCAGGATTTCGACACGCCCCCTACCTGGCGCGCCAAATGTCGGATTACGGGCTCCGCAAACCCAAAGAAGTTCAAACACAGGGGCGTGAACGAAGATCTCCCCCGCTCGCGTCTACCTTGCGCCACGCCCTCGCCCGGTGGTGAGATTCGAGCAAGCAACAAGTAAAAGCACACACGAGTTTACCCAGGTTCAGGCCACCTTGCGGTGTAATACCCTACGTCCTGCTTGAGTGGATTAGCCTCAGGAGGGCTTGAGTATGAACAAGTATAGTGGTTCTTGAGCTCAAGAGGAGAGCTCAAGAGGGTCAGGAGGCAAGTTTTCTTGCTCCTTGAAGTGAAGGTGGGGTGTTTGAGATGAGGTCTATCCGGGTCTCTCATATCTGAGCAGATTCGGATCGCTTGCCTCCACAGTGGAGACCCTAGTTACTTATATAGGCGGCCAGGGTCCTCTGCCCCCGAAATGTTTAGGCAGGAAGGGATCCCACAACGGCCATTTTGAGCGGGAACACAAGGACGTCCCTACCCTAACAAAAGCAGTCTCCGCCTGCAAAGAGATTAAATGGTGACGCGGTGGTGGGCTCGGTGGTGACATCCTCCCTATCGTCCTTGCGGTCTTCGGTCTTCTTGCACTGAATGGTAAACCTTTGTCTCGCCCCTCGGGAACCTACGCCTATGTTATCCCCTTTGCACAAAAACGGCAACTGCGCCACTGGCACGCGCTGGCACCCGCTGGCGCGATGCGTCACTGCTCGCGTCACTGCCTCCTCCTGAGGCAGGCTTGGCCTTGAGTTCTCCGCCCCTCCGGAGAAGCCTAGCCGAGGCCTCTCCTCAGAGGGTCTTGGTGTCCTTCTCCTCGCGAGGCCTAGCCCCCTCGCGAGGGTCTTGAGCAGCTGGTCGATCAGCTGGGCCGTACCACGCCGTAGTACGAGCGTGTCGCGGGTCGCAGGCAGGCAAGTCTGGGTACACTGGTTCCCAGGATGCCGACAGAAAGTATGGACCTTAATGTTTATTCATAATACTGAACATCAAAAGTTCTCTTATGAACAACCTTCTTGCAAGATACCTTATGCAAAGGGCTAGAGTGTGAGAAAATATAAAATGAATTATGAAAGAAAATACATAGGTAATACACCGATGGAAGGTATAGTAACTTTTATTATGTTCCCAACACATATTAAAACCTCATTCCTGGCTAGTCTTTTTAGGCTATAGTAGCTCTTACATTGATTCGCAACAGAATGCAATCGAGCGGGTATCTTTGTGATTAACTCACAATACCCACGAATTAGTGATTAACATGTTTAACCATAATTCCCAAGAACTATATCTTTGACCAGCCTTCTATACATCAAAAACTCGTATGACATCCATACATGAGCTGGATATTTCAGTCATCTTTCTTTCTGCCTTTATACTTCTAACAGTTTAACTTTTAGTATGTCTCCTACTCGCGAAAGGAGCACCCAACTTAAGAGTGGCATTAGCCGTGGACTTCCTAGGAGTGTAAGGCATACTAACACCCTTTGGATACTTCCTTTCTTTTTAAGTTGTTGTTTTATTCACCTTTCATCATATGACAGACGTTCTTCTCGATCCCTCTCTTATCAGTCTAATGCATAGTAAACACTTAACTAATAATTTGCGAACAAACATTGCTTTGGATATTTTATATCTTTTAGCCTTTGTTGTATCTGAAGCAATTTTCAATTCCATGAATATCACATAACTATCCCAAAACTTTTGAAGTTCGGGTCTCATGGAAGCAAACATATTGCACTTGACCATGAGGGAATTCTAGCTTTTGGAGTATACCGAAAGCATGCAATAGGAAAAAGTCATTCTCGGCACTCTTGAGGACAATCCTCACATAACATTACCAATCGTAAAGTTTTAACAGATATTTAGTAGGTATTCAATTTTAATAGGGAAGGTGGAAATGCATGCCATTATTCTACAACTATTATATAAATCACACTTAGACAGTGTTCAAAATTAATTGCACCGAGAATTAAACAAGTTAATTCTACAGTGCGCTCCCACTAAATAAATATCTCTCATAATTGATTTAGAGTGATTTAAGATCCATATTTCTATTCGTTGCCATTGACGGGTCCATCACTGATGACACGAATTTCAATTGGTAGGCCGACTTGCCGATCACATCTCTATGTGATTCTTGTTCATCTTTCAATGGGCGTGTTTTGAGTTGAGGACTCTCCTGTCTGAACGTCAAAGACAACCTAGTGATCTTGCTATGAGGTCTGACCTCACCCGCCTCATTCCACTCGATTCATTCGTGCTCATGTGTACATGGCGCAACCCAAAAAGATATGAATTTTAGACGGTGCTACACTTGGGTGGACACTAACTACTTTGATATTTTAAGTGAGAGATCACCCTAATAAAAGCGACTACCGCGCAATCAAGAAGGGTGCATTAAGAGGGATAAACATCTCAGGCAATTCATAATGGCATGATATAGTATAGCCTCTTCTGACGGAGAAGTCATTCATTTCTTCATCTTTGGCATTTGCATCGGTGTTCACCTTCACGAAGATTGCCACCACCTTAAGATTGTTGATGCACCAGATAATAGTGCTATCTCCATAGCGGATAAAATAAATGCATCACATAAGGTTGACACGTAGGTCATTAAAGTGCAATCATATGGCTCCAACCATCATGCCGAATCATGACACGCAGGTCATGTTAATTACATCATATAGCCATCTCATACATAATCAAAATTGAATATGAGCAATTCTATACCACATCACATGCAAAACATCATGCAAAACCAAGTTAGAAGCCTCTAATCGGTTTATGCAAAATTTAGTTTCACGTGGCTTTTAAGGTTTTGACTTAAACCGCGGCTACCAACGTTTATCATCGAGTATGACTATTCAAGTCACTAGATTAACTTTGCAGGGTGTATGAAGCATGAGATAATAAAATATTGAACCACATACTAAACTTCGTCATACGCATGACCCCCGTGCAAATCATATCTGCATTGCCCTTTGTTCTGCGCAATTTCATCTTTCTCTCAACTATGGTGGAACCCAAAGAACTGATAGCACTTGGTTGACCAATTAGGATCGCGGATTGCCAGAACTTTGTCAAATTCCACCATGCAGTTTTCAAGATTAGAAATACTCAAATTCAAGGGAAGCAACAAGAACATCGGGTAACAGATTTCATCTGTCACCTGCATAAATAATTTTCAGCAATAAATCTTATCTACTCCTAAATTATGTTATGCAAAACCAATACATCTCTATGTATTCTAGATCGTAACATGCATCTACGCAGAGCACGGGTCGTGATTCCACTGTAGGGTAACGTAGTAGAAAACAAAATTTTCTGACTTACGCACCAGCTCAGGACCACTATGGCAACTGCATACAAGGTTACCGACTCGTAGCGCAGCGGGAAGTAGACTCGATGACGATCGGTGGTGCAGTTCCCCGCAGCTAGGATATGCAACCTCCCAACCGTGAGGATGTATACCCTCATCTGCCCCTCGGACAGCCTTCCAGGAGGTGGTCGGACAGTCCCCCGGACGGTGTCGCGGAAAGCCCTTCGGGAGGACCTTTGAAACTTGGACGTTCAGACGGACAGCCCTTCGGGAGGCACTCTCGAACTAAGACCGAAACTACGATCTCTCTACAGAATTTCACACATACGATGTCATCTATCCGGCATGTCTTCGCCGTCCAGAACTAGTTACCACCGAAACCCAGACAACCTTTCGGCTCTACGAAACTATTTCGTGCGGAGGGAGAGAGAAGCCAGATCATTGCAATGGCACTTCTATCTGAGAAAAAGTGAGTGTGGAGAGTGCCTCTCTACCTCTATTTATAGGAAAACCCAAGCGGTAGGGGGCACATGAAAAACCCAAAAGGCCCACACTTGATGTCACACATAAAGGGCATAAAGGGCATAAAGGGATGACAAGTGGAGCCCCATAGAGGAGCTGCACCCTCCAACATCCCACCTTCATGGGGGGGCCAAAGGGGGTTCCTTGATCCCCATGTCCTCCAAGAAGCCTTTTGGGAAAAGCCCCAAAAGGTGGCTTTCCATAAATATCCCAAAAAGCACTTTCACTAATCACGACGACATTTTTCAGCGACCGTTCGAACTGAAAATATTTATGTGGTCTTAGAACATTTCCAGTACCCCCTAAAATAATTTTCAACGCGTTCTGAAACAATTCCGGATTAGTGATTTTCATCTGCAAAAAGCATGTGAAGTGGTTCCGGCAGCTCCGGAGCATTTCTAGCTTTTACACCGAAAAATTCCAGAAATTTTCCAAAATGACTCTGGCACCCTCCAAGAATTATCAGGCATGTGCGGAAACCAATTAGACTTAATAGTATATCCCGAACCAACTTTTCGGTTTCACCGAAACTCATCCGATGACCTCTCTCTGGAGAACTTTCCGATGTTCGAAACCTTTCCGGTGTCCAAAACTTTTCTGTTGATTTTCTCTTAGACTCCTTGTCTAGTATTCAGTAGATAGATGACCCCTAACTGTGTGACCCTATAGGTTTGGTTAAGTATAGACATGAACCGGAACCCCTTCCGATCAATGATCAACATCGGAGCCGTGGACACCCATATTGACCCCTATACCCACACGAATAAATATTCGAGTGAACCTCCAGTTGCAGTGAGCTATTCCTGTTGCTTCGCGATATATCACAAACACCCGAGGTGAGATTTATTGCATCCCAGTCGACAAACAATTTGTCCACCATGCAAGTTACCTCATTACCGGTTTTGTTCTCTTTCCTCATTTCTGTGTTCCGGCATCCCAGTGATCAAATCACAAGGCGTCTGGCCCGACGATTATGGATGCCGTAACACCGAGAGGGCCCGAGAATATCTCTCCATCGTCGGAGGATAAATCCCAATCTTGAGTTATCTTGTTACTTGCCATACTTTTCCGTGAACCCGTAAGCAGCCGTAATAGCAACCCAGTTACGGATGACGTTTAACAAACCCCAAAGTTCACGAAGCAAGCACGAAGGAACTCGATACTCTCATGGTTTGGGGAATTATGCAAACATTAACTATCTCTGTGATATTAACCATAAACTTGTGACGAATGTATCTCATAGCAAAATTTCAATGCAGGTCGATTCAACACAAATGTTCTTCTAACATTGTGCCCTCAAAGTTTCTGGCATAGACATGCCCATGATTAGGAATACCGAACCATCACGCTTGAGATAGTCTTAGAGGCCAGACTAGGAATACATTTTACCATTTATTATTCCACACGTGCATATGAGTCTTCCTCTGAGCCTCGTGGTTATTGTAGACTCAAGAAACACAACTGTTATAGCATGGAACATAAACATAATTATGAATAGGGAGATAATTAATAACATTTATTATTGCCTCTAGGGCATATCTCCTACACAAGGAGCCAAAGTTTTCTCTAAGATCTGTTTACGATCTGGATATCATCAGTTGAAGATCCGAGAACAAGATATACCTAAGACAGCTTTTACCATGAGGTACAGGATATACTTAATGTGCATGCATAGAAATCACAAACGTTAACACCAATATTCTTACTAAACCATAATCAGTCAGTAACATCACTCACAAATTATCATCCCCATATCGCAAAACTATTACAAGGAATCAAACTTATCATATCCAACGATCTACATGAAAGTTTTTATGATATACTTATTGGATATTAATGATATTAGGACCAATTTCATAGCTTATGGAAATTGTCATCACTATTATCAACTCTTAAAATAATATAACTGAAGCATGAGAGTGTTTGACAAACTACTCCAAAAAGATATAAGTGAAGATCAAATGAGAAGTTAAGTGAATAAATAGCTATGTGAGGACACTCTTCCTTTTAAAAATTTCAGATCTAAGGATTTTATTCAAACAACAAGCAAAACAAAATAAAATTGCATTTCAAGAATAGCACACACTTCATGTGAAGAAGCAAAAACTTAGGCTCAACCGATACTAACCGATAGGTGTTGATAAAGAAAGGTTGGATGCCCACCGGGGCATCCCCAAGCTTAGATGCTTGAGACTTATAAAAATATTATCAAGGGATGCCTTGCAAATCACCAAACTTGAGCTTTTGTGTGTGCTTAATTCCTTGCATATCATAGTTTCCCTAAATCTTAAAAACTTCATGCAGACAAAACTGAACAAGAACTCGTGAGATAAGTTAGTATAAGTCAATGCATAACCTTATCATCATCTACTGTAGAAAATCCCTAACATTATTATTTAACATTGCATACTAAATGCCTCTGCATATTTAATACTCCTATCCTCCAATAGAATCATTAAACAAGCAAACATATGCAAACATAACAGGAATCTGTCTAAAAGGACAGTCAGTTAAGAGTGCAATTTTCCTCATACTTCCATAGCTCAAACAATTCTGAAATCTTTCCACGTTACATAGAAGTTATTAAGGTTCACTGTGTAAAAGTTTCTAGATTTTACTACGTCCTGACTATCCAAAATAATTTAGACAATGATAGAAAACTTTATGTTTTCAAACAGCAACACATAGTCTTGCAAAATAAGCATGGTAAAGGCTATCATTGACACTTTTATTGAAATAAAATATACAAAACATTATTCTCAATACCAGCAAGCAAATCAAAACAAAATAAAATGATGCTCCAAGCAAAACTCATATCATGTGACGAATAAAAATATAGCTTCAAGTGAAGTTATCGATAATGCTTGAGACAGAAGAGTTGATGCCTATCGTGGCATCCCAACCTTAGTTGCTTGGCTGTTCATTGAATATTACATTGGGGTGCCTTGGGCATCCCCAAGCTTAAGGTCTCGCTACTCCTTATTCTCCTCATGTCAACATCTCACCCAAAACCTGAAAACTTCAATCACACAAAAGTTAACAGGACTACGTGAGATGGGTTAGTATGATAAAATGAATCATTCACTTTGGGTATTTTCAAAGACAAGATTCATAATTGTTCTCACACAATGCCTAATGTACCATATCATTTATACAATTTATATTGATCAATATAATCCATAGAAACTTGAAAACAAGCAAACCATGCATTGAAAATAGAATCTGTCCAAAACAGAACAGTCTGTAAAGATCTGAACTGATGTCATGCTTCTGCAACTCACGCAATCCTGAAAAATTAGGACAGCATAGTAAATTTGTACATCAATCATCTGTACAAATTTCAGAATTTTATGACGTTCCGGTGAAGCATAAAAATTCCAGCACTGGACACAAAAGTTTCTATTTTTGCACAGAATCATGTCAACTATCATCCACACTATCCCAAAGGCTTTACTTGGCACTTTATTGACACGAAAGCTATAAAACATAATTAATAAAGTAAAATAATCATGTGAACACACTAAAACAGTAAGGGTAAATGTTGGATTGTCTCCCAACAACCGCTTTTCTTTAATGCCTTTTAGCTAGGCATGATGATTTCAATGATGCTAACATAGAAGTAAATAATTGAAACACAAAGAGAGCATCATGAAGCATATTACTAGCACATGTAAGTCTAACCCACATCCTATGCATAGATATTTTGTGAGCAAACAATTTATGGGAGCAAAAATCAACTAGCATAGGAAGGCGAAACAAGCAATACTTCAAAACTTTCAACGTAAAGAGAGAAAACTTAATATTATTGCAATACCTAAAAGAATATTGTGACACCCCCGATTTGACCGTACACTAATCATGCACGCAAATGTGTACGACCAAGATCAGGGACTCACTAGAAGATATCACAACACAACTCTAGACACAAATTAAAATAATACAAGCTTTATATTACAAGCCAGGGGCCTCGAGGGCTCGAATACATAAGCTTGAATACACAAGAGTCAGCGGAAGCAATAATATATGAGTACAGACATAATTTAAACAAGTTTGCCTTAAGAAGGCTAGCACAAATGTAGCAACAATCGAAGAGGCATAGCCTCCTGCCTGGGACCTCCTAACTACTCCTCGAAGTCGAACTCCACGTAGAAACATCCTCGGGATCCTCTGGGTCCTGGACTCCACCATCTGGTTGCGTCATCCGAGAAGTAGGGACAAAAGGGGAAAAGGGGGAGAAAAGCAACCGTGAGTACTCATCCAAATTACTCGCAAGCAAGGATCTACACTACATATGCAAGGGTATCTGTGTAAAGGGGTAATATATGTGGGTTAAACTGCAGAATGCAAGAGAGGGGGATAGCTAATCCAATCGAAGACTATGCTTCTGGCCACCTCCATCTTGCAGCAGTAGATGGAGTAGTAACAAGTATCAAAGCTTCTGGTCGCCTCCGTCTTGACTAGCTGAAGAGTTCACCAAGTAACAATGTATAGCATAATCTTACCCGGCGATCCTCCCCTCATCGCCCTATGGGAAAGCGATCACCGGGTTGTGTCTGGAACTTGTCTGGTGTGTTTTATTAAGTATCCAGCTCTAGTTGTCATGAGGTCAGAGTACAACTCTGGGTCGTCCTTTTACCGAGGGTCACGGCTATTCGAATAGATTAACTTCCCTGCAGGGGGTGCAACACATAACCCAGCACGCTCGATCCCATTTGGCCGGACACACTTTCCTGGGACATGCCCGGCCTCGTAAGATCAACACGTCGCAGCCCTACCTAAGCACAACAGAGAGGTCAGCACACCGGTCTAAACCCTAAGCACACGGGGGTCTGGGCCCATCGCCCAATGCACACCTACACGTTGCGAGGACGGTCGGTGAGCAGACCTAGCAACCTCCATTACTAAGGAAGTTACGTTACGCGGTCCAACCAGGCACGCGCCGCTAAGTCGCTGGCGTCAAGAAGGCTTCAGCTGATACCACGACGTCGAGTGCCCATAACTATTCCCACGGTGTTGGTTAGTGCGTATAGGCCAATGGCCAGACTCAGATCAAATACCAAGATCTCGTTAAACATGTTATTATGAAAGAACCGCGGCAACGTCCAGGGCCAGGCCCACCTGTCTCCTAGGTGGTCGCAACCCGCACTGTCGCTCCGCCACAAAGTAACCATCTAGGGGCTGTCGGGAACCCAGGCCCACCACTACCTGTGTGGAACCACCTGCCCCTTCAGCCCCCATATCTGAATCATCGTCATGTGTATGTAATAGTATAGTATATACCCGTGATCACCACCGGAGTGATCACGGCCCGATAGTATAGCATGGCAGACGGACAAGAATGTAGGGCCACTGATGGAATACTAGCATCTTACACTAGGCATTAGGATAGCAGGTAAAGGTATCAACAGTAGTAGCAACAATGACATGCTATGCAACAGAATAGGAGCTATCGAATCATCAATAGTATCAATTCTAATGCAAGAATAAGAGAGAAGAGAATGGGCGATATCTGGTGATCAATGGGGGGGTTGGCTTGCCTGGTTGCTCTGGCAAGGAGGGGGTCTTCGTCGATGCAGTCGATCATAGTGGCACCATCAGCAGTCTCAGTCCCGATGCCTATCGGAGAGTAGAGGGGGGAGAAACAATAAATATAAAGCAAACATCGCACCGCAAATCATAACATGGCAAAACGCGGTGCTACGTGTGACCTAACGCGGTAGGAGGTGATACCGACGAAGGGGGGAAACATCCGGGAAAGTATTCCCGGTGTTTCGCATTTTCGGGCGGATGAAACGGAGGGGGAAAGTTACAGGTTCGGTATGCTAGGGACGTGTGGTTGACGAACGGTCTGTGTATTCGGATGCGTCTCGAAATTCTGAGCAACTTTCATATATAAAGTATTTTCATCCGAGTTACGGTTTATTTTATATTAATTTCAAAAGATTTAATCATTTTTAGAATTTATTTAATTATTTTAAATCAACATTATCTAGAATAGTGAATGTTGATGTCATCATGACGTCAGCAGTCAACAGGGGGTTGACTGGGTCAAACTGACATGTGGGGTCGACATGTCAAACTCTGTTTAGTTTAATTAGGATTTAGCTAATCTAATTACTGTTTAGTTAGACTAACTAGTAATTAGATTAATTAAACATGATTAATTAACTTAATTAATCCACTAATTAATTATTTAATTTATTACATTTTAATTATTATTATTATTCATATTTTTTATTCTTTTTTTATTAAACCGTTCTGGGGGCGGGCCCCCCTGTCATTGGCCCTAGTGGCCTTAGTGGGTTCGGGCGAACGGAGCGAAGCGGGCACTGGGTGCCCAACGGTCGATCGTGGTGGGCGCTGCTCGGGGCCGCCCGTGCGGGCGCTGGGCGCGCACGGCGCACGCCAGCGCCGGCAGCCAGGCGGAGGAGGGGGTAGGGCGACCGTCGGCCAGTCGGGCTGAGGTGGCCAGGCGCTGGCGGCGGGATTCGAGCTGGCGCGGCCAGGCACCGAAGACAGGAGCGGGGACGAGGTGGCCTGCGGGGCCAGAGGCGAGGGGCTGCGTAGGGGTGGGCCGCCTGGGGCCAGAGAGCAGCAGCAGCGGGCGGAGGGAGCGGCAGGGGGGCCGGCGGTGATGTCTATTGGCGTGTGCCGGGGTGGAGCGGCCATGGGGAGCACGAGCGGCGCGGGGAGGGGCTTGCGGGGTGAGCGGGCGCGGGCCCGAGCGACTAGAACCTGGTGGCGGGGCGTGCGCGCAGGCGACGGGCGGGGCGGTCGGGAGCAGTGGGTGCTGCGCAGCCGCAGGCGCCGCGGCTCACCAAGGAGCGATGGGCGTGGCTGCGGGCACGCAGCGGGCGGCGACGGGGACGAGCAGAGCGGGGCCGACGTGGGGCGAGTGGTGACCACGGCCAAGGCGTGAGGCAGAAAATGGGGGAGGCCCGGGGCCTCACCAGCGTTGATGGGGAGAGGGGGCGGCGAGGCTCGGTGTGGCCGTCGGGGAGGAGGTCGGGGAGGCGAGCGTCGATAGTAGGCGGCGGGGTGACGACGAGGACAATGATGAGGCGAGGGCGTCGAAGGGGGTCGGGGCTTGTTCCCCTATCCAGATCCAGACGGAGGAGAAGACGGGGGTGAGTGGGGGTGTGGGATCTAGGTCACGGAGAGGGGGTTGTGAGGGCCATATAGGCCAGCGCGGCTGGGCCGGCTAGCTGGGCCATTCCGCCCAATGGAGGGGGCGGAGGGGCTTTTTTGTTTTTTTGTTTTTTTGTTAGCCTTTAATGTATTTTAGTTTAATTAAAATACAATACAACTTCTAAATTAGTATCCTCTTTTAACCCATTACCTCAAAAGCTTAACCCCTAAATAAAATGATTTAACGTTTTATAATTTATAGAAGTCATTTCATTAATGTTTTAGTATTGTTTCAATTACCTTGGTGCATTGAATTATTTAATAAAAATGTGGTTTCTCCACCAATATTACCTAGAGAATATTTGTCACTACCAGAACATTATAGTTTTTTAAAATTTGGAGACTTTTACCGTTTGACTTGATTTCGAATTTTGATTCCGCACGGGATTGAACCACCGGGAGATTAATAACAGTGAGCGTGGTGATGTGGCATCATTTGCAGGGAATTATTGTAGCTTAAATATCCGGGCGTCACAATTCTCCTCCACTACAAGAAATCTCGTCCCGAGATTTAGGAGGGGAGTAAGGGGGGAAAGTTCTGGTTACGAAAATCTAACGAATCTTCTCGGTCCTGGCTGCCCTTTCAAAGAGTTTGATCCCTTTCGTTGATGTCTTCATTTCTCTGTGTCAAGTCATCGTGATCAAGTCGTCATCCTTTCTTCGGGATCTCCATCGTCCTACGAACGCGACTAGGGGGGAAAATCCGGAAGACCGCATCTCCACAAAGCTGGGCATCTGACGGTGAACTCAATGAGAAATACACGAGGTACCCCACGAGTTGTATTTCAGCGAATTCGTTGAGTGCAATATACGATGGTACCAGAGTTTCAAATGGATAGGCAATCATTCGATGCCTAGATAGAAGCTGGAATGGGGGCTTGAACGGCGAGAATAACATGGCGTTTGATTCCAGGATGAATAATGGTATAGAATTTAGCTCGTGAATAACATACGAAGCCAGGTGCAAAGGATACATTAGAATCAGGGTTGTAAGGAAGAGTCGGGTTTCAATCCAGTGGACCTGTGGGTTATGGTCCCAGCATGTGGGTTTAAAATAGGAAGGGTGTTGACATTTTGCACAGCCGCGACAGGGAGGCATGTTAGTGCATAGCTTTTCAGCTATGTCGGCAACAATGTCGGCACCAAGGACGGGGAACGAAGAGAACCATTTTCCTGCTCGTCGAAACGAGGCGGACCGGTAGGCAAAGTTTTCTTCCATCACTGGTTACCGGAATGTTACCAACCATATTAACCGGGTCTTACGACAGAGTTGTACAACAAGGTGTTTACAAAAGCAGAGAATTATTACTGCTTAGATTATATGTAGATCAAAGAAAGGTTAAACAAACAAATGGAAAGGGAAACTGTGATTACACACAATTATTAGGAGTATACCCTTCCCATGGACAAGAAGAACATGGCATACAGGGTAGGAGAGCAAGTACCCAACCATTCAGATAAAGAGGCAAGGATGAATCAAGATGTTACCCATACAACGGTGTTTGGATAACTGACCAAGAAACATTTAGCATCACGCCTCCAATGTTCTTGTTGATGAGCGGGGTATCATAGTCATGCTTCGAGGTAGCAATGATATGGTGTTTCAATCAAAGGCCAGACTTTGGATACACAAATGATCCCTCACGAGCAACTTATAAAATAAGTCTTACAGTTTCCTCCTGGAAGAATGGCTATCCTTGCGAAAGAAATTATAATGATGGGTCCTCCAGCCAGGGGTGCTAGGCATGATATCATATTACCGGGTCATCAAAGGACCAACATTATAACTACTGGAAAGTTGTCCCAAACATCATATCTGACCGAGATTCAGATCCGATTGGTGTCAAGATACCTCAGACTCGGGATGTTCGAGAAGAAAAGGTGCAACACAAATCGATGAAATGACATTGCAAGATTCTCGGGAAATGAACTATGGGAGCGGGTTCCCGAAACAATAGTTCATCCTTAAACCAAGGAGAGGATGAGGGGGTGGCTGGTGGGCTCAGTGAAAATTCATCGAGAATTCCAAACAGATGGATTTCCACAATAATGTGAACAAGAAGATGACACTTGTCAAACCAAATGATATAATGTTGTATGCTCGAGGAAAACATACACCATTAATCATTAGTTGAAAGGTGTGCCGAAATATGACCTTAGGCAGCAAGATCAATGTTAGAGTGACGATTCAATAACCAACAGTCTAAGAACGAACTGTCGATCGCTAATTTCAAAGCAATAGGGTTGCTAGATGTGTAGAACTCAAGCATCATCTTTAGCATATTGGTATCCCGGTTGAAAACAACACGGGGACCAAGGAAGAATGGTGAAGATGAGAAGTATCTTCATACCGAGAATTTCTAAGAGGTGGGGCAATCCCCACAACATTCTCAACATAAAAGACAGTAATACTTCAATGCAGAACACAACACTAGCTGGAGAGCAAGTTGTATTCATAATGTGGACAAGTTCGCGATGAAGGAAAGTCAAGGGTGTTGTCAATGATAATAAAAATTATCGAGGACAAGGAGGGTATTTCTCATCATGAACAAAGTTGACATCTCAGAAGAAGTCAAAGTGTTGAAGGTGATCCGACACATTTGTCGGGAGGTTTCAAGAGGATGCAATCAAACAACAACGACAATAAGCAAGGGAATGACGAAGTGGCAAGTTATAGGATCAATATATAAGATGCAAGCTCAGAACCAACGTTGCCCTTCGAGACAAGCAACATGATGTTGAAAGCCCGACGTAAGTCGTGCTCACACACTGAAGAGTTCATGCACCAGAGAAGGACGAGGTAGCACAGTCAAAGATAGCAAGACCAGGATGCAGCCGATACTCTAGGAACGAACAGATTGAGTTCAGAATGTCCCAGTAAAAATACTAGGGGTATTTGATTTGTAGTGCGGAATTATTTCACTAATCGGTGTCCTTGGTTGACAACAAGCCAGAACCCGTAGAGTGATTACGACAAGGAAAGGCATCACTTCAACAAAGTTAGTAAGATGTGGTGCAATGGCAAGACATCTTCGAGATACCATGGGGTAATACTCGAAGGTAGAACATGATAGAAGTAGAACCGGGTCATTGACCTATGACAGTAGATACCTCAACCTTGCCAAAAATAAATGAGGCACTGGAATGATTTCCCATCAGATATATTAGATTAGGACAGCATGGTCGAAACCATAACTGTAAGGAATCAATTCAAGAATACCGAAAGAATCATACAGCTGGATAATCATTTTCCAAGAAGCTTCCGAGACGGCCTACATCATTTTCATGGGCATGAACACAAGTTCAAGGTCGACTCCCACTTCTTTAATGCATATCATTTCATTCACCTCTCGCTTTGATAAAACTGTAGTGTTGGAATTTTATCTGGTAGAATACTGGAAGAGTATGACTTGTGAAAAGTTTCAGGTTCTCACGGATTAAGGGAAGGCATATGTCCAACCCATCAGGCATCTTAGTAACATATACCACAAATTTCAAAAGTAAAAACACCAGCTCGAAAGCAGAGCATGGTGGGCCAAGCAGAGGATACCATTTACCAAAGGCATTATGTATCAGGGGAAGAACTCACAAGGTGATTGAATATGAAGGACACTGTCGGATAACAATCCAACAATGGATCGGGCGATCCACAACAGAGTTGATGTGAGTATTAGTACTAACTCAGAGGAAGAAAGAATGCAGAGGCATCACATTCAAGAAACACCTGATTCGTCTGATGCTTAAATAGAAAGAAATTATGGTTTCCAAAACAAAGGATCAGAAGCAGACGCTCTGATCAAGGATAGATAATTTGAAAACACTTAGTTGGACAATCAATAAAGGTTCGAATTTCTGAGAACCAACTCATATCCAGAATGGCATCTAGGCCGAAAGGAAAATTTTAAGAAGGATAACCTGATGACTTTGTGCATATCCACACATTGAACCAATAGGCTCAAAATGGCTAAGACAAGGGATGTTAACGAAGACTACTAGTCATATGGAATTAACCATAATGCATGCAGGCAAGAATTTCAAGAGTAACATGCTGCAGAGGCTTTTCGAAAGATCAAAAAGTATTCCGAAGAATATTGTTAGACACATGAACAATTGAGACGAACAAATCCTCGATAAATGTGAGGAAATAACCATAAGGGTTTTGATGCGAAATAAAGCTGCAAGACAGTAAACTTAAAGGATTCTCGGGACAACGGAGAATATTTCGAGGCATATTGTAACAACAAGAGCGACGAGGAATGATCATGAGAATGACAAGTGTATGCAGATATCCATAGGGATATATCGGTGGCAGTGAATTGCAAAGGTGATGAGCACAAGGGTCTCGGGAAAATATCAAGGGATATCCTCAGAATCTTCTGACGAAGCAGGTGATCTTCCGGAATGAGGGATCTCCGGGAGAAATAGCTACGAGAACCTAGAGTCACAGTTAGTAAAATCTTTTTAACCGAATAGAAGAGAGATCAGAGTTCCAGAGCATAGAAAAGGAATAAAAGATTCTAACACCATTCATCGGTGTTGTGGGCCCGTAAGCCACACAACAAGTTAGTAAATTTGTTTTTCAAAGACTAGACTCAACTTCGGCCAAGGGGTTTGGAAGGGGGATTCCTACAGGCAGTTGGCTCTGATACCAACTTGTGACGCCCCCGATTTGACCGTACACTAATCATGCATCCAAATGTGTACGACCAAGATCAGGGACTCACTGGAAGATATCACAACACAACTCTAGACACAAATTAATATAATACAAGCTTTATATTACAAGCCAGGGGCCTCGACGGCTCGAATACATAAGCTCGAATACACAAGAGTCAGCGGAAGCAATAATATCTGAGTATAGACATAAGTTAAACAAGTTTGCCTTAAGAAGGCTAGCACAAATGTAGCAACAATCGAAGAGGCAAGGCCTCCTGCCTGGGACCTCCTAACTACTCCTCGAAGCCGAACTCCACGTAGAAACATCCTCGGGATCCTTTGGGTCCTGGACTCCACCATCTGGTTGCGTCATCCAAGAAGAAGGGAGAAAAGGGGAAAAGGGGGAGAAAAGCAACCATGAGTACTCATCCAAAGTACTCGCAAGCAAGGATCTACACTACATATGGAAGGGTATCTGTGTAAAGGGGTAATATATGTGGGTTAAACTGCAGAATGCCAGAATAAGAGGGGGATAGCTAATCCAATCGACGACTACGCTTCTGGCCACCTCCATCTTGCAGCAGTAGATGAGAGTAGATGGAGTAGTAACAAGTATCAAAGCTTCTGGCCGCCTCCGTCTTGAGTAGCTGAAGAGTTCACCATGTAACAACGTATAGCATAATCCTACCCGGCGATCCTCCCCTCGTCGCCCTGTGGGAAAGCGATCATCGGGTTGTATCTGGAACTTGTCTGGGTGTGTTTTATTAAGTATCCAGTTCTAGTTGTCATGTGGTCAAAGTACAACTCCGGGTCGTCCTTTTACCGAGGGACACGGCTATTCGAATAGATTAACTTCCCTGCAGGGGGTGCACCACATAACCCAGCACGCTCGATCCCATTTGGCCGGACACACTTTCCTGGGTCATGCCCGGCCTCGTAAGATCAACACATCGCAGCCCTACCTAAGCACAACAGAGATGTCAGCACGCCGGTCTAAACCCTAAGCGCACGGGGGTCTGGGCCCATCGCCCAATGCACACTTGCACATTGCGAGGGCGGCCGTTGAGCAGACCTAGCAACCTCCATTACTAAGGAAGTTACGTTACGCGGTCCAACCCGGCGCATGCCGCTAAGTCGCTGACGTCAAGAAGGCTTCGGCTGATACCACGACGCCGGGTGCCCATAACTATTCCCACGTAGCTCGTTAGTGTGTATAGGCCAATGGCCAGACTCGGATCAAATACCAAGATCTCGTTAAACGTGTTATTATGAAATAACCGCGACAACGACCAGGGCCAGGCCCACCTGTCTCCTAGGTGGTCGCAACCCGCCCTGTCGCTCCGCCACAAAGTAACAATCAAGGGGTTGTCGGGAACCCAGGCCCACCACTACCTGTGTGGAACCACCTGCCCCTTCAGCCCCCATATCCGAATCATCATCATGTGTATGTAATAGTATAGTATATACCCGTGATCACCACCCGAGTGATCACGGCCCGATAGTATAGCATGGCAGACGGACAAGAATGTAGGGCCACAGATGGAATACTAGCATCTTATACTAGGCATTAGGATAGCAGGTAAAGGTATCAACAGTAGAAGGAACAATGACATGCTATGCATCAGAATAGGAGCTATCGAATCATAAACAGTAGCAATTCTAATGCAAGAATAAGAGAAAAGAGAATGGGCGATATCTGGTGATCAAGGGGGGGTTGGCTTGCCTGGTTTCTCTGGCAAGGAGGGGGTCATCGTCGACGCAGTCGATCACAGTGGCACCGTCAGCAGTCTCAGTCCCAATGTCTATTGGAGAGAAGAGGGGGGAGAAACAATAAATATAAAGCAAACATCGCACCACAAATCATAACATGGCAAAGCGCGGTGCTACGTGTGACCTAACGCGGTAGGAGGTGATACCGATGAAGGGGGAAACATCCGAGAAAGTATTCCTGGTGTTTCGCGTTTTCGGGCGGATGAAACGGATGGGGAAAGTTGCAGGTTCGGTATGCTAGGGACGTGTGGTTGACGAACGGTCTGTGTATTCGGATGAGTCTCGAAATTATGAGCAACTTTCATATATAAAGTATTTTCATCCGAGTTACGGTTTATTTTATATTAATTTCAAAAGAGTTAATCATTTTTAGATTTTATTTAATTATTTTAAATCAATATTATCTAGAATAGTGAATGCTGACGTCATCATGACGTCAACATGACGTCAACAGTCAACAGGGGGGTGACTGGGTCAAACTGACGTGTGGGGTCGACATGTCAAACTCTATTTAGTTTAATTAGGATTTAGCTAATCTAATTATTGTTTAGTTAGACTAACTAGTAATTAGATTAATTAAACAGGATTAATTAACTTAATTAATCCACTAATTAATTAATAATTACATTTTAATTATTTTAATTATTATTATTTTTAAATTTTTATATTCTTTTTTTATTAAACCGTTCTGGGGGCGGGCCCCCCTGTCATTGGCCCTATTGGCCTTAGTGGGTTCGGGCGAACGGAGCGAAGCGGGCACCGGGTGCCCAACGGGCGATCGGGGCGGGCGCTGCTCGGGGCGGCCAGGCGGAGGAGGGGGAAGGGCGGCTGCCGGCCAGTCGGGCTGAGGTGGCCAGGCGCTGGCGGCGGGATTCGAGCTGGCGCAGCCAGGCGCCGGAGACAGGAGCGGGGCCGAGGTGGCCTGTGGGGCCAGAGGCGAGGGGTGGCGTAGGGGAGGGCTGCCGGGGGCCAGAGAGCAGCAGCATCGGGCGGAGGGAGCGGCAGGGGGGCCGGCGGTGATCGCGATTGGCGTGTGCCGGGGTGGAGCGGCCATGGGGAGCGCGAGCGGCGCGGGAAGGGGCTTGCGGGCGTGTTGGAGCTGAGCTTCGGTCACGGTGGGGTGAGCGTGCGTGGGCCCGAGCGACTGGAGCCTGGCTGTGGGGCATGCGCGCAGGCGACGGGCGGGCTGGTCGGGAGCAGTGGGTGCGGCGCGGCCGCAGGCGGAGCGTCACGGCGGCGCGGCTCAGCAAGGAGCGATGGGCGTGGCTACGGGCACGCAGTGGGTGGCGACGGGGACGAGCAGAGCGGGGCCGACGTGGGGCGAGTGGTGACCAGGGCCAAGGCGTGAGGCAGAAAATGGGGGAGGCCCGGGGCCTCACCAGCGTTGATGGGGAGAGGGGGCGGCAAGGCTCGGTGTGGCCGTCGGGGAGGAGGTCGGAGAGGCGAGCGTCGACGGTAGGCGGCGGGGTGACGACGAGGACGATGATGAGGCGAGGGCGTTGATACGTCTCAACCGTATCTACTTTTCCAAACACTTTAGATATTGTTTTGACCTCATTCTTGCATGATTTGGACTAAACTAACCCGGACTGACGCTGTTTTCAACAGAGCTGCCTGTATGGTTTATTTGTGTGCAGGAAAACGGATTTTTAAGCATCTCAGAAAAATCCACGAAAAATCACGAAAAATCCACGCACCCGAAGAAACAACATACCAGAAGTGGGGCCAGAGGGGGCCAGGGGGTGCCCAGGCGCCCTGTGGGTGCCCCCCCCCTCCTGGGCCGCGCCGGGGGGGCGTCTGGGTGGGGCCCACGCCCCCTGGTGCCCTACTTTAGCCCGTATTTTTTCCTCCGAGGCAGAAACCCCAGATCGGGAGTCCTTTCGCTGTTTCTCGTCGTGGAGCCGCCGCCACCCTCTGTTCTTCTTCGGGAGGGCTAATCTGGAGGCTGATTTGGCCTCCGGAGAGGGGAGATCGTCGCCATCATCATCATCATCACCACTCCATCATCCCTCCATGACTTCCCCCTTCATGTGAGAGTAATTCCCTTGCTGTAGGCGAAGGGGATGGTAGGGATTGGATGAGTTAGATCATGTAATAGTTCGTCAGATTGTTGGCGGCATGTTGCCTATCATCTAGTATGGTGTTTATCATCTTTGCTACAACTTGTTATTCTTAATGCTTGACACTAGGGCCCGCGTGCCATGATTTCAGATCTGAACTTTATGTGTTTGCATGAATATATTTGTGTTCTTGATCCTATCTATGAGTTGTATGCACCTGTTACGGTTCGGAACCGGCGATCCCAAAGGTGACAGCTTGGGACACTAAAGGGGATGGTCCGTAGTTTGAGGATTACATGTATCCATTGAGTTCATTGCTTTGTTCCGGTGCTCTTTGACAGGAGCACCTTAATATCCCTTAGTTCCTTTTGGCCCCGTTCGTAGCGGGATGGTAGGACAAAAGATGTTGTGCAAGTTCTTATTGCAAGCACGTACAACTACCTACGGGATACATGCCTAATGTTTGATATTTGCCTAGATGATCATTACTTTTCCGTGTGTCGTGCCCCAAGTTAGAAACCATCTCATCCATGCAACGCCCAACCATCCATCTCCCTAGCCTACAGTATTTTAAACCTTGCTTGTCACTAGTTGCTACTTTTGCCCTTTACTACTGCTATTTACTTTTGCTATTTACTTTTACTATTACTATCATCACTATCATATCGATGTTACCACTTATCTTTTGTTGCAAGTTAGTATATTTCAGGTGCGGTTGAATTGACAACTCAACTGTTAAAGCTTATAAATACTCTTTGGCTCCCCGTGTGTCGAATCAATAAATTGGGTTATTCTTACCCGCGAAGACTATCTCGATCCCTTACGGTTGAGGGTTATCAAGTACCGTTTTCTGGCGCCGTTGCCGGGGAGCATAGCAATATTTACAAGTCTACTTGAGGTATCCTACCTGCTGCACTTTATTCACTATGGGTAAGAAAGGTGACCCCAAGGTTCCGATCTTATGATCCACTACAAGAAGAGGTACTGCTCTGAGCACTAGTGCTACACTTGATTCACCTTCTGTTATGAGTAAGTTTACCTCAGCACCACCACATGATGCTCCTACTGAATCTGTTACTATGTCTGATGCACTTGATGATGCTTCTACTACTCTTGATGATGATATTAGTTCCCTTGGTTATGCTCTTGAGAAACAAATTACTGCTGCTGCTGAAAAATATGGAATTGAACTTCCTGTTACTCGCTACCCTATTGGTGAAACTTATGATTTTCCTGATTTGAGTAAACTCCAGGAGAGGCTTCTTGATGATGATTACTATATACTTGATGAAGATTTATGCAAGGAACTGACAGAGTTTGCCGGCTCTGACCCTGAAACTATTAAGAAAATATTTGAAAAACACTCTTTGAAAAACAAAACCGTTCCTAATCCTGAGTTTGCTACATCTCCTATATGCATTGATGATCCTGATTTTAATTTCTCTGTTGATCTTTCACTTATACCTATGGTTGAAGCTGACCCCTTTTATGGCATAGAAAATGATGATGCTATTGCACACCTAACTAAACTTGGTGAGCTAGGTAGCCTGTTTACCACAGATGAGAAGATACGCTACTTTTATGTGACCAATCTTCTTCCTTTCTCCTTGAAGGAAGGTGCTAAAGCATGGTATGATTCACTCCCATGCGGTTCTATTAAGAGTACTCAGGACTTAGCTCACTCTTTTGTTGATAAGTACTTTCCTGCTCATATGCAACATGCTGCTTTACAAAGAATTTATAACTTTAAACAGTTGCAGGATGAGTCCCTCCCTAAAGCTTGGGGGAGGTACTGCAGTTTGATCCAGGCTAGACCAGGACATGGAGTTCCTAAGAATGAATTAATTGATATATTCTATGCTGGTTTAACTGATGAATCTAGGTCCTATTTGGACAGTTGTGCTGGTTGTGTTTTCAGGAAAAGAACACCGGACGACGCGGAAGATCTAATGGGCAGGATTGCCAAAAACTATGAAGATTGGTCCGTCCCTGAACCACCTCCACCAACAAAGAAGAGGGGCATGTTTGTCCTAAGCCCCGAAGATATGCGAGAAGCAAAGAAGTCTATTAAAGAGAAAGGTATTAAAGCTGAAGACGTGAAGAATCTACCCCCTATTGAGAAGCTGTGTGAGGCTACCACTCACCCTCCTATGGTAGAGGTACACTCTCTTTTAGATTTCAACGCAAGTGACATCCCTCATGGTAAGCCTCCTGACCAATGTTTAGATGAGTTTGATAATTTTATTATGAAACAGAATCATTTTAATGAAAGGATAGAAAGTCAGTTGCATGATAATTCCCTTGCTATCAAAAAGTTGCTTGGTGTTTTAGATAGAACAGTTAATGATGTTCAATGTCTTGTGAAGCATTTTCATATGGTTCAAACTCAGCTTGATCAAATTTCTAATGTGCGAAGAGATTTGCTTGATAACAATGCCAAACAAGATAAACTGCAGGCTTTTGGGATTAAGACCCGAGGAGGAACTAGTACTCAAGATCCTCTTTATCCAGAGGGACATCCGAAGAGAATTGAGCAAGATTCTCAAATGCAGGAAGAAGAAATTGTTGTCTCTCCAAATAAGAAGAAGAAACATAAAGAGACTGACAATTCTAATGATCCTATTGCAGATGAAGAGCCAGCTATTGATCCCAACAGTGTATCTATTTCCGATGCTGAGACTGAAGACGGTGCTGAACCTGAAGGTAATAATAATGAGAAGAATGATCCACCTGAAGTTAGAGAAGAAGAAGCACCTGACAAACGTAAGAGGTACACTAAAGAAGACTTCATCGCAAGAAAACATGGGAAGGACAAAGAACCATGGGTACAGAAACCCATGCCCTTTCCAGGTAAGTCCATCAAATCTAAAGAAGAAGAGCATTACAATAAGTTTTGTGAATGGATAAAACCTCTTTTTCTTCAAATTCCTTTGACTGATGCTATTAAGTTACTTCCTTATTCAAAGTATATGAAAGATATTGTCACTAACAAAAGAAAGGTTCCTAATGATGCAATATCTACTATGCTTGCTAACTATTCTTTTAGCGGAAAGATTCCTGAGAAGCTCGGTGATCCAGGTATACCCACCATTCCTTGCTCCATAAAGAATAATTATGTCAAAACTGCTTTATGTGATCTTGGAGCGGGAGTGAGTGTTATGCCTCTCTCTCTTTACGAGAGGCTTTGTTTAGAGAAACTAATTCCTACAGATATCTCCCTTCAGATGGCTGACAAGTCAACCGCTGTTTCGATAGGTATTTGTGAGGATGTTCCAGTTGAAGTTGCTAATTGTTTAATTCTTACTGATTTTGTTGTGCTTGACATGCCCGAGGATGGGAGCATGTCCATTATTCTTGGTAGACCTTTCCTTAACACCGCAGGTGCTATTATTGATTGCAACAAAGGGAAGGTTACCTTTCATGTGAATGATAAAGAACACACGGTATATTTTCCGAAGAAGACCGACAGGAGGCATGCCCTCAACTCTATAGAGAATATCGAGACCGTGAAAATTGGAGAATGGGACTGTCCACTACATGTGCCAAACAAATACAAAACTATCATGGTAGGGACAATGTCCATCAAGGTAAAAGTTCAGTGATTACTTCGTAGGAGGTGAGACTTTTTGTTCTATATACCGCTTGTTTGTTGGTAAGACTTGATCAACCTTACTAGTAAACGTGTTATATACGGATAAAAAGTTGAGCTTTCTATGTATTTATTTGTTTTTAGTATTGTCCTACTTGTTGTACCAAGTATCTATGTTTTTGAAACTTCACAATACTACTAACTACTTCAAGTTTTCAGAAAGTTTCGCAGCTTTTTGAACTTCGAAAAAAATTCAACAGTGAAGTTTTCAGAAAAATTCCAGAAAAAATATATTAAAATTTTCCACAACGGGAGAGACCCGAAAAGTCCTGGGGCCAGCCAGGGGGGGCCACCAGTGGCCCAGGCGGCCAGCTGGCGCGGCCCAGCCCCTGGCCGCGCCCATAGGGCGCCTGGGGCACACAAGGCCCCCCTCCAGGTACCTCTTCCTCCTCTCTCTCTCTCTTTTTCCAGAAACCCGAGTTTTGGTCGTGTTCTTCTTGTTCTTGCTGTTCTTGGGGGCGATTCCTCGATCTCCCTCTACAGCCCATCATTTGAGCTGAAATTTTGAGCAAATACTCCCTGGTATGTGACTCCTCCACCCCTCCAATTAGATGTTTGATTGGTAGCCTCATTTGTGAGTATTTAGTAGTTCTTGGTGCTGTAGAGATGAGCTTTCATGCATGTGTAGAAGGTTGTTTCCCAAGTTTTGATGCAAGTTTATGCCTTGGGCAAGTGAGTTGAGTAGTTTGCCTTAGCTCACTTTGTTTTAATCCTCGTTTTTGTGAATTGTAAAAAAATTCAGAAATGAGTTTATTAGGAAGGGCAAAAGGATGGCTTGAGAAGAGGAGGCCCGCACACTCCGATCGAGTCACCAGAGCCGCAGCTTCACCATCGACTACTAGGGTGAGCTATAATGAGGATCATGTGCCCATGGAGTTGTTGGAAGACACAAGTCCAGCACGTGTGATGACATATCCATGTGATGAATTCATGGAAGCCGCGGGAATCAAGGATGAGTTTTATAATCTTTGTGCTAATGCAGGTTTGACACGACTCGTCACGAGCCGTGTTACTCAGTATCAGAAACTCACCTCCATTTTCATTAACAGTTTTAGATATAATCCTGAATCAGGTGCTATTGAGTTTAAACTTTATAATGATCTTATCACCATGACTTTGGGAAATTTTTGTGAAGTAATAGGTGTGCCAAACGTTGGGAGGACGGCAAGGATGGCCACTCAGCCCTCCGAGCTGAAAACCGTCATCAACTCTCTCTGCAGCATGGGTACGAGGGATATTCATCGGTCGAAGATCTCCAGTATCTTGTTTCCTCACCTCAGGTATTTTGCATATTATATTGCTAGAGGGGTATTAGCTCGTGACAACACGAGCAACATTTCTGCTCCGGATATTGCTATCCTGGCAGCAGCCTTCTCAGGGAGGTCTGATTATAATATTGGTACCTTAATTGCTCGACGCCTTGCTATGAACGGTAACAAGGGGGGCTTATATGGTGGCATTTTTGCCACGCTTATCTTAGAGCATCTTGGAGGCACCCCACACCCTGATGATACTCCTTTTATTTATTTGAGCTTTGATCTTGCTGCTATGAAAAGACATAGGTTTGTTACCATGGGGTCTGAGCTTGATAACCTTGTTTATATCTTGCGTTTCGGAACTACCGCGGAACGCGAGATCCGTCTACCTGCACCTCTTTTGTTTGATTATTCTCACAGGAACAGATGGTCCTTTGATGTTGTCCAGTTCGATGAGTTCATGGTCCAGCATCAGTTCCATAGCCCAATGGAGGGGGTTGTGCCCGATGAGGAGAGGCACGGTGAGATACCACATTTTCAGGAGGAGACCGCCACCGAGTTTGGTGGAGGGTCTTCCTCTGTTTGGCGCTCGGAACCTTCCTCGTGGGAGACTCCGAGGAGTTCAGTGTACGCGACATCATCCTTCTACGACCCTTGGTCTCACCACCATACCCCTGGAGCAGGAGGCTCCTGGGGGCAGTAGCTGTTACCAACTTAGGCCAAAAGCCTAAGCTTGGGGGAGTACGTGCCCTTCTCACTTTTCCATTGTATTATCCGTTTTATTCACTTTGATCTTTTCGAAGTTTTTACCCGTTCTTCTTTATTCCTCTATTTGCAAAAACAACAAAAAGATTTTCTCTTTCTTTTGCTTTTTATTCAACCTTTGAAAAACCCAAAAAGATTTTCTTTCTCTCTTTAGTTTGCTTTGTTTTCAGAGATCAGCTCGAGTCCGTGATGGCATTTGATTATATTTCCTACGTTCGATCGTGCAAGTGACAAGCAGTAATGATGAAGATCGACTGAAAGGAAGCAACAAGGAAGACCGGTATGAACTCTTATTGTTTCTAATTTTGTACATATGCATGTACTTATGATCTAGAGACCAGCTTGTAGCGACATAGTGCTATGTTTACAATGCTCTTCCAGCGGTTCATGCTTTCCTTGCGGCTAGTCTCGAATAATTAGAGTATATAATGTGTTATTGAAATGATCTACATGCATTGCATTGTTCCTAGTCTGGCATACTATGGTGGTATTTCCCTTTAGAGAATTTTTGGATTGACTTGGCACATGCTTACACATGTTTAAGACTAAAAAGTCTACTTTGCCTTGATGATCTTTGAGTTTTAGAATACTTATATCACTTTTATGCCCGATTCAATGTTGCTTTGTCGCTTTGCATGATTATGACCGTTATTGCTCTCTAGTTGGTCGCTCCCCAGTCTTTTGCTGAACCTCCACCCGTACTAAGCGGAATGACTGCTTGTGCATCCAAAACCTTTAAACCTGTTATGCCATATGAGTCCACTATACCGTCCTATACAGGGTATTTACCTGCCATCCCTAACGAAGACTTTCATGTACCATCTCGAAATTAATCAAAAGCATTTCCTCTTTTGTGCCTATGTTTTAGCTCATGAGGAAGTAGTAGTTAATTCATGATCTCTTTAAGTTGGACAAGTTTCACCCCTGGATTGCATGCATAATGTGCAAACCCCTAATATGAAAAGGAACTGGCATTGAGTGCGCCCAGCTCAAAAAGATAATCCAACAAACGAACCCTCCTTCACGCTTTGTTCATAAGAAATCAGAAAACTTTGGCAGTGATAAACAAAGGAGATTAAGAGGATGTGATCGTCCTCATGCGGGAGCTGTTCCTCGAGACTTGTCTAGCTTAAAAAGTGATTGAGTTATCTGCTAGCATTCGTTGACGAAATATGCACCTCTCAAAAACATATTTACTTATGTTTTTAAAACCAAGAGCTCTGTTACATGTTTAGCTTTTGTTTCCGATCACGGGTTTTCAACTTTTCCAATAAAAGCCACGGTTCGAGAGTCTCATCTTCTTTCTTCAAAGCACTGACTAGGAGAGCATAATTGTCATTCTGAGTGTAATGTGCATTGTCCCAAAGTATTACATTGTCTTCTGCATACTTGTGATATGATTTATTCTGAAATTCTTAGTTCTAGTCTCCTTTAAAACTCTGGAGGAGTCTCTGCATTTATGTTTTGCTTCACTCATGGAGGCTAGCGAGATACCACCTTAGTATGCTCAAGCTATGTGCAATGTGATCTTGTCTTGATTTTCAATAATATATTGTTTACTCTTGATTATTTGTGACTAGTCACTTGAAAGAAGGATTGCTCCTTGCATTGTTCTCATAAGTACTGTTTCAATACTGGCTAGACTCTTTTTGTAGTACATGCTTATATACATCTAATGAAGCAAAAGAGTTTGTCAAAGTTTTCTTTGTCGCGTTCAGTTCGTTGAACTGAATTGCTTGAGGACAAGCAATATGCTAAGCTTGGGGGAGTTGATACGTCTCAAACGTATCTACTTTTCCAAACACTTTTGATATTGTTTTGACCTCATTCTTACATGATTTGGACTAAACTAACCCGGACTGACGCTGTTTTCAGCAGAGCTGCTTGTATGGTTTATTTGTGTGCAGGAAAACGGATTTTTAAGCATCTCGGAAAAATCCACGAAAAATCCACGCACCCGAAGAAACAACATACCAGAAGTGGGGCCAGAGGGGGGCCAGGGGGTGCCCAGGCGCCCTGTGGGCACCCCCCCCCCCTGGGCCGCGCCGGGGGGGGGGCCTGGGTGGGGCCCACGCCCCCTGGTGCCCTACTTTAGCCCGTATTTTTTCCTCCGAGGCAGAAACCCCAGATCGGGAGTCCTTTCGCTGTTTCTCGTCGCGGAGCCGCCGCCACCCTCTGTTCTTCTTTGGGAGGGCTAATCTGGAGGCTGATTTGGCCTCCGGAGAGGGGAGATCGTCGCCATCGTCATCATCATCACCACTCCATCATCCCTCCATGACTTCCCCCTTCATGTGTGAGTAATTCCCTTGTTGTAGGCGAAGGGGATGGTAGGGATTGGATGAGTTAGATCATGTAATAGTTCGTCAGATTGTTGGGGGCATGTTGCATATCATCTAGTATGGTGTTTATCATCTTTGCTACAACTTGTTATTCTTAATGCTTGAAACTAGGGCCCGAGTGCCATGATTTCAGATCTGAACCTTATGTGTTTGCATGAATATATTTGTGTTCTTGATCCTATCTATGAGTTGTATGCACCTGTTACGGTTCGGAACCGGCGATCCCAAAGGTGACAGCTTGGGACACCAAAGGGGATGGTCCGTAGTTTGAGGATTACATGTATCCATTGAGTTCATTGCTTTGTTCCGGTGCTCTTTGACAGGAGCACCTTAATATCCATTAGTTCCTTTTGGCACCGTTCGTAGCGGGATGGTAGGACAAAAGATGTTGTGCAAGTTCTTATTGCAAGCATGTACAACTACCTACGGGATACATGCCTAATGTTTGATATTTGCCTAGATGATCATTACTTTTCCGTGTGCCGTGCCCCAAGTTAGAAACTATCTCATCCATGCAACGCCCAACCATCCATCTCCCTAGCCTACAGTATTTTAAACCTTGCTTGTCACTAGTTGCTACTTTTGCCCTTTACTACTGCTATTTACTTTTGCTATTTACTTTTACTATTACTATCATCACTATCATATCGCTGGTACCACTTATCTTTTGTTGCAAGTTAGTATATTTCAGGTGCGGTTGAATTGACAACTCAACTGTTAAAGCTTATAAATACTCTTTGGCTCCCCGTGTGTCGAATCAATAAATTGGGTTATTCTTACCCGCGAAGACTATCTCGATCCCTTACGGTTGAGGGTTATCAGGTGTCGAAGGGGGTCGGGGCTTGTTCCCCGATCCAGATCCAGACGGAGGAGAAGACGAGGGTGAGCGGGGGTGTGGGATCAAGGTCACGCAGAGGGGGTTGTGAGGGCCATATAGGCCAGTGTGGCTGGGCCGGCCAGCCGGGTCATTCGGCCCAATGGAGGGGGGAGGGGCTTTTTTTTTGTTAGCCTTTAACGTATTTTAGTTTAATTGAAATACAATACAACTTCTTAATTAGTATCCTCTTTTAACCCATTGCCTCAAAAGCTTAACCCCTAAATAAAATGTTTTAACGTTTTATAATTTATAGAAGTCATTTCATTAATGTTTTAGTGTTGTTTCAATTACCTTGGTGCATTGAATTATTTAATAAAAATGTGGTTTCTCCACCAATATTACCTAGAGAATATTTGTCACAACTAGAACATTATAGTTTTTTAAAATTTGGAGACTTTTACCGTTTGACTTGATTTCGAATTTTGATTCCGCACGGCATAGAACCACCGGGAGATTAATAACAGTGAGCGTGGTGACGTGGCATCATTAGCAGGGAATTATTGTAGCTTAAATATCCGGGCGTCACAAATATGTCCCTCTCTCATAATAATTTTCAGTAGCATCATGAATGAATTCAACAATATAGCCATCACATAAAGCACTATTCTCACAATGCATAAGCATAGAAATTTTGCTACTCTCCACATAAGCAAATTTATTCTCATGAATAGTAGTGGGAGAAAACTCAACACAATAATTATCATTGGCATGATCAGTTTGAGCATTAAAATCATGACGACAAGTTTGATGGTTAGCTTTATTCTCTATAGCATACATGTCATCACAATAATCATCATAGATAGAAACTTTGTTCTCATAATAGTCAATTGAAACCTCTTGCAAAGTAGTGGATTCATCACTAAATAAAGTCATGACCTCTCCAAATCCACTTTCATCAATATTTTGGAAATATTCAACACCCTCCAAATTAGTGGCATCCTTACCTAGAGTTGACACTCTTCCATACCCACATTCATCATTGTAATGATCATTAATAGGAGGCATGCTACCATTATAACAAATTTGCGCATCAAATCTTGGGGGACTAAAAATATCATCTTCATCAAACATAGCATCCCCGAGTTTATGGCTTTGCCTATCATGAGCATCCAGGATATTCAAAGAATTGATACTAACAACATTGCAATCATTCTCATCATTCAAAGATTCTATGCCGAACATTTTATTGAATTCTTCTTCTATCTATTTAGGACAATTTTCCATTCCATCATTTTCAAGAAAGACATGATAAAGACGAATAATATGAGGCAATCTCAATTCCATTTTTCTATCACATAACCATCCCTCAACGTGCGATGAGGAATCACTCCAAACTTCCTATCTAGCGGAGAACATAAGAAGAAATTGTTTATAGGGTACGAAACCAACTTAAAGTTATTCTTTCCGATCGTTCTATCAAGAGTTCGTACTGAAATAACATCAAGTTATCCTTTCCTTTCGATCTTTCAAGAGTTCGTACTAAAATAACACCATATGATACACAACAACCAACTCTAATGTCACATAGATACTCCAATGCCACAACGACTATCCGTGAGTTAATTATACAATATGCATCAAACAGTTTCAGATTCATAATACTCAATCCAACACAAAGAACCTCAAAGAGTGCCCCAAGATTTCGACCGGAGAAACAAAGACGAGAACGTGCATCAACCTCTATGCATATATTACCCCAATGTCACCTCGGGAATCCGCGAGTTGAGTGCCAAAACACATATCAAGTGAATCAATATGATACCCCATTGTCACCACGGGTATTCATAGCAAGACATACATCAAGTGCTCTCAATTCCATAAAAGTATTCAATCCGATAATATGAAAATCTCAAAGGGAAAACTCAATTCACAACAAGATAGAGAGGGGAAAACATCATATGATCCAACTATATTAACAAAGCATGCGATACATCAAGATTGTGACATCTCAATAACATGATAGAGAGAGATTAAACACATAGCTGCTGGTACAAACCCTCAGCCCAGTGGGTGACTACTCACTCCTCATCATGGTGGCCGCCGGGATGATGAAGATGGCCAACGATGATGATTTTCTCCTTCAGCGGTGTGCCGAAATGGGTCTAGACTGGTTTTCCGTGGACTACAGAGGCTTGCGGTAGCAAAAATTCCGATCTAGGGTTATTTCTGATGGTTTCTTTATTTATAGAATTTTTTGGCGTCAGTTTCACGCGAAGATGGGTCTCGAGGTGAGCACAACCCACCGAGGCAAGTCGGGCCCCTCTGGCACGCTATATGGGTTCTCCTCGTGGCTCTTCTGGCCCTCCCACGAATCCTTGGGGGTCTCTTTTGTTCCAAAAAAATGTCAAAAAGTTTCAGCCCATTACGAGAACTGTTATTTCTGGACAAAAAAGAACACCACGGTAGTTGTGCTGAAAACTGCGTCATTCCGGGTTAGTTCCATGCAAAGCATACTAAAACCATCTAAAATTGTTGTAACCATGGCTATAGGTACGTTGGAGACGTATCACTTACACACGCCTCCGTCATGGTGCCGTCAAGTGCGATGAACACATCCACAAGTCACGATTGTTCACCATGCGGGCCGTAAAAGCTACTCCGATTTGATTGTGATAGTTTTACAATTTATCACTACAATTGAATAGAAAATGACACATATCCATGTTATATGAAAGGACACATAATCAGAGGTAAAGAAAAGGACACATAACCCACTGCAAAAGAAGAACATGTAGCCAAAAGAGTGATGTTTTAAAGACATTCTCTTGAGTACAATGCTTCTCTTGAGTATAATGACTTTTGTTTCTTAGGATCCACCTATGATACTCAATAATATCACCATACATTGGAAGATGTTTTTGAATTTTTGAGAGAGGAGCCGAGATGATCTATAATGATTGCAAACTTTTACTAAGTGTATGTTTTCTTTAATTTTTCCGTTTGGACTTGTTTAACTATTTTTGTATTATTATTGTTTGTAGTATTTTTGTATTCATACTAGTGACGAGGTTAAAGAGTCATTCTATAGTATTGAGATGATTATATTTATCATATGGGTGTACAAATTTTTTGCATCACTTCTAATATATTAGGGTTGCCAAAATGATAGGATGTGCTTGGTACAGACGAGATGGTGACTACTGGCGATCGACATCAACACCCCTATTTGATCAGTCATTATCTTGACAGACACATCAACATGGCTCAAATTGCAATGGCACATTGGCATGGCTAAAGGCGGGTCAACACATAGCTTGTAAAGTCCCTTTTTTTATACGCAATCATGTTTAATAACTCGCAAAAAATTGAGCGTCGCCAATATAAAAATGATGGACATACAATAGCATGTAACCTATTAGAATATGTGCTCCATCGTTTCTGCAACACACGGGGACCCACCTAGTTCAATTCAAAAAGGCCATGAACAGCCAACCAATCCATTTGTAATACAAGAATAAATCACCTTTTTCTGCTAATAACTGAAATGCTCATCAAATCAATCTTCGACATTATTGACCCATAATTTATTATGGCTTGATACATAATATATTCCATAGAACAAATCATATACTAAGCAATGTGCGGGAACAAACTATTCATACTCCATCTCTATCTCACAAAAATCCACGCCCAGTGTTGCATCTTTGGCAAAATAAAGAGCAAATTTGTAGCAAAGTCCATAGGACATGCACTAATAACTCAACTTCGTAGATGTTTGTTGAATTTCGTGGTCAACCCTGTAGAATTTCCACCAACATTAGAACAAAGAAATCATGATTGACATAGACCTTACAAGTAATGCGTGCTTTTTAATTTACATTTCTTCTTTGGGATATATACATTAATAAGTACTGAATGCATACTATAGTCGGTGAGCATTGTTCATATTATTATTTTTCCTTATATTTTTGTTGATTGGAAACAAGAGGTTGGCCAAGTACATTAGATATAAATGTACAAATATTGCATTCATGAACTGGATAAAAACATGGCAACGGAAGCTGGGGGTTACCTTCTTTCCATCTGAAGAAAACCCTGCATCACTGTTTCCTGCTGACAGATCTTCTATGATCAGCCCATCTTCCAAAGTTCTTATGATTTTGGAATGCTTTCCATATTCTTGCTCTAGTGGGGATTTCTTTTCATGATCTAGTTCTGGAATCGATGATCCATTGACAATTGTTACTTTCCTGCTCATGGCACGTAAGAAGGTAAATATCAATATTCAGTAAACACAATACAAGCAGGTATATCAAACTAAAAGTATATAGGGAAACACGAATATACACTGGGGACGCGGAATCCTGATTGATGGCATCACTTTTCCTTTTCCTGGCACTCTTAATCTCTTTCTTGCTCTCATCATGTGATGTAAACTTCTCGGGTTCAATTTCAACAGAAACTTTGCCATTGCTTTTCTTAAACATTGAAACATGCATGTTCGCACTTTTCTTTTCACTTTGGGTTATAAAATCTTTATCTTCACTGCCACTATTAAACATTGAACTAGTGTTGTGTCTCACAGCAGGCTTGCATGGAGAACTATGAACGTTGTCGTCAAGGCTATCAACTTGGTAATTTTCTACAAAAGGACAGTTAATTGCATTTCGTACAGAAGTTAGATAAATTTAAACAACGAAACCATTCTTCATTAGATCATATCATCTCTAGTATAATGGTTACAATATATGTCGTGCCAAGTAGAAGATAAATTACTTGAAAGACAATTCATATTTAAGTTGTGAACTTCAAAGGTGCTATGATCCAAGTCCAAAATCATCATAAAGATCATTAAGTTACACTAAAAGAAAATCCTAGTAAAAGACGTGAGCAGAAATTTATGGACATATTAATTCAATTGCGTACCTTGTCTGCGATCAGGGGTGGAGTACATATCACCATCATGCATAGACTCAGAAACACCAGCTTTGTCGGGCACTTCGGCGTCAGCGTCATCAAGAACGTCAGATTCTGAACTGTCCCCGCTCACATCCTCGCTCACATGAAGATACTCCCAGTCGCTATTATACTCTCCAACATCCCGTCCATGAGATTCAATAGTTTCCCTATCACTCTCATACTCTCCTCCAACATCCCCTCCATGAGATTCACTAGTTTCCCTATCAGTCTCATACTCTCCTCCAACATCCTCTCCCTTAGATTCTCTAGTTACAGCATGGTTAAGACTTAAGAGTGAACTATACAAGTCCATGATTAACGCCACACAAAAATGAAACGATGAGTAAATAAGATGAATCTAATTTCAAAAAGGATACGACCACAGCTGGTCTCTTGCATGGCAGTTGCAGCCCCTGAGGTAGTATCCTGAGAGATGCACAGAACTCACACCAAGCACCGAGAATTGAACCTCGTCGTTTTCTTGATATTCCAGCTCAAGACGACACATCTCAACAAATCCAGCGTTGAGGCTACAAATGATGATTGGTTCATTGTTACCGGCTATGCACTGCACCATGGTCCTTTCAGCAGTGTTCTTGTTCACCAGTACAGCCTACAAGCCATCAAACAATCGTAAAGAAAAAAAAAGACATTTATAGGAATATATAAGACCTCAATATGAACACAAGTACAATTTATTGAAATGATTGTAACCTTTGTAATGCAGAGACGACCGAGTGATGCTGGATGGCGGTGCACGTAGGGTTCCCCGGGCTTCAGTTCCACGCCTGCACAAATCAAATCAGCCGTAGTCCACAGCATATGGCAGATAGTTGATTAACCTACGCCGCGATAGGCACATGTACGAGACTTGATACGGGGGAGGCAGGCATGGTTTACCCCAGAACGCCATAAGCAGAGATCGGATGGGTTCAGGGATGGATGGATCAGCTGTGAGAGCTGCGGGGCTTCAACAATACACTAACACGGGACGATGTGATTTGCGGTGGTTAGGCGGGGGTCGGGGCTGGCTTATAAAAATCTAATGTCGCTTGCGGTTGCTTGATTATAGGGCTTGCCTTCCAAACTCCTTTGCACTGCACGTAAAAGGAATATATTCTTAATTAATGATGACAATTAAAATCAGGAGATACCCTTCATCACACAAAAATATTAGTGTTAATACGTTTCCTAGTACACTAGTACTGTCCAAATTAGGAGATCCCCTGCTACTTCATGTTCATTGGAATAACATCATTGTTCTAAAGTGCTTGCCGATGTTCCTAAAAAAATATTTTTTCTCTCAAGCATCAGTGCTTATTTTATCGGAAATGGTCACTACAGACCGTTCGTCGGGATGCCAACCCTTGGGAACGTCTTCCCTACCATTCCACGAATGTATTCACAAGGCCGACCTAACGTAGATCAAATGGAGTCATTCACTGTAAACCGTTTCCTGACGAACACTAGCTTTTTTTTCTCCCAACATTCGTGCAAGGTGCACAGGCGGGGCACGCCTATGTATCACTTGTAACAAGACGTAGTGCAGCCACGGATGGGCGAGCGCGAGACTAGGCCGGCGCGCGTAACGAGACATAATGCAGCCTCGCATGGGCGAGCGCGAGAGTAAGCCGGCACAGCGCGCAGGAGGCCACATGCCACAACATCATTTTTTCTGTTTTGTATTTTGCTTTCCCTTTTAGGTTTATTTATAGTTACAAAATATACAATATATCTTTACCTAATAATAAAGCACGGAACGAGTTTGTCGGGTTCACCGTCACAATACGCTTCTTCCCGTAAGTTTACGCTTTTACTTTGAATTGAAAACATATACGCGAGGTGGTACTAATTCAGGGTCCGTACGGTCAATTTCCGTCCGCCCGTTCATGAAACGCCACCCTCGATTTCCTTGCGTCTGTGTCACCAGCTCATGTGATCTCTTCATTGGGCTTTCACCCGGCCCACCAGTGCGTGAAATTAGGCCTTGCTCCAGTCCAATACGATTCGAAGTCCTATCTCCTTCTGTTTTCTTTTCCTTTTTAAGCCCTCCACTTCACGACAGCCAGATCCAAAAGAGAGGGGAGGGGCCTGATGCTTCGCAAATCGTCCTCTTCGTGCCCGCGGTTGGAGGCCAGTACTCAACGGCATCATCGATGGCACACATCTCGATCGTCGTTGCGCACGACGCGCTCTGCCCGGAGCTCTGTCCTCCCCTAAGGCGAGCGTGGGGTCGGACCTGCTTGTGCTCCGGCCGGTGTGCACAAGGACAAGAGCGATCCTGGCGTGCCGTTGAGCGGGTGCCCCTCCTGGTGCACAGCATGGCAGACGCAACTCCTTGAGCGGGTGCCCCTCCTGGCATGGCCCTCCATGGCGCACGGACAGAGGCCTCCAGCCAACAACGATCTCTGGATCGACCATCAGCGCGAGGGGCGCTCAGCTAACCGACGTTCCACAACGAGTGGCAGAGGAGACGACGAAGCGCGCGAGCACGCCAGTACAACGTCAGTCTCTAAGCGGCGCAACAACAGACACTCAACCCAGGAACTGCGTGATGCATACAAATCAAGACAATAGTTTAAGCTTGTCAGGTTAGTGTACATGCATGATTTGCCTATTATTTTATTTGTACCATCACGCCTCCTGTAAATCCTTATTGTTGTTGTATGTATGTCAGCTGCACCTTCATCATCTCCGTACTGGTGACAGTGCAGGGTTTTTTTATTTGCGATGTTTCTGGTGTTGGTAAAGGTCGATTAATCTAAGAAAATTGGCAATTTAACCGTACTAGCAAAAGAGCCCGTGCGTTGCAACGGGTATAAAGTAAATTTCAAAGTTCACGTGATATTGAGGAGTTTATCTGTCGTGGTGAAATATTGAGCTATATCTCTCAGTTCGTTAAATTCTTCATTGTCTTAATATGCTCATATTTTATACTTGCCCACTTCAAAGATAAGATGGCCGGTTAGAAAATAAAGAGTTCACAATGATTGAAGCTCTTTTGTTAACATTGTCGTCAATAGTAGGAGCAAACCGACTGCAACAACGCAGCCATGCTTCCCTTGACACAAACATCACGGCCTCAAGGAGGACCAGTATTGAGGCATGCAAAGCCGGGGGAGAGATGGTACGACAGAGGGGAGTAGCCACATGAAGGTGGGGGTATGGAAGGACTAAGGACATGGTCATCCTAGGCATGATCACATGCTTCTCTCTACCTCTCTCTCCATAGCCGACGTGTGGAGCGAACAAGACGTGGCCCCTACTTCACCCAGTTCAAGCAAGATGCACCGTCGTCATACTCTTTCAACTCTCCATCCCTCCCTCCCTCCTCTGTATCTCACACAAACAGCACTGTTAACATATAGAGTGGAAGATTTGATACCAGGACCTCATGCAACAGACAACGAGCCCTTCACCACTACACCAGACAACAACAGCTGGCTATAAGAGGTGCAAAATATAATAAGACCACACAGAAAGCGTTGAGATTTGGAAAACATTTCTTAAAAATTGCGAGCAGTTTTGAAATGCCGTGATTTCGTTATATTCCTTTTTTAGAAGTTAAGATTTTTTGATATCCCACTTTAAAAATTAAACACGAACAAATCCTGCAAATCCTGAACAGTTTTCTAAAATGCGAACAATTTTCTAAAAGTTAAACCATTTCTAAAAAAACAATCAAATTACAAAAGAATGTGAACTTTTCTACAAATTTCCGAATATTTCCAGAGATCGTCAACAGATTTTAAGTTCTAAATAAAAAATGGAAAACGTGAACATTTTCTAATTTCAGAAAAAAAGTTAAAACCGAACATTTTTAATACAAAACGAAATTTGTATTGTATGAGTTTTTGGAATGCGAACAAAATTTGAAACATGGGAACATTTATTGAAATCGCAAACAAAACGATGAAACCGCGAACAATATTTTAGACATGAAAGTTTTTCTGAATTTGTGAACAAATCTTCAATTTTTTTTGAAATTCCGAACATATTTTGAGAACCACAAACATTTTTTGATACTCCTGAACATTTTTTGAATTTGTGAACAAAATTTGAAAATCAGGAACATATTTTTGGAATTCGAAAAAAATTGAAAGCACGAACATTTTTTGAATTTGTGAACAAATTTTGAATAACGGGAACATTTTTTGAATTCGTGATTTTTTTGGAGAACAGGAACATTTTTTGAAATTCGGAACAAATTTTTTGATACACGAACATTATTCGAAAATATGAACAAATTTTGAAAACAAGGGACATTTTTTGAAATTCTGAATAATATTTGAAATATCCAAAAAAATAAAAATAAAAATAAACTTGAAAAGAAAAAAAGAAAAAAGAAAGAAAAAGAAAGAAGAAAAGGAAAAACGAAAAATAAAAGAAATAGAAAAAAGAAAACTGAAAAAGAAAAAGCCGGTTCGGGAACCTTCTAGATGATTCCAAAACCCGGAAAAACCGTTTGGAAAACTCTAGAAGGTTCACAAAACCAGAAACACTGCAAACACGTTAAATGGGCTGGCCCATGATATCGCTCGATCGCCAAGTCTGTGCGAAACGGCGACACTTTGACGCAACGAGCGTCCAATAGGTAATTCCTCGATCCACCACGCCAGCTCTTATTTTTTGCCTCCTCAAATCGGACTGGTCTGATGGGCTGAGGCCCAAGCGCGTCGAGGCCCATTGCAGCGACCAAGTGTAAGTTCGTAAATAGATTTTTGGACCATTAGAAATTTAGTACCACCTCGAATATGTATTAAAGTCAAACTGAAAGCGTAAAATTACAGGAAGAAGCGTATTGTGACGGTGAACCCGACAAACTCGTTCCGTGCTTTATTATTAGGTAAAGATAAGGCAGTGTAAGACTTTTGGCAAAATTCCCATCAAGTCTTTGCTCTGCTGAATTTTTAAGAATTCTGCCATCATGTCTTCTTCTTCACTACTTACCTTTAGCTGATTTGCAATTGCAATTTCCAGGTGGGTATCGGTTGATTCTGACCGGAAGTATCATGCTCGAAGAGATTTAGATGGTGTTGGTGCAAAAGCGTACATGGTATGAAACCTATTAAAATTGAATGATATTTTAACCTCAAGCCAATGCCATCTGTAATACACCACATGTATGAGACCCTGCGGCTCCACATGATAGCATCTTCAACTGTATGCATGTGGATTTAACAACACAACATTTATCTAGAAATGCTAACAGGGAGTGATCGAGTGTGAATGTTTTTCTTTAGATATAATGTAATAAAGATAAAATATACCGTTTCAATCTAACTCATAATAGCAAAAACATTAGAAATCATAATATATTTTAGTATGGTTATGTGGATTGCAAATAGGGTACTAATCTTTATCTCGAACATATATATGATTTTAATTACTGCCAACGTCGAAATGGTCGCATTCTTTATTGCAATGAAATTGGATCTGCTATTGTAGATTCGACTTGAGTCTCGACATATGTAGTCATGTAATTGATTTGCCTCTCCGTAGGTTTTTTAGGTTTTTGAGTTTCTCCTCCGTTGCCACAAAAAAAACATAATTTTTCAGCAACTCAATGTATAGCAACCGTGTATGCTTCAATCCTGTTTTTTCTTTGAATTTTTAGAGTATGCTACTTCTTATGTTTTTATCGTTTGGGTACATCACAACACCAACATTAACCTATTTTTTTATGACGGGGAGGAGGACAAGCAGCAACACGGGTGAGGTAACATGTTGAAATGGAGGACATGTGCCTATGTGTGTCCGCCCGGGGTGGGTGGATGCAGTGTTAGTCGTGTGATGTTTTCTTTTTGGGAGAGAGTCTTCCGTCATACTTATGCGGTTAGGAGCGTGTGATGCTTTTTCTTGTTGCAACACACATGCATGTTTCATATAGTTATTATGTTCTCATATAGTTATTATATATATACACTTTTGTTACTGCAACGGACAAAATGCTTCTCATGTATTCGAAAACGTATACAAAAATATATGATGTGTATGAAAAAAGTTGATCATGTAACCAAGTATTTGAAATTTTTAATCATGCATCGGAAAAATATTAATGTGTATATAAAAATGACCATGTTCATGAAAAATGAATAAAAAAATACAATATGTATGACAATGTTGATCATGTATTTAAAAAATGATAAGCGTGTATGAAGAAATGTTCTCAATGTGTATGAAAAATGTACAACATACATTAAATAAAAATAAACATAAACATACATTTTAAATATAGTTATGTATTTAAAAAATATTAAACATGTATATATAATTTTCCTGATGTATACGAAAACATACATTGTGTGTGAAAAAATTACTTATTGACAATGGAAAAACATTATCGTGTATTTGGAAAATGTGGGCCGTCTATTCAAGAAGTTTTCAAAACATATATTTAAGAAAAAATGTACATCATGTATGTGAAAAATGACCGACTTGTGTGAACAAATATGTTTCACTTGTACCTTAAAAATGTACATTGTATACCGAAAAATAAGACATGTGTTGGACAAAAAGGTAAATCATGATAACCAACAAAGAATAAAGAAAAACGAAGAAACCCAATGAGAGCCAAAAAAGAAACAATGGAAAACATGGAGCAAAAAAAAACAAGAAAAGCGGTGAAAAAGTAGAGCAAGAAAGGAAAATAAACATATAAACCGGAGAAACCCAAGGAAGAAAGAAAAAACCAAAAAAAATAATACAAAAATCCGACAAAGAAACTAACAAAAAACAAACAACAACAACAACAACAACAAAGCCTTTAGTCCCAAACAAGTTGGGGTAGACTAGAGGTGAAATCCATAAGATCTCGTGACCAACTCATGGCTCCGGCACATGGATAGCAAGCTTCCACGCACCCTTGTCCAAGCAGAGGTAATGTGGGAGAAACAAAGAATATCGGAAGAATATAAGAAAACCCATAGAAAACAAGGAAAAACAAATAAAACACAAAAACACAAGGAGGAAACTTGTGAAACCAAATATCTAGAATAAAAACATTTTTCAAGAATAAAAATCTCTATTTTTGTAGCTGGGAATTTTTCTAAACTTGTCATGTGCATTTCTATTATAGGTAGCATGGAAATTGCAAAGTCCAAGCTTTAGGGAAATTTTATCACTTACTCTTTGCCACTTTGGAATTGTTTTCTTTTTTAGTTTCTCCCATGACGGTGAGTTAGTGTCTGACATCTCATCAACATCTTCATCCATGTCAGCATCTTGTTCGCAACATATTCTAAAACGTTGGTTAAGTCTTCGATGCTAGAGACTAGATGGGTGAAGGGTGGATTGAAAATTCCAGCCTCTCAGGGTTTCTTCCAGGTTTGATGATATGGCGTTTGCTCAAAGGGGATCGTCCAGTCGAGTCGAGGCACTAGATGACCCATTGCGCCAATTGGTACATAGTCCAACTGGAACCCAGATGCTAAGTGAACTATTTGAAAGATAAAAAAGAAATTAATTGCACTATTTCAAGGATGTTTCCTGTGAATGGTCTATCACCAAAATTAATGGGGTTTGTAGACCTTTTTCTCCACCCCATAGGCCAGCACTTCACTGGGCCTCTAGCTATCGTTCGTGTCGACGATGAATGCCTACTTGGCTTTGGTAGGTCGTGGGGGCTGGCCGGCTAACATTGGAGTTGGACGGTTAGGGAAGATAAAAAGTGGGGTAAACGAACCGGAAATAAAATGTTACGTGGGATGAAAGCCAATCGAGTGTGACGATGAAATATCCACAAACAACCGGCCCAGACTTGGCGCATTCTAGTCCATACCACACGGGCCAACGAAGTGGTATACGATGGATGAAAATCCCGAATGAGGCATCTGCTCCAACTCATGTTCATGTCAGTGTATGATGACACAACACCCATCAAGCATGATGTATGAAAAACGGAAAGCCATCAAGGTATCTGAAAATCGTGCTTGATGGCCAGGACCAGCAACGACGAGAGGCCGATCGGAGAAACCACTCTGGATGTAAAGGAGAACAACCGGTGAAACCGTTACATAGGGCAACTCGGCACCCGCACTGGCACAACACAAGCGCAAGGGAACAAAAATTGGATTGTTCCTACGGTGCCTATAAGCAGGGTAGACAAAGCATCTCCGGATGCAACAAAGACCAACTAGTGAGGGTGCCCCATACGGCATCCCTACACCTTCGCACACCGCGCCGGGGATAGCCCTTTCACGGGCTGCAGCAGATCGCCTACCGCCTATATAACTGCCTTCTTAAGGGTGCACATGATGGCCTATAAACATACAGCCCTGTGGGACGCTCCCTCAATCCACCAACACACGCCTCTTCGGTCCACTTCCAGTCCCTCAATGGCACATCTGAGGGAACACTCCCTAGCTGATCTTGTTCTCGACTTGTGGGCATAGATGGAATTGGCCATCCAGGAGGTTGTGCATCTACACTTAGACATGGAGGAGCTTACCTAGTCGATGGTGGATTCGCACGACCAGATTTGGGCCCTCACAGTAGAGATTGTCAATGCAGATGGATGGTGTCAAAACTGGTGGATCTCGGGTAGGGGAACAAAGGACGAAGAAGACGGTGTTTACCCATGTTCGGGCACTATCTAGGAGGTAAAACTCTACGTCCTACGTGACTGTCTTGATGTGTTTAGTATGGTAACAGAGTCGATCTACCACGAGATCAGCTAAACTAAACCCTAGACGAATAGGGAGATAGGTGTTGCTCTAGCCCTAAAGACTAAAAACCCTTTGGTTTACATAGACACCAGCTGGGCTAGGGTTACACATGGACGGTCATAATTAAAGGAAAATAATACTAGATCTTGACTTGGAGGATATACCAAGGCTCCGAAGGTCTTCTATCCAATCATAGGTCCATGCTTTGGCTTGCCTCCGAAGTAGCCCATCAGTTTGGCCCATGAGCAATGGGTTGGCAGCTCGAGGAACCCTGAACCCAGAACTCCCTCAGTAGCCCCCGAACTAGCCTCCAACGCCGGGGATTGCCATCTGGTGAATTTTGAGTATTCGGCTTGCGAGGTGAGTTCTTCACCCTTCCTTGTATTGTTCGGAGTAGTTCCCACAAGCCGAATAATATCGGGGACCTGGATTAACCTCGAAGGTTCACTGCCCAAAATGATCCATGTTAGCGTTGTATTCGTGCTCCACCGGTTTTAACAATCCGGAATCCGATGACCCCCGTTGAAACATGGTGGGGCCATCGGAGTTTAATTTTTTCCTCGAGACAGTGGCTAACCTTGACTGTCGTGCGCCTTTTTAGAAGGTGAATAGCCCAATACCATTTTTGTGGACCCATCCTTTTGGCTTAGGATGACACGCCTATTTGTAGATCCTAAGGCGCGGGGGATGACTGACCCATTCTTCCACAGAAGCCAATCGTTGGAGAAATTTTAGACACCATGGCCGAGGCCCCAGGCTCATCTTCACGACCTCATGGTCCTCTCCCAGCCCATTGGGCGGGCTACTCCGTGTCATGCCTTTGGCTGAGCGATCTGCAAAGGCAAGGATATCTGCCCACAGCAATTCATGTTTCCGTCCGTGCCAGACTAATCTATGTAGACGGCCATGCATTCGCCGAGAGCTCCCTTGCTCCAAGCAAGGAAGAGAGGGTATGTTTCTTGCCCTTCCTTCTACGAGGCCTAGGCTTTCCCATTCACCCTTTCCTGCGGGGCTTGCTAGAGTTCTACGGGATCCAGCTCCACCGCCTCACCCCAGGATCCATACTGCATATTTCTGGCTAGATTTTCTTGAGTTGCGAGGCCCACTTTGACCTGTGGAGAAAATATTTCTTCCTTGTCCCTCGTACCCGAGGAGGATCAATATTTGAATTTGGCGGTGCCAAAGTGTGGCAGATGGCCGGGACAGGGTATCCCATTAGGACCCCAAACTAAGACCCCAGAGAATGGACCTCGGAATGGTTTTATGCCAAGGACGTCCCCCTGTCAGACCCAGTTCAGAGGGGATTACCCGAATACTTGAATGCCCCGCTGAAGAAGCGATTCAACTGGAGGCCAAAGAGTCCTTCGCAAAGAGATAACGAGGAGGTGTGCATTCTGGCCACCAAAATTCACTGCTATCACATACCAAACTAACCATGATCAACATGATGGTCGTTGCCATAACCCGGTGCATACATCCCCTCCAGCACATGATGCATCGCTTGCGGTGCTACAATGGGACTAACGTCGCAACCCGCCACAAGCGACAAGTGTCGGATAATCAGGCGGCCCTGGCTAGAATACTAGCCGACCTCATCAAAGGAGAGGAACAAGACTTTACCCTGTCTGGAATCCGGGAGGGTTATTCCAGCTACAATCCGGCAGAATGGGTAAGTCTTCGTCTTCTGCTTTTCGATACGAGGATTATGTCCAAATACTAACCGGATGTATTTCTTTCTCAAATAGAGTTGGAGGCGTCGGTCGAGTCCATCAGCTGCCTGATGTCTACTAGGCAACCTTTCTTCTTGTTGACTCGTGTTGGGCCTCCAAGCGCAGAGTTTTGTAGGACAATAGCAATTTTCCCTCAAGTGGATGACCTAAGTTTTGTCAATCCGTGGGAGGTGTAGGATGAAGATGGTTGTTCGCACACGAACACGTCACCGTGTGCCTCCAAGGGCGTGGGTGATGCACCACAGCTCACGTCAAAGGAGACCCGTCCGGAAGCGCGGTATGCAAGCAATCCGGCGGGTGCTTTTCAGGACCCGATACCCCACGCGCCCGGGAGGGACCCCGTCTGGACGCATGGCGGCTATGGGCTGCCCTACGTTGGTTCGCCCGCCCATAGAGCCTCGTGGATCACTGCCCTTCAATACAAAGAGCTCACAACGAACGAGAGAGAAAGAACAAGCACTAGTAGAAAAAGGCCCATTTATCCCGGTTCCAGAGGCCCATTCGTCCCGGTTCTGGAACCGGGAGTAAAGTGTGAGGACTAAAGCCCCAACACTTTAGTCCTGGTTCGCTTACAAACCGGGATATAAGGAGCTCCACATGACCGGTGCGGGGTGCCTAGGGAGGAGTACCTTTAGTCCCGGTTGGTTCAAAGGGCATCCACGAGTCAGCTGGTCGCATGCCCTGGGGTTTTTGTTTCTTTTTTGAAAGGGGGGAGGGGTTTAGGGGATTTTGGATGGTTAATTTTGGGGTTTCATATATTGTGTTTGCTAGCTAATAGAGAGAAGTGACCTCTCCTATCTCCGTGCTTGGTCGATGCTAACTACTATACGTATAGAGAGAACTGAACACACTAGCTAGCGAGCAAATGAAGGAACTATTAATTACACAAGATCGTCATGAGCATATACAGAGAGGAGTGCACCTCTCTTTCTCTGAGATATTTCTCAAACAACAAGTTTTCGTATATCTATCCGACGGTACTAGCTACATATATACAATATAAGATCTCATACAATTCCCAATATCTCATGTTTATATCAACTTCCACATGGTATTCTCCGGCTTTATTGATGATGTGGTTAAGAAAGAATGCCGCCAATTCCTCTTGAATTGCTCATATGCGATCTTGTGGTTGGAGTTCATCCCGCAGCTGCCAGATCAATTGAAGAAGAGGGTCAATACATGTATATGAATGAAACTCAACACAAATGATGGTAATAAAATAAAATTGTGAATATTTTTGCTTACGCACTTCAAATTGTTTTTGAGAGTAGCCCCGTTCATAGGTATAGTGTCGAATGAACTCACAAACGTAGTATCCACAAAAATCATTCCCGCCTTCCTGCCACAAGCACTGTACGAGAAATAGAGTTCAATCAAACTGATAATCAAACATGATAAATGGTATTGATAAAACTAGAATCAATGGGAGATGCGCGGAACTAGTTAGTAGTACTTACTTTCGGGTGTCTAAATCGCAGGTCCGTCGGCAGTCCCGGAACAATTCCGTTGAACTCTTTCCAAACCCTGCCAGACAAAGAAAATAATTACTTGATATTAGGAAAGGAACAAAGTTGCCGATATGGTGCGATAATGATTGATTGAACTTACTTCTTGAGCATTTCAGTCATGTCCGCATAGGCCTGGGGATCTTTTCGTCTCGAGTCTAAGATGGTTACTACTCCCCGGTCAAGCTTAATCTCTAGCAGAATAAAGTGGAAGATGCGCACGCATGCATAACTCATCAATTACATTACTATATAACCTCGAGTATTAAGGGAAACCGAATATGCATAATGTTAGGGAACGTAGCATGCAGTTTCAAAAAAAATCCTATGCTCATGCAAGATCTATCTAGGGGATGCATAGCAACGAGACGGGGAGAGTGTGTCCACGTACCTTCGTAGACCGAAAGCGGAACCGTTGTATTAACATGGTTGATGTAGTCGAACGTCTTCACGATCCAACCGATCCAAGTACCGAACGTACGACACCTCCGTGTTCAGCACACGTTCAGCTCGATGGTCCCTCGATCTCTTAATCCAGTAGAGGGTCGAGGGAGAGTTCCATCAGCACTACGGCATGGCAACGGTGCTGGTGATGTGATCTGCGCAGGGCCTCGCCTAAGCAGTACGATGCTATGACCAGAGGAGTAAACTGTGGAGAGGGGCACCATACACGGCTATGACAAATCTTGGTGTGCCTTTGGGGTGCCCCCTACCCACGTATATAAAGGAGGGAGGGAGGAGGAGACAGGCCTGGGGGTGGCGCGCCATGGGGGGAGTCCTACTAGGACTCCTGTGAAACCCCGAGACCGATGCTCCAGGTGCCATCCTCTTATTCGTTGTCTTTGCCATGTCATATGCTTGCGTGTTGCATTTTGCCATGTCATCGTGTGCACTGCATCTGCATGTTTTTAAAACTTGCATCTGTCCGAGTCCGCCCGTCCTTTTCGTTGTCCGATCGGAGCCCAAACACACTCGCACGAGCCCACGGCACCTCCGAAACCTTGTTTTATAAGAGAATGGAAAATGTTCTCGGAATGGGTTGAAACTTGATGTGCGGTCTTATTATAGTGTAGATAGACCACCTGTCAAGTTTTGTCGCATTCAGAGCTCGTTTGATAGCCCAACCGTTAAACATGGAGCGGCACCGTTGCCGGTTTATTCGTCGGAAGTTTCGGTCTCCGAGACGCTGTGCCGGGCTGCCTCACCGCTCTTCTCTCCTCTTAGACTAGCCCATCTACACAGCCAGAGGCCTCTCCACACAGCCCACCTAGGCATGCCTAGACCCCCTCCGCTCTGGTGCTGTTGGATCGCGATCGGAGGGCTCCAAAAGACCCCAAAATCCCTAAACCTAGACCCCCTACCCCATCTAAACACCATCTCATGCCATTTTTGGCCTAAACCTACCCCTAGACCACTTCCCCTAACCTCCAGCCGCAGCCTCCCACCATCCTCCTCTAAATCCGTGCCGCCCCAGCCACCTTTCGCCACTTGGCGCCAAAGCCAGAGCGCCCGGACCAACCAAGCGCTGCCACCTCACCCGCACAGCCTCTCCCAGCCAATGTCGCGCCGCCACGTGGCCCCTCCACGTGACCCCTCCATGTCGCGCCTCCACCCCCTTCAGCGTCCTAGACGCCACCTGCCTGCTCAGGCCCGGGACTAGCCCGCCCAAGCCCATTGGGGCCCGGGGCAGCCCGCGCGCCCACCGCCCAGCGCCCCACGCCTTCCGCATCTCGCCGTCGACCATTGTTCCCGTTGGCGTCCGCCTCGCCAGAGGAGCTACCGGAGCAGCCGTCCCCGTCCCGTCTTGTCGCGGGAGGAGCACGAGCGCCCCGCCTCCGCTCCTTCACCCCGCCGCCGTCAGCTTCAGGAGAGAGGGGCTCCCTAAGTGCCCTGCCCCACCGCCTCGGATCCCGTCGATCCCCGCAGGCATCACCCGGATCTGGCCTCCGGCAACCAGATCCATCCGCCCCGACCTCGTCCTCGCTGGCTCCCGGCTGTCCTCGCCTCCCCACCGTTCCCCGCCTCATTAGCATCGTCGGCCGCCACCGCACCTACCTTCCCCGATCCAGGCAGGATCGAGGGGAAGGACGACGACCCCATGTGGGCCTCCTCCGCGTTGGCCCAGCTCCGGCAGCCCATCTCCCCGTGCCCCCTCGTCGGCCCACTCCGCGCCGGGCCCGATCAGCCACTGACCTGGGCCACAGCCCACCTAGGTGAGCACCATCACCTAAGTCCCTCCCTGAGCACTCTGTAGCTATATGACGCTCGCCTGTTTTTTTTTTCTCTTTCTGAAATTGGCTAAGTCCTTAGAAAACTATCATATGTGTGCATGTTGAGGTGCTTGTAACTTTGTGCACGTTTACCCAAATGGAGTGTATGATATGTGAAAATTTTCACTGTGAAGTGCTCTACATGATGGTGGATGTTGCATTCATGTTAGGTGTCATATTGCCATGTTTAGCTCTGTTGCAAAAGTGCATGTGGTTGTTAAGTGCTGAAACTTGTTATGAGATGCTGATTTGTCTTTTTCATATCTTTATGTGTGATCTTTGTTTGAGCTACATGTCAACATGTTTTAGAAGCACAATCATGTCATATTAGTTGTGGTGCAATCCACTTTTCATGATATGCCTTGTGTTGAGTGGAACAAGCTTGCAAAGTGGCCTACTTGCTATTGTTGATTTCTATGACTTGTTGAAAACTGCTAAGTCTGAAACTGATATATCATGATGCCATGTTTACTTGATGCCCCACTCAAATCCATCATTGTTTTGAGATGCCCAATGATCATGTCTTGTTGTGCATGTTATGATCTATCCATCCATGCCCTTGTTTGAATATATGGCCTTCTGTAGCTTGTACTTTTCATGCTCTCAAGTTGCTATTAAATGTTTCTGTCAGCCTGTTATTAGCAAGTTCAGTTTTGTCATGTGAATAGCTAGTGTTCTATGCATCCTATGACCATGCTCTTGCCATGAGTTGCTTCAAAAACATGTCTTCTTGCTGTTGGTTATATTAACATGCCATGATATGCTTTGAGATGAGTTGCACAAGCTTGCAAACATGCCTACTTGTCGTTGTTGCTGCCATGTTTAGTTTATTTCACTAACTCTGTGCATATGTTATTATTTTGCAATCTTGCCATGATGTTTTGAGCATGTTGTAGTGGTGTTTGGTAGAAGCTCGGAGATCATGCTTGTAGTGCTTCACATGTACATGCTTGCCATGCCCTTTGTTGCCATGAAATGTTATTGTATCATCTATCATGTTGTTATGATGTCAACTATATGCCTACTTGCTGTTTTGGGCTGATTGTGTTCCAAACTTGTTCTATGCGTATGTGATGATCAATTACTCCGTTTTGAGCATGCTCTATATGAAACTTGTGTGTTTTTGCATGTAGATGCATAATAACATGTTGAATACCTGTTTGGAGTGTGTTTGCTTGATGTGTGGATGCATCTTGCATCTTTACCATGTTCATCTTGTTTTGCCCATATCTTCTAGGCCGTAGCTCCGAATTAAATGAACTTTGTATGAAACTTGACTAGAATTTCGAGTAGATCATCATGGTGCATGTTAACTTGTTGTTTAACAACTTGAACTTATGGTTTGTTCAGATCTGGACCAAATTCGAAATTTGCATATGAGGACTTACCGGAGTTGTTATATGTTGTTTTCGGCCTCATTTAAACTTGTTTGTTGTATTGATCTTGTGTGCATCATCCTTGCCATGTTTTGCATCATATAGACTTGTCTTGCATCATACTTGTTTGAGCATTATGTCATGTTCTTGTGTGGTGTGTTTACCGTGTTGCTTGCTTCTTCTCGTTAGTGCTTGTTTCGTTCCGATCGTGAGGATTCGTTTGACTACACTTGATTCGTCTTCGTGGATTCTTCTTTCTCTTCTTCCTGGACTCGTTCTTCTTCCTTGCGGGATCTCAGGCAAGATGACCGTCACCTTGGATACCTTTACTATCATTGCCATGCTAGTTGTCTCGATGCTATCGATATATGTCACGCTACCTATCTATATGTTGTCAGCCCCTCCTTGTTGCCATGAAACCTCTAACCTTTGACACCATCCCAGCAAACCGTTCTTTGGCTATGTTACCGCTTGCTCATCCCCTTTTATAGTGTTGTTAGTTGCAGGTGAAGATGAAGATTGCTCCAGGTTGGAACTGGACGTTGTTCGAATATCACAATATCTATTAATTTAATTAATGCACGTATATACTTGGCAATGGGTGGAAGGCTTGGCCTTTTGCTCGGTGTTCGGCGTTATGTTCCTTGATTTTGCGTTCCTAAGAGCATCTCCAACCGCGCCCCAACAGGCCCCCAAGGTAGTTTTTCGGCACCGGGGCCGAAAAAATGGCCCAGTCGCGCCCCAGGACGCCGAAAATCGTCGGTTTGGGCCGAAACTAGCACCGGCGGACCCAACCCGAACCGGGGGCGCTGGGGGTCGCCTAGGGGCGCCAGACGGGGCATTTTTGGCGCGAATGTGATGGGCCCGGCCTATCAGCGACGCGCTGCTTTGTCGTCCGCATCGACTCGGTTCCCGCGGGAATCAATGCCAAAGCTGCCGCACCGTCGCCTGCATTGATCGGTCAGCCTGTCCATTGATGCCGCGCAGCGAACCGTCGCGTCGCACGGTGCCACGGGCGCGCTCCACGCGTCGCCTGGCATGCGCCTCTCACCGCCTGAGCTCCGGCTATAAAGGCCGCCCACCTCGCCGGTGAACGCCACACCGCAGCACATCGCCCCCCGCACTCTCCACACTTTCCCGCGTGCTTCACCGCTTCCTTCGTCGCTCGCTACTTCGTCGCCGGCGCACACTTCGCCCCCATGCCGCCTAGCCGCCGAGGAGCTGCGGGCTACCGCGGCGTCCGGGTTCGACCGTCCGACACCTACTCCGCCAAGATTTAGTCGGGCGACGTGCGCCCCGGCTTCGGAACCTTCGACATCGCTCAGGAGGGCGCCCGCGCGTACAACTCTGCGGTGTGGCGCCTCCGGCTTTCCCGTTGGGACATGAACTTCACGGACGTGCCGACTCGGGAGCGGGCACAGGAGTTGGCGCCTCCCACGCGGCTTATCACCGACGAAGATCGTCGGAAGAACCGTAGGCGGGCGCACCGTCTCAATCTGGCCGAGATGGACGAGGAAGCCATGGCGACGTGGCGCCAAAACTTCCCGCAAGACATCATCAACGAGCACCAGTTCTTGGTCGAGAAGAGAGCGGAGAGGAAGAAGAGGAGGAAGGAGCGAGCGGCTTATCGCGAGGACAAGCGAGCGCAGAAGGCGGTCGCTAAGTTCAACATCGAGCTAGGAGATGCACCCTCCTGGGACTCCACCGACGAGCGGTTCCTTGACGCCTACGCTGAGACGTCGGAGGAGGACATCACCGAGGCAGAGTCCGAGTCGGGGAATGACTAGTAGTAGTAGTTCGTAGGAGAAGACTATGTGAACTATCTATTTATCTATCTATCGTAGGATTAAGATTATGTGAACTATCTATCTATCTATCTATCTATGTGAACTATGTGAACTATCTATGAGAACGTCGAGCCTGGGCCATTTTGCGCCGGAAATGGGCTGAAAGCGTCGAAAATGGGCTGAAGCCGCCGAAACTGGGCCGATATCGGCGCCTGGGGGCGGCAACTGGGAACGCACTGGCACCCAAGCCAAAACTAGCGCCGGCTCGCCCCCAGGCGGCGGTTTTCGGCGCGTCTTGGGGGCGCAACGGCTGGAGATGCTCTAACACGGTTGGGGTTTATGGGCCCCCCTTGATAATTCACACTGCTTAAAGCTTTTCCAGCAAGACCCAACTTATTTACTACATTTGCCTAATAACTAAAACTTGCATAGGGACCGGCTAGCACCAGAGGACTCCTAATCAACCGCCGGGCCAGTGCTCCTCATGAGTGTTGGTCCAAACTGGGAAGAGTACGGGGCCACCAGGAGGAAACTCGAGGATTGGTATATACATGTAGGCTGACCTATCCGGTCGCGGCCTGGGACGAGTTACGTGCAGCTACTATCAGGGTGTCAACACGCCGTGAGGTCTTGCAGGATTAGTTTTACCTTTGTCGAAATATCATAAGCACGGGATTCTGAGAATACTCGGGTCTTCCCAACATGGAGTTGCGACTTCGCAGATCGTGAGCTTGTGATGGGCTAAGTTGGGACACCCCTACAGGGTTATGATCTTTCGAAAATCGTGCCCGCGGTTATGTGGCAGATGGGAATTTGTTAGTGTCCGGTTGTAGAAAACTTGACAGAGGTTCCAAAATAAAATACACAACCGCGTGAGTAACCGTGACTGTCTCTTTTCACTTTGGGAAGAGAACACGGTGGAGTTATGTTTGACTCGCAGGTAGTTCAGGATCTCTAACGATTATTACTATTTTGCGACCGTTTGCATAGAGGCTCATCTTATTATTCTACTCGCGAGTTAGCCACCATACTTTTTCTTAGCCGCTGCTGCAACCTCATCACTATCCTTTCCATACCAAATAAAGCTGTCCTAGTCTTGATACCCATGGTTATGGGATTGTTGAGTCCTCGTGGCTCACATATACTACAACAACAGTTGCAGGTGCAGGTTTCCGTTGACTTGACGCGAGAGCGATGTAATGTTTTATTGGAGTTCTTCTTCCTCATCAGTCTTGGGTTAGGTTCCTGGTCGGCAGCCTGGGATAGCAGGATGGATGTCTTTGTGCTTTTCATGTTTGCATCCGTAGTCGGATGTTTTGTATATGATGTTGTTGTATTTATGTAAATTGTATGACTTGTTGTATCCCCCATGTATGTATGTAATGGTACGATGTAATGATATCCATCTTGCTGAGTGCGTGAAATGTGGTTGTGCCTCAATCACAAGTTTGATCTAGTGATCAAGATAGAATCACATCTTGGGCGTGACAACTCCACTCCTAGTAGGATTCGCCCCCCCTTTCCTTCCAACGAAGAGGGGGAAAGGGAAAAGGGTGGAGAGGAGAAGGAAAGGGGGGGGGGCGCTAACACGTCCATTTTGCATCATGCTGTTATGTTGGTATTTATTGCACTATGGATTGTTTTTACACGTTATGTCACAATACTTATGCCTTTTCTCTCTTATTTTACAAGGTTTACATGAAGAGGGAGAATGCCGGCAGCTGGAATTCTGGGTTGGAAAAGGAGGAAACATTGGAAACCTATTCTGCACAACTCAAAAAGTTCTGAAACTCCACGGGGCACCGTTTCAAAAAATATAAAAAATATCTGGCGAAAGAGATTCACCAGGGGGACCGCCACCTGTCCACGAGTGTGGGGGGCGCCCTCCCTCTAGGCGCGCCCCCTACCTCGTGGGCCCCCGGTGACCCCCCGATGCCCATCTTCTGCTATATGAGGTGTTTTGACCTGGAGAAAATCAGAAGGAGGCTTTTGGGATCAGACGCCGCCATATCGAGGTGGAACCTTGGTGGAACCAATCTAGGGCTCCGGCGGAGCTGTTCTCCCGGGGATACTTCCCTCAGTGATGGAGAAATCGTCACCGCCGTCATCACCAACAACTCTCCCATCTTGGGGAGGCTTATCTTCATCAACATCTTCCCTAGCACCATCTCCTCTCAAACCCTAGTTCATGTCTTGTATCCAATCTTTGTACCCAAACCTCAGATTGATACCTGTGGGTTGCTAGTAGTGTTGATTACTCCTTGTAGTTGATGCTAGTTGGTTTATTTGGTGGAAGATCATAGGTTCAGATCCATTATGCATATTAATACCCCTCTGATCATGAACAATATTATGTCTTGTGAGAAGTTACTTTTGTTCTTGAGGACATGGGAGAATTCTTGCTATAAGTAGTCATGTGAATTTGGTATTCGATCAATATTTTGATGAGATGTATGTTGTCTCTCCTATAGTGGTGTCATGTGAACGTCGACTACATGACACTTCACCATTATTTGGGCCTAGAGGAAGTCATTGGGAAGTAATAAGTGGATGATGGGTTGATAGAGTGACAGAAGCTTAAACCCTAGTTTATGCGTTGCTTCGTAAGGGGCTGATTTGGATCCACTTGTTTCATGCTATGGTTAGGTTTACCTTAATACTTCTTTTGTAGTTGCGGATGCTTCCATTAGATGTTAATCATAAGTGGGAGGCTTGTTCAAGTAAGGACAGCACCCAAGCACCGGTCCACCCACATACCAAATAATCAAAGTACCGAACGCGAATCAGATGATCGTGATGAAAACTAGCTTGACGATAATTCCCATGTGTCCTCGGGAGCGTTTTCCTTCATATAAGAGTTTTTCAGGCTTGTCCTTTGCTACAAAAAGGATTGGGCCATCTTGCTGCACCTTATTTACTTTTACTATTTGTTACTTGCTACCAGTTACCTTATCACAAAACTATCTGTTACCGATAATTTCAGTGCTTGCAGAAAATACCTTACTGAAAATTGCCTATCATTTCCTTTCGCTCCTCGTTGGGTTCGACACTCTTACTTATCGAAAGGACTACGATAGATCCCCTACACTTGTGGGTCATCAAGACTCTTCTCTGGCACAGTTGCCAGGGAGTGAAGCTCTTTGGTATGTGGAATTTGGTAAGGAAAAATTTATATAGTGTGCTGAAATTTATTGTCACTTGTTACTATGGCTCATCATCCATTGAGGGGCTTGTTCGGGCTATCTTCACCCCGACCAGAAGAGCAAAGAGTTGCTCCTCAACCTACTGCACCTACTGAAAATGTTTGCTTTGACATTCCTTCGGATATGATAGAGAAATTGTTAGATAATCCCTTTACAGGAGATGGAACACTGCATCCCAATTTACACCTAATCCATGTGGATGAAGTTTGTGGATCATTTAAGCTTGCAGGTATGCCCGAGGATGTTATGAAGAAGAAGGTCTTCCTTTTATCTTTGAAGGGAGATGCGTTGACATGGTTTAGGCTATGCGATGATATTGGATCATGAAACTATAATCATCTGAAGTTGGAATTTCATCAGAAGTTCTACCCTATGCATCAGGTTCATCGTGATCGTAATTATATATATAATTTTTGGCCTCGTGAAGGAGAAAGCATCGCTCAAGCTTGGGGGAGGCTTAAGTCAATGTTATATTCATGCCCCAATCATGAGCTCTCAAGAAAAATGATCATTCAAAAATTTTATGCTCGGCTTTCCCTTAGTAATCGCACCATGCTCGATAATTCTTGTTTTGGTTCTTTTATGATGAAGACTATTGAATTCAAATGGGGTTTATTGGAAAGAATTAAACGCAACTCTGAAGATTGGGATCTCGACGAAGGTAAGGAGTCAGGTATGACCCCTAAGTTAGATTGTGTTAAAGCTTTTTATGGATACCGATGTTTTCCGTGAATTTAGCACTAAATATGGACTTGATTCTAAGATAGTAGCTTCTTTCTGTGAATCATTTGCTACTCATATTGATCTTCCCAAGGAGAAGTGGTTTAAATACCATCCTCCCATTGAAGTAAAAGTAGTTGAACCTGTTAAAGTTGAAGAAAAGACTATCACTTATAATGTTGATCATGTTGTTCCTACTACCACTAGTAGAAAAAGGGTCAAATGTGAAGCACATTAGTGCCGGTTTGAATTTGAGCCGACACTAATGTGTACATTAGTGCCGGTTCCACTGGCTAGCCGGGCCGCTCTCATTAGTACCGGTTCGTGGCAACCTTTAGCACCGGTTCATGCCACGAACCGGTACTAATGAGAGTGGTGGTAGGATGTTGTCAGTCTGGGGCCCCTCCAGCACCTTTAGTACCAGTTCTTGGCACGACCCGGTACTAAAGGGGGTGCGCTAGCGCAGGTGCGGTGCGGCAAGTTTAGTCCCACCTCCCTAGCATGGGGCGTCCGCACTGGTTTATAACCCCCCGTGAAGTAGCTCTCTCGAGCTCCTCTCCAAAGCAGGCCTACTGGGCCTACATGTTCTATGCTGCCCTGTGGGCCTACTGGGCCTTTGAGGGCCTGCATCCTGGCCCAACAACAGGTTGGGTTTCTAGTCGTATGCAGGCCGTTCTGGCCTAGTAGGCGAGCTTTTTTTATTTTGAGATGATGTATTAGACATTATATCTATTAGCACCGGTTCGTGCTGAACCGGTACTAAAGGGGGGGGGGGGCCTTTAGTGACCACACTTTAGTGCCGGTTTATGGAACCGGCACTAAAGGGCCTTACAGACAGGTGCTATTGCCCGTTTTTGCACTAGTGTACTTATATTAAGAAACCACCTTTCCCTGTGTTAGAATAAAGGATCATGCTAAAGCTTCAACTGTGGTTCGTAAGAGTAGTACAAGAACACCTACACCCTCTGAGCGAATTAAAGTTGAACCTAGTGTTGCTATGGTTAAAGATCTCTTTGTTGAAAATTTAGATGGACATGTCATTTACCTCCAAGAGGAAGCTGCTAGAATAGCCAAACCCGATGTTAGGAATAAACATAGACCTATTGTAGGCTTGCCTGTTATTTCTGTTAAAATAGGAGATCATTGCTATCATGGTTTATGTGACGTAGGTGCTAGTGCGAGTGTAATACCCATTTCTTTATATGATGAAATTATGCTTGATATTGCACCCTCTGAGCTAGAAGGAATTGATGTTACTGTTAAGCTTGCTAATAGGGAAACTATTTCACCAATTGGGATTGTTAGAGATGTTGAAGTCTTGTGTGGGAAAGTTAAATACCCTGCTGATTTTCTTGTTCTTGGTTCCCCACAAGATGATTTTTGTCCCATTATATTTGGTAGATCCTTCTTGAATAGTGTCAATGCTAAGATAGACTACGTAAAAGATATTGTTACTGTTGGTTTAGGGGATATGTCTCATGATTTTAACTTTGCTAAATTTCGTAGACAACTCCATGATAAAGAAATACCTAATAAGGATGAAATTATTGGTCTTGCTTCTATTGCTGTGTCTCCTAACGATCCTTTAGAACAATATCTGCTAGACCATGAAAATGATATGTATATGAATGAGAGAAGGGCAATAGATGAAATATTCTTTAAGCAGGGATCTGTATTGAAAAACAACTTGCCTGTTGAAATTCTAGGGAATCCTCCTCCACCCAAGGGTGATAACGTGTTTGAACTTAAACTGTTTCCTAATAATCTTAGGTGTGTTTATCTTGATGAAAAGAACATATATCATGTTATTATCAGTGCTAACCTTTCAGAGCGGCAAGAAGAGAAATAATTGAAAACTTTGAAGAAGCAGCGTGCTGCTATTGGATATACTCTGGATGATCTTAAGTCCCACTTTATGCCAGCATATGCTAAAATTGGAAGAGGACGCTAAGCCGGTTATTGATCATCAACGACGGTTAAATCCTAAGATGAAAGAAGTGGTACGGAAGGAAATACTAAAGCTTCTAGAGGCAGGTATAATCTATCCAGTTGCTGATAGCCAGTGGGTATGTCATGTCCATTGTGTCCCTAAGAAGGGAGGTATGACTTTTGTTCCTAATGATAAATATGAATTGATCCCATAAAAAATTGTTACAGGTTATAGGATGGTAATTGATTTCAGCAAATTAAATAAAGCCACTAAGAAAGATCATTACCCTTTGCCTTTTATTGATCAGATGCTAGAATGGTTATCCAAACATACTCATTTTTGGTTTCTAGATGGCTATTCTGGTTTCTCTCAAATACCTGTGTCAAAAGGGGATCAAGAAAAGACCACTTTTACTTGTCCTTTCGGTACCTTTGCTTATAGACGTATGCCTTTTGGTTTATGTAATGCACCCGCTACCTTTCAAAGATGTATGATGGCTATATTCTCTGATTTTTGTGAAAAGATTGTTGAGGTTTTCATGGATGATTTCTCCATTTACGGAACTTCTTTTGATGATTGCTTGAGCAACCTTGATCGAGTTTTGCAGAGATGTGAAGACACTAATCTTGTCTTGGACTGGGAGAAGTGCCACTTTATGGTTAATTAGGGCATTGTCTTGGGACAAAAAAATTCTGAAAGAGGTATTGAAATTGACAAGGCTAAGGTTGATTCTATTGAAAATATGCCGTGTCCCAAGGACATCAAAGGTATACAAAGTTTCCTTAGTCATGCCGGATTTTATAATAGGTTCATTAAGGACTTCTCCAAAGTCTCAAGGCCTCTAACTAATCTCTTACAAAAAGATGTTCCTTTTGTCTTTGATGATGATTGTTTAGAAGCATTTGAAATACTTAAGAAAGCATTGATCTCTGCACCTATTGTCCAGCCTCCTGACTAGAATTTACCCTTGGAGATTATGTGCGATGCTAGTGATTATGTTGTAGGTGCTGTCCTAGGACAAAGAGTTGATTAGAAGTTGAATGTTATCCAATATGCTAGTAAAACTCTAGACGGTGCCCAGAGAATATATGCTACTACTGAGAAATAATTTTTAGCAGTTGTATTTGCTTGTGATAAGTTTAGACCTTATATTGTTGATTCTAAAGTAACTATTCACACCGATCATGCTATTATCAAATACCTTATGGAAAAGAAAGATGCTAAACCTAGATTTATTAGATGGGTTCTCTTGCTGCAAGAATTTGACTTGCACATTATTGATAGAAAGGGAGCTGAGAACCCCGTCGCAGATAACTTATCTAGGCTAGAGAATATTCTTGATGACCCACAACCTATTGATGATAGCTTTCCTGATGAACAATTAGCTGTCATATATACTTCTTGTACTACTCCATGGTACGCTGATTATGCTAATTACATTGTTGCTAAGTTTATACCTCCTAGCTTCAGATAGCAGCAAAACAAAAAGTACTTCTATGATTTGAGACATTACTTCTGGTGTCGGTGTATAAAAAGGGGGTACACTTTTTTGTACCCCTATGACTGTGCACGGGCAGTCTGAGCCACGGGCACCGCCGCACCAAGCAAGGCAAGGGAGGTAAGCCAGGGTAAGACCGAAGCTCAAGAGAACTAGAACGAAGAACCAAGGGACAAGGCGGGCTCCCCAGGCAAGATCCTTGCCGGGGCCAGCTTTAGCAGCCCCGGCAAGACCCTTGCCGCGGCAACTCGCCCCATGCCTACGGAGCAAATCACCCTTGAGCCCGCTGCCCCCATAGGGCAAGGATTCGGGAGACATCCCTATAGTGGCATGTAGATCTTTGTGAAGACATTCAAGATCAGATACGCACTAAGAAGACGATGACCCTTGGCGGGATCCCAGCCAAGGTAGACCACAAGACCTCCGGCAAGCGCCTTGCCGGGGATGGCAGCAGGCGCTGCGGCAAGACCCTTGTCGGGGCCCCGGCAAGGCCCTTGCCAAGGACATCCGTAGGGCCACCATCAATCCCACGCCGACTAAACTTCCACCGCTGTATGCAGCTGCCGACCCATTCAGCTGGGCAGGCACCTGCGTGGCGACATGCAGATCTTCGTGAAGACCCACCATTGCGTAACCTCAGCTGCCTGCCTACCTACATGGCATCTCAGGCATTGCTGGCCAGGGCGCGTGTCGACACAAGAAGGAGCGGCGACTGACAAGGCAGATCTCTCCCCCGTCCCTGATAAAGCAAGGACACCTAAGCAAGACGCATTAAATGCGCCTTGTCATGTAATGCGAGGGATAACCTCGCATCATTGTACCCTTTCCACCTCTTGTGTGCCACTGTGGCAACCCCTTTTTCTATAAAAGGAGGCCCGAGGCGACCAGGAGGAGGATTCGGCTTTTTGGAGCTCCTCACGCCCCAGAGCTAGGTGAAGAACACAGATATACAATCCACCAAAGCAGGAGTAGGGTTTTACGCATCCTCGCGCCTCGAACCTGGATAAACGAACCGTGTGCTATCTGTTTGATCCGCTCTTCTCTCAACCCCGCGCCCCGCTAACCGTAGTAGGGATTCTTGTGATCCCATAGGTGTCATTCCCGCCGACATCTTTGGCGCCCCAGGTAGGGGGCGCAGTTGTGAGAATCGGCTTTAGCAGTTAGTTCGACGCTTCTTCATCACCATGGCACCCAAGAAAAAGACGACGGTGGTGGTTGGTCAGTCGGAAGCCGGACAGCCCGTCCCGACGTGGGCGAGCAGCGGGCTGATCGCAAAAAGGACCCGGGGCGCTGCTCACGAACACCAACGCCGTCCCAGCAGTCGGAGTTTGGGAGGTGGCGATGTTTGTGCACCTGGTAATGGGACACACACCGCCAAATCCAAAGATGGAGCCAGGCCCTCTGCGGGTGCCGCGGGGCCTTCCAGGATCGCTGCCGCATCACCCGAAGGCGACGCAAGGGCCTCCAGGACTCCCATGCCGGCGCCAACAGCGCGCTCCTCCCAAGCAGTGCGCGACAAATGGCGTCATCACGCCGAAGATCCCGGGCGTCGCCGCGGGAAGAGCCCTGAGCGCCACTCCCGAGACGTAGAAGACATGCCCGCCCGTCGAAGCGCTGGTGAAAACGGCATGCGACTGCGGGGTCGTGATAGAGCTCCTCTTGACATGGTGAGGAGTCGAAGCGCGTCGCGATCCGTGCAGGTTTCACTACCGCTAACCCCAGCAGAAGCCCTGGCGCGCGCGCAGTAGCTCCTCGACTTTCCTCCCATTACGGGGAAACTCGACGAATGGAGAGCCACCATCCGAAGCCTTGTCACAGTCGCCAACAAGGATGAACCAAGTCCAGCAAAGCCACGGGGTCGACGCTCCGATGGGGTCCCACGCACCGGTGGCGGGAGGACCGGCAGCACCGTGGCCACGGTGCATTCGCCTCCTCCTCGCCCGGTACCGCGTGTGTCGACTCGTCGAGACGCCGCGGGTGACGACATCTCCATAGCGTCGTCCGACCCACGGACCCACGGCGACCAGCGTCAAGTTCTTCAGGAGCGAGATCATGAAGACGCTCGAACCACCATCGAGCGCCGGCGCGGAGGGCGCCACCAGTCAGACAGGCGAGCAGGGCCTGCTGTGAACCGCCCAGCACCGGAGAACCCTGGAGGTCTACCTTACGAGGTAGGCTGTCCGGCTTTTACCTGTGAGCTACGGCATTTCCAGTGGCCCACTCACCGCACCTTCAAGCCTGACGTTGGCGAGAAGTACGACGGCAAGACCCACCCGTCGGAGTTCCTCAGCATCTACACCATCGCGATGCAAGCTGCCGGAGCCCGCGATGATAAGGTGCTTGCGAATTACTTTCCATTGGCTCTTAAACCCAACGCCATGTCGTGGTTGATTGATGACCCACAACCGTAAGGGATCTATTGCAGCGTTTTCGATAAGTAAGAGTGTCGAACCCAACGAGGAGCAGAAGGTATTGATAAGCGATTCTGAGCAAGAAATTACTGCAAGCACTGAAAGATAACTTTTAGGGGTTTTCTTGGTATAAGCAACAGGAAAGTAAAAACAAGTAATGTAAAAGGTACTGAGAGTAACAAGTGGCCCAATCCTTTCTTAGCAAAGGAGAGGCCTAGCAACTGAACTTATAAAGACTAAAGCGTTCTTGAGGACACACGGGAGAGGTAGTCATGTGCTTTCACCATATTCCGTATCGATACTATGTTATGTGTTGATAAGTGTTGAGTGGGTGGATCTATGATAGTGCACTCTGTAGACTAAGATGAATGCACTCTTATGATTAAACACCTTGTAAGCATCCGCAAATACAAGATAGAATTTAAGGAAGAAGCCTAACCATAGCAATACGATCGAGGATCCATTATTCCCTTATGCAAAAGCGTGCGAACTGGGGTTCAGGTTTCTGTCACTCCGGCAACCCACCATAAGCATTCTTTTTACACAATGTATTCTCCTAGGTCCTTAATAAGGCGAAGTGTTGAGTGTTCGACTCACACAACACCACTAGTAGAATGACAACACAACATAAATATCAAACAACACATATTACTTCAACAGCATATGACTACTAACAACAAGACTTTCCCCATGTCCTCAAGAACTAAGGTAACTACTCACGAGACATAAAAGAGATCATGATCAGTGGGGATAAATATGTGATAAACAATCTGGACATAATAGTATTTCTCCAATAAAACTCAATAGCATTCACCACAAAGTAGTAATCAACACCGATGGAGTAGAGAGGATAGGTAGTACGAGTTACAACACGAGTTGCGATTGTAAGATGAGATTTGGATGAAGATGAAGATGGTGCTGGTGTTGGGGATGATGTTGATGATGATCTCGATGATGCCCGTGACGATGGTGATGACGATGGCGACGATCTCCCCTTCCGGGAGGTGATCTCCCCGGCGGAATCTGCCCGCCGGAGATGCCCTTTTCTTCTCTGCAGGTTTCCGCCTTGGAGCGGCGGCGGAACTCCGTAAAAAGTCCCGTGTCTAGGGTTTTTGGATAACGGAGAGCATATATGCAAAAGGGGGCGGCCAGAGGTGGGCCAGGGGCTCCAGGCGCCCCCCGGCACGGCCAGGGGGGCGCGCCCCCAGGCCGCCTGGGCACCCTGTGGCCCCCCTCTGACTCCCCTTTTGCGTGTCTTCGTGATCCGTCTGAAAAATATCTCCCGTCAATTTTCAGGTGATTTGGAGGTATTCTTCTTCAGCAACTCAGCATCCACTTTTTCCTGCTGAATCCTGTGTCTGCTGTTCCGGCATCGGAAAGTTGCAAACTGTGTAAAATAGACCAAACAACATAAGAACATCATCATAACGTGAAATATATCAATGAATAGGGATAAATTATGATACAAAATAGTGATGCATTTTGTACGTATCAACACCCCCAAGCTTACACCTCGCTTGTCCCCAAGAGAATATGAACTCGGTAAACCTGTCCACAAGTTTAGAGAGTGAAGTGTCGATAAATAGAATACGGACAAGAAGCATCATAGTTTCTTTACCAACTCAAATATCCTCAACAGCAATCTTCAATTCATAAAGCCCTTATAAAAGAGTGATAACACTTATATTCGAAAGTAGGGCTAAGGAAACTCATTATATCATGGCAAACATGTCCTTTGGTCAAAGAACAACAAATAGTTTTAACTTTTGCTCTTATATTTTGATGAGATCAATTGAAGCTTTTTGAAATAACATGTTAATAGGCAAGAAGTGAAAATGTTAACACAAAGGAAGATATTTGCCTTAGCTGGGCATGACAAACAACTTACTTATCGAATGATAATGTCAACAAGGATATGATATGACAAATCTTAATGCAGGCTTTATATGAATGAATCCTTATCAACATCAAACGTCTGCTCTCTCTGAGAAATAGAAGGAAGTAGAAATAACTGACTCAACTTAAAATTAAAAGATAGGCCCTGCTCTAGGGTAGTAGGGAAAACTCATGTGCTATCCTCAAATCAAACAGAATGAAAACAAGTTTTGAGAGGTGCATGATTTGTCAACGAATGCTAATAGATAACTCAATTGCTTCTTGAACTGGACAAGTTTCAAGGAACGGCTCCCGCACGAGGACGATAACATCCTATTATTCTCCTTTGTTTATCACTGCCAAAGTTTTCTGATTTCTCATGAACAAAGCGTGAAGGAGGGTTTGTTTGTTATATTATTTTTAAGCCGGGCGCACTCCTTGCCAGTTCCTTCTCGTATTATGGGTTTGCACATTAGACATGCAATCCCGGGGTGAAGCTTGTCCAATTCAAAAAGACTATGAATTAGCTATTACTTCCTCATGAGCTAAAACAGAGGCACAAAATAAAAGATTTTGAACATTTAAGGATAACACATAAATTATATACTTTTAGGAGGTGGTAGTGGAGTACCATGAGTAGGTAGGTATGGTGGACTCATATGGAAGGTATTGGTTTTAAGGGTATGGATGCACAAGCAGAATACCGCTTAGTACAGAGTTAGGCTAGCAAAGGTTTTGAGAGAGAAGACAACTGATGATGACTAAGATGCAAAGCAATATAAAGCATGAACATTGAAATAAGCATAACACATCAAGTTGTCTTCCTTATCAGCATAACACTTCAAGCATAATAACATAAAGGTTTTGGCTATGTTGATACTTTAAGAAAATCATGCTTGTTGTTATGACCAAAGCTATGTTTGCCAAGATTAAATAAAGTTTCATAGCCATACCTGACATAAGGTCAATACTCCCCATAAGAATCATCATATAAGGTCGATTGCGTGAAGAGAATACCGAGTGCAGCAAAAGGAACCGATAAACTTCTCAATAATATTCCATCATAAACGACTCCACACTCACGGATACAATTCCTCTCCGAAGGAGCGATAGACCTCAATGCACACACCTATCTCATATAACAATCTCCCTAGACATGATACGACTCTACTTGACTCTAAAAGACAAAAGGTAAAGATAAAGATACCGGGCACTCCCCCAAGCTTGGAACAAGCCAAGGGAATGCCATTACCCCAGGAGATTTCACGCATCATTCTTGTTGGCGTTGATCACGTAGTTCTTGGCGAAACTCTTCCATGGAAGGGGTTCTCCAGTCTCATATGAGAAGCTTGTCTCCTGAATCCTGCATTCAGCACCCAAACCCATGCGCATAAACCTTAGTTCATACTCACAGTTCTGGTTATGTAGATCATTAATTTTCCCTTGGAGCTCTATAATTCTTTCTTCAGACGCGGTGATTCTTTCCCGCATCTCCTTCATCTCCTTCAGGAAGTAGTTCTTCAGCTCGTTGATGATGTTAAAGTTAGCTTCAACACCACGCTCGATCATCTTCTTATACTCGAAGACTTCTTGCTCCACTTCTTCCAGCCTGGCCTGGATGCTCCCCTCCTTGATAGGTCCCTTCAGATCTTCTTGATGAAGGACACCGTCCTTCATCTGAACAAACTGAGGGTGCTTCTTCACCTCAGCGAGGTAAGGGTTGATGACGTTGACGACGAACTTGTCCTTGGGGGAATTTGGAGAAGCCATGGCACCTAAATTCAACTGAAAGATTCCCTGGCAGAAACAGACCGAAGAGAAAACACGCCAAATCGCAAGATACGTTGCCGGAACAATCCGGGAAAATATATAGGAAAAATCTATGCACAGAAAGGAAGGTAACGGACCAAAGCGGGGTCGGAGACGGACTCCCGGGTGTCCAGGCGGCCTCCCGACGCGGCCCAGGGGGGGGGGGCGCCAGGGGGGCGCCTGGACTCCCTGGAGGTCGTCTCCGGCTCCACCTAGGTTCGGAATTTTACTAATTTTTCAGAAACTCGTAATACGGAACTTTTATGGCGGTTCGCGATGTTTCCTTACCGTACTACATACCTTTTCTTTATTCTGCTTCTGCTGGTGTCTGAAACAGGGCTGCAACATGTTCTTCGTGGGTTGTTGTGTATATTATATTCACATCAACATTGACAGGGTCTCCTGCTATGTAATGTTTAGGTCTTTGCCCATTCACAACTTGAGGTTTGGTGCCTTCAAAATTATTAATCTTAATTGCACCAGACCGATAAACTTCTTCAATATGAAATGGTCCTTCCCACCTGGAAAGTAGTTTACCTGGAGAAAACCTGAAACGGGATCTAAACAACAAAACTTTATCACCAACATTAAATTCACGTTTCAGAATCTTCCTATCATGCCACCTTTTTACATTTTCCTTGAACATTTTAGCGCTCTCGTAAGCCTCATTTCTCCATTCATCTAGAGAAGTCAAGTTCATGAGACGCTTCTCACCAGCTAGTTTTGGGTCAGTGTTAAGCTCTCTAACATCCCAGAAAGCTGTGTGCTATAACTCTAATGGCAAATGGCAAGCTTTGCCATACACCATCTTATAGGGGGACATGCCCATGGGGTTTTTGTAAGCAGTTCTATATGCCCACAAAGCATATCCTAACTTATTTGACCAGTCCTTTCTATTTCTGTTTACTGTTTTCTGCAAGATCAACTTAATCTCTCTATTGGTGAGCTCAACTTGCCCACTAGTTTGAGGATGATATGGTGAAGCAATTCTATGATTAACATCGTATTTAGACAAAGCTTTTCTAAAAGCTCCGTGCGTGAAGTGTGATCCTCCATCGGTCATGAGGTACCTTGGTACACCGAACCTAGGAAAAATTACATCTTTAAGCATTTTCAAAGATGTCTTGTCATCAGCACTTTCAGTGGGGATTGCTTCAACCCACTTGGTCACATAATCAACAGCTACTAAGATGCGAGTGTACTTGTGCGAAGAAGGAAAAGGACCCATAAAGTCAAAACCCCAACAATCGAAAGGTTCAATCACTAGCGAGTAATTCATAGGCATCTCATTCCTTCTACTAATGTTACCAACTCTCTGACATTTATCACAGGCTAAAACATAATTTCTAGCATCTTTAAAGAGAGTAGGCCAATAAAAACCTGATTGAAGAACCTTATGTGCAGTCCTTTCACCGGCATGATGTCCTCCATAGGGACTATCATGACACCGTCTGAGAATGTCCTTCTGCTCATGTTCCGGAATGCATCTTCTCACGATCCCGTCGGGACCTTCTTTGAAAAGATGTGGGTCATCCCAAAAGTAGTGCCTCAAATCATGAAAGAACTTCTTCCTTTGCTGAAATGTTAGACCTGGAGGCAAATACTTTGCAACAATAAAATTAGCATAATCTGCATACCAAGGATCGGAAAGAGATTGTACTTTTACAATGGCAAGTTGCTCATCTGGAAAACTATCGTTAACTGGGATGGGGTCGTGCGGTATATCTTCCATCCTTGAAAGATTGTCCGCCACCGGATTGTCTTCCGCTTTCCTATCAACAATCTGCAAATCAAATTCTTGAAGAAGGAGTACCCATCTGATAAGCCTTGGCTTGGCATCCTTCTTTGTCATAAGATACTTAATGGCAGCATGATCAGTATGAATAATAACCTTGGAATCAACAATATACTGCCTAAACTTATCACAAGCAAAAACTACAGCTAAGAATTCCTTCTCAGTAGTAGCATAATTTCTTTGAGCACTATCAAGGGTTTTACTAGCATAATGTATAACATTCAATTTCTTATCAACTCTTTGTCCTAAAACAGCTCCAACAGCAAAATCACTTGCATCACACATAATCTCAAAAGGTAAATTCCAGTCAGGTGGTTGTACTATAGGAGCAGTTATTAAAGCTTTCTTAAGGACTTCAAAAGCTTCCTTACAATTTTCATCAAATACAAAAGGAACATCCTTCTGGAGAAGATTAGTGAGGGGTCTCGAGGTTTTAGAAAAGTCTTTAATAAATCTTCTATAAAAACCTGCATGACCGAGAAAACTACGAATACCTTTGATGTCCCTTGGATAGGGCATCCTCTCAATAGCTTCGATCTTGGCCTTGTCCACTTCAATTCCCCTTTCGGAAATCTTGTGACCAAGAACAATTCCTTCATTAACCATAAAGTGGCACTTTTCCCAGTTGAGTACCAAATTTGTCTCCTCGCATCTCTGCAAAACTTTATTAAGGTTGTGAAGACAATGGTCAAAAGAAGTTCCATAGACGGAGAAATCGTCCATGAAGACTTCCATAATATCCCCGCAGAAACCATGAAAGATAGCAGACATACACCTTTGAAAAGTAGCAGGGGCATTACATAAACCAAAAGGCATACGCCTGTAAGCATAAGTACCAAAAGGCCAAGTAAAAGTGGTCTTCTCTTGATCGGCAGTGTTAACATGAATTTGAGAGAAGCCAGAATAACCATCGAGATAACAAAAGTGGGTATTTTTGGATAACCTTTCAAGCATTTGGTCGATGAACTGCAGCGGATAGTGATCCTTCCTGGTCGCCTTGTTCAACTTCCTGTAATCAATACACATTCTATATCCAATAATAATTCTCTGAGGTATTAATTCATTTTTATCATTAGGAACCACAGTTGTACCTCCTTTATTAGGAACACAATGTACCGGACTTACCCACTTACTATCAGCTATAGGGTAGATAATACCTACGGCTAGAAGCTTGAGAATCTCAGTTCTCACGACATCCATCATCTTTGGGTTCAACCGTCGTTGATGATCAACAACTGGTTTAGCATCAGGCTCAAGGTTGATAGTATGTTGACAGATAGATGGACTAATCCCCTTAAGGTCATCAAGGGTGTAGCCAATTGCGCCTCGGTGTTTAAGAAGTACTTCCAATAATCGCTCTTCTTCATATCCTGAAAGGTTAGAATTGATAATAACATGATATACTTTCTTTTCATCTAAATAAGCATACTTGAGCGTATCGGGAAGAGGTTTAAGATCGAACACCGGGTCTTCTTTCGGTTTTGATAAAATTCCCAAAGGTTCAACCGGAAGGTTGTGCTTCAGGATAGCAGGCTGCCTCAAGAATATTTCATCTAGTTCATTTCTTTCCTGCATATGCAAATCATTCTCGTGGTCCTCCATGTATTGCTGCAAAGGATCATTAGGGGGAATAGCAATAGAGGCAATACTTTCAATAATTTTATCATCACTAGGTAAATCAGTACCACGAGGCTGCTTAGAGAACTTAGAAAAATTAAATTCATATGGCTCACCGTCGAATTCAACAGAAACTTTACCTTTCTTGCAATCTATTATAGCTCCACAAGTTCTAAGAAAAGGTCTACCAAAAATAATTGGACAAAAATTGTCCCTCTCTGAACCAAGTACTAGAAAGTCGGTAGGGTATTTTACCTTTCCACATAGGACTTCAACGTCCCTCACAATTCCGATAGGAGAGATAGTTGTTCTATTTGCAAGATGAATAGTAACATCGACTTATTCAAGTTCACAAGGGGAAATCTCACCGATGATCTCTTCATAAAGTGAATAGGGGATAGCACTTGCACTCGATCCCAAATCGCATAGCCCATAATAATTGTGATCTCCTATTTTAACAGATACCACTGGAGTACCTGAAATTGGGCCTTTATTCTTGGCTGTGACAAGGTTAGTGGAAACAGCAAAAAAATTTATATTGGAATCCAAAACATCATTAGTAGCAAGGTCTTTAATCAATGCAACTTGAGGATCGACCCTGATCTGGTCCTCAGGCTCATCAACTCTTCTCTCACTTTTATTTATTATGCCTATCACAAGAGAATGCTCCCTTATCCTCGTGGGAAAAGGAGGCTTTTCATATATAACTGCAGGCAAAATAGGGTTAGCAACATAAATATCAATAGGTGGTTCTTTAAAAGGTTCATGGTGCTGGTCTCTCTTCTTTTTAAAAGAATCAACGTGAGAGGCAAAATTCTTACACAAATCAATCACTAGATGGGAATCAAGACCAATCTTAGAGCAAAAAGTATTGAAGTAATCTGTTTCCACATAGCTCTCAATATAATCATGTTCATAATTTATAGCGGGTTCAATACCTTTATCAATTTCCCAATCTTCGGTATTCCTCTGGATTCTTTCAAGGAGATCCCACCTTTCTTCAACACTCTTCTTCTGAAACACCCCACTAGAGGAGGCATCCAGCATCTCCTTATCCTGACGAGAAAGCCTGGCATAAAAATTTGAAAGTATAATTTCCTTGGGAAGCTTATGAATAGGGCATTTGAGCATTAGAGACTTCAATCTCCCCCAAGCTTGAGCAATGCTTTCTCCGTCACGAGACCTAAAGTTATAGATATAATTCCTATCTGGATGAATTTCATGAAGAGGATAAAACTTAGTATAAAAGAGAGACATAAGCTCCTGCCAGTCCAGCAAGTGTGAGTTATCGAGAAGCCCATACCAATCTGAAGCTTTATCTATAAGTGATACGACAAACAATTTCCTCATGACAAACTCCCTCGATACACCTGCAAGCTTAAATAATGAACATAGTTGTGACAGATATAGCAAGTGTTCACTGGGATGTCTGTCTCCTGCGTAACGATTAGCCAAAACATAATCGATAATACCAGCTGGTATTTTATAAGGCACAATTTCAGTAGGGGGAGGATCAACCACCACATGTGTGGGGCATCTTCCCGCAAGCAACGATCCAATAATAGGGTTATCCATAAGGACAAGGAGCAGCAAATAGCAAAAATAAAGACAGAATTATAAAAAAACTTTCTTACCAGTTTCACTTTACCAATAGCGCTACGCTCCCCGGCAACGGCGCCAGAAAACGGTACTTGATGACCCACAACCGTAAGGGATCTATTGCAGCGTTTTCGATAAGTAAGAGTGTCGAACCCAACGAGGAGCAGAAGGTATTGATAAGCGATTCTGAGCAAGAAATTACTGCAAGCACTGAAAGATAACTCTTAGGGGTTTTCTTGGTATAAGCAACAGGAAAGTAAAAACAAGTAATGTAAAAGGTACTGAGAGTAACAAGTGGCCCAATCCTTTCTTAGCAAAGGAGAGGCCTAGCAACTGAACTTATAAAGACTAAAGCGTTCTTGAGGACACATGGGAGAGGTAGTCATGTGCTTTCACCATATTCCGTATCGATACTATGTTATGTGTTGATAAGTGTTGAGTGGGTGGATCTATGCTAGTGCACTCTCTAGACTAAGATGAATGCACTCTTATGATTAAACACCTTGTAAGCATCCGCAAATACAAGATAGAATTTAAGGCAGAAGCCTAACCATAGCAATACGATCGAGGATCCATTATTCCCTTATGCAAAAGCGTGCGAACTGGGGTTCAGGTTTCTGTCACTCCGGCAACCCACCATAAGCATTCTTTTTACACAATGTATTCTCCTAGGTCCTTAATAAGGCGAAGTGTTGAGTGTTCGACTCAGACAACACCACTAGTAGAATGACAACACAACTTAAATATCAAACAACACATATTACTTCAACAGCATATGACTACTAACAACAAGACTTTCCCCATGTCCTCAAGAACTAAGGTAACTACTCACGAGACATAAAAGAGATCATGATCAGTGGGGATAAATATGTGATAAACAATCTGTACATAATAGTATTTCTCCAATAAAACTCAATAGCATTCAACACAAAGTAGTAATCAACACCGATGGAGTAGAGAGGATAGGTAGTACGAGTTACAACACGAGTTGTGATTGTAAGATGAGATTTGGATGAAGATGAAGATGGTGCTGGTGTTGGGGATGATGTTGATGATGATCTCGATGATGCCCGTGACGATGGTGATGACGATGGCGACGATCTCCCCTTCCGGGAGGTGATCTCCCCGGCGGAATCTGCCCGCCGGAGATGCCCTTTTCTTCTCTGCAGGTTTCTGCCTCGGAGCGGTGGCGGAACTCCGTAAAAAGTCTCGTGTCTAGGGTTTTTGGATAACGGAGAGCATATATGCAAAAGGGGGCGGCCAGAGGTGGGCCAGGGGATCCAGGCACCCCCCCCCGGCGCGGCCAGGGGGGCGCCCCCAGGCCGCCTGGGCACCCTGTGGCCCCCCTCTGACTCCCCTTTTGCGTGTCTTCATGATCCTGCTGAAAAATATCTCCCGTCAATTTTCATGTGATTTGGAGGTATTCTTCTTCAGCAACTCAGCATCCACTTTTTCCTACTGAATCATGCGTCTGCTGTTCCGGCATCGGAAAGTTGCAAACTGTGTAAAATAGACCAAAACAACATAAGAACATCATCATAACGTGAAATATATCAATGAATAGGGATAAATTATGATACAAAATAGTGATAAATTTTGGACGTATCATTGATGCACTTGACGGTAGACTCTATTTCCTCCTGGTCAGATTTGTGCCATGAGTTTGTTGGCGCCTTTACTGGAGGTCACCAAGCCCATGGCCAAATAAGTGACCTGCACGTCATTCCCCAGAAGGGAGGCGAGAGTCTGCGCAAGTATATATAGGGGTTCAGCCGGATACAGTACAATATCCCTGATGTTCACCCTACTGCCATCATCAGCGCGTTTCATCAAAACGTGCGTAACCGCAAGATGCGTGAAGAACTGGCAATGAACAAGGTGAAAGATGTGGCGAAACTCTATGTTCTTGCTGACAGATGTGCCCGGGCTGAAGAGGGAAGGAAGTACCCCGGCGAAGATGCCGGCGTGGAAACCGACTCTTCAGATGAGGATACTGCCGCCCCGGGGAAGAAAGGCCAGCGCCGCAACAGGAAGCGCGAAGGTAAAGCCGTGCTTGCCGTCGAGGGATCTGATGACGCCGGCTCCGCCCAAGAAATCCAAGGCAGATGACCCCGGCAAGGAAATTGCCGGATGTGTCGCCTGCCGAGCCTTGGCGGCTGCCGAGAAGCCAGGAAACTCCGACAAGCAATACTACAAGATCCAACTCACCAAAGGCCGTGATCTCCAGAACTGTCGACAGGTTGAGCTCCTTGCTGAGAAGCAGAGGGCTGAATATGAGAGGCGGGACAAGGAGAAGGGCCAGGACGGTGCTGAGGGGTCCAGCAAGAAGCGTGACGGCCAAGCAGGCCGTCGCGGCAAGGATAAACAGTAGGAGAGGCCTGCCCGGGGCCGTGACAGAAAGCCAGAAGACGACGATCACGAAGAGGACGACGAGTCAGGCGACCAAGAGTATCAGAAAGCCATGGAGGCCATGTGCGTCGATGGCGGCGCCTTGCTACATACTTCTCACCACCAGCTTAAACAGTGGGCGCGTGAGATTACAGCGGCGGAGCCGTCGTCTGGTGCCCAAAAGCCGCTGAAATGGTCTGGCACGCCTATCATTTTTGACACTGAGGATCACCCTGATCGCACTACTGCGGTCGGGTGCTTGCCGCTATTGGTTTCACCAACAATACGCAACCTCAAGGTGACAAAGATGCTAGTCGATGGCGGGGCCGGTCTGAACTTAATCTCGCCTACCGTGATCGAGAAGCTACAGATTCCTGACGGAAACATCGAAGAGACGGGCACGTTTCAGGGGATCAACCAGGGGAGAAGTCAACCAAAGGGGAAGGTCACGTTGCCCGTGACTTTTGGAAGTGATCTGAACTACAAGACAGAAAGGATCGTGTTAGATGTTGCCAAGATCCCCTTGCCTTACAACGGGATCCTTGGCCGCCCAGCGCTGGCCAAGTTCATGCCAGCGTCACACTACGCCTACAACACCCTGAAGATGCCAGGGCTATGACGATCATCACCATCCCATCCAATAAGAAAGATGCGCTGATTTGCGCTGACCAACTCTACCAACAAGCAGTTGCAGCAGCTGCCGCCACTAGGGCACTTGCTCCTGCCACTGGAGCTCCGGGAGGGAAGAAGAAGAAGAAGATCAGTGAGACCTTGAACACCCACTCCGGCAAGCGCACCTCTTCGGAGTGTAGTGCTCCCGTCGAGGACGTGCCAGAGAGCTCCACCGGCAAAAACAAGAAGTCCAGGGCCACACCGCCGGGAACCAAGAAGGTTTCTGTCAAGGAGGACGGCACAGGAAGGGCTTTCACCATAAGCTCCACCCTTGACGACAAATAGGAAGACGCGCTCGTCACCTTCATGCGGGCAAATGTCGATGTGTTTGCATGGTGAGCATCCGACATCCCCGGCGTTCCCAGGGAGGTGATTGAGCACCACCTTGCTGTTTGTCCTCATGCGCGGCCCATCAAGCAGAAGGTCAGGAAGCAAGCTTTGGAACGACAAGAGTTCATCACAGAGGAGATCCGGAAACTGGAAGCAGCGGGTTTTGTAAGAGGAGTGCTCCATCCAACGTGGTTGGCCAATCCAGTGGTAGTGTGTAAGGCAAATGGGAAGTGGAGGCTGTGTATTGATTACATATCAATAAGGCTTGTCCCAAAGACCCCTTCCCGTTGTCGAGCATCGACCAGATTGTTGACTCCACGGCTGGGTGTGACCTATTGTCATTCCTCGATGCCTACTCCGGCGTGACCTATTATCATTCCTCGATGCCTACTCCGGCTACCATCAGATCTTCATGACAAGAGAAGACGAAGAGAAGACAGCATTCATCACCCCATGTGGTACGTATTGTTTTGTACGAATGCCTTTCGGGTTGAAGAGTGCTGGCTCAACATTTGCAAGGGCAATCCAGATTGGTTTTGAACCCCAGCTCCATAGAAATATGGAGGATTATATGGATGATATAGTGGTCAAAACCAAGAACAGGGCAACCCTTATACCGGATTTACAAGAAAAATTTGCAAACCTACACAAGATCAATCTCAAGCTGAATCCTGAGAAGTGCATCTTCGGCCTCCCGTCCGGCAAGCTTCTCGGGTTCTTTGTGTCACAGCATGGGATAGAGGCCAATCCGGACAAGATCAAAGCTATAGAACAGATTGAAGCACCCAAACAGGTCAAGGATGTGCGTCGGCTTGCTGGCTGCGTTGCCGCCATGAGCAGATTCATTTCCATGTCTGCCGAGCGCGCCCTTCCCTTTTTCAAGATTTTGAAAAAGGTGGGCCCAATGGACTGGACGCCAGAAGCCGAAGCAGCATTGCAAGATTTGAAGAGGTATCTTTCCTCCACGCCAGTACTAGTTGCGCCTGGGCCACAAAAACCGTTGCTGCTATACCTGGCGGCAACGAACCAGGTGGTCAGCGCCGCACTAGTGGCACAGAGAGAAATTGATGACGAGGTGATAGCAGCGACAGAGCCTGATGCCGTTGGTGCAGAGACGACACGGCCGGTTGGAGTGCCGCCAAGGAAGAAAATGATGCAGCACCCGGTCTACTTTGTTAGCTCCCTCTTGCAGGGGGCTAGATCAAGGTACTCCGGTGTGCAGAAATTTCTATTCCGCCTTCTTATGGCCTCGAGGAAGCTGCGTCTACTTCCAGGCACACGAGATCACTGTCGTCACTCGCCTCCCTCTGCAACGGATATTGCACAATCCAGATGCAACGGGAAGAATTGTAGAGTGGGCACTGGATCTGTCCAGCTTTGGCCTCAAGTTTGAAAGTACCTCGACGATTCAAAGCCGAGTCCTGGCGGAGTTCGTTGCAGAATGGACCGCGACGCCTGATGAAGAAGCCCACGAAACTGCTCTCCCCGACAAAGAGGCGAGTTGCGACTGGATCATGTACTTTGATGGAGCTTTCTCCTTGTAGGGCGCCGGGGCTGGCGTACTGTTTGTCGCGCCCATCGGAGAGCACCTCAAGTACGTGGTCCAGATGCACTTCCCCAGTGAGGTATCAACGAACAATCTTGCCGAATATGAGGGGCTGCTTGCTGGTCTTAGGATTGTGGCACACCTCGGAATCAAGAAACTCATTGTCAGGGGCGATTCGCAGCTTGTCGTCAAACAAGTCAACCAAGATTACCAGAGCTCGTTGATGAAGCCCTACGTCGATGAAGTGAGAAAGCAAGAGCGTTTTGATGGTATACAGGCGGAGCACGTTCCCCGAGCAGAGAACGGCATCGCTGATGACCTGTCAAAGCGCGCTGCCCTCAAGTTACCTGTGTAACCAGGTACCTTTGTGCTTCAGCTTTCTCAGCCATCCGTTGATCCATCAACAGAGCAAAACAATAGGAGGAAATCAGGGCCCAGCAAGTACTTTCCCGCCGACCTCCCCAGAGCCGCCGGCAAGGATGTTGCCGGGGACACTGAGCCCGCCACGGGACGGCTAGCTCCGGCGGAGCGTCAAATCTTGCCGTCGAGACAGCCGCTCCTATAGCGGAGGAAATGCGTTTAGTCCTCGCCATCAAGCCCCAGGCTCCAGTGTGGGCACATCATACCGTCTGATTCCTCCAAACTGGGGAACTTCCTGAGGAGCAGGAAGAGGCGGAAAAAGTAACCCGTCGATCTGCTATGTACCAGTTCGTCGATGACGTCCTGTACGGAAAGAGACCGAACGTCGTGAAATTGAAGTGTATCCCTCGAGAGGAAGGACTGGGGTTGTTGGCAGAGATACATGGAGGCATATGTGGATCCCACATAGGGTCAAGAGCCCTTGCCGTCAAGGCATTTGGGCAAGGCTTCTTCTGGCCCACTGCCCTCCAAGATGCGACGACACTGGTCACCAGGTGTGAAGCGTGTAAGTTCCATTCAAAGAAACTTCATCAACCAGCTCAAGCCCTTCAAACCATTCCTCTCTCCTGGCCCTTCTCGGTCTGGGGGCTCGACATACTGGGCCCTTTCCCCCGCACTGTCGGGGGCTTTGAGTACTTGTACATCGAAATCGACAAGTTCACAAAGTGTCCAGAGGTGGAGGCAGTGAGGAAGGTCACAGCCCAGTCAGCCGTCAAATTCTTCAAAGGACTAGTGTGTTGTTTTGGTGTACCCAACAGGGTCATCACCGACAACGGCACACAGTTCACAAGCCGCACCTTCATGCAATATACCCAAGACCTCGACAGCAAAGTCTGTTTCGCTTCCGTTGCTCACCCACGAAGCAATGGTCAAGCTGAGAGAGCAAACGCTGAAGTACTGCGAGGCTTAAGGAGAAAGACCTTTGACAGGCTGCGCAAGAGTGGAAGGCACTGGATTCATGAGTTGCCGACGGTTCTTTGGTCGATCAGAACGATGCCAAATCAAGCCACCGGCCAGATACCCTTTTCCCTAGTATACGGGGCAGAAGCAGTTCTCCCCACTGAACATATATACGGGTTACCTCGAGTGCTCGCTTATGATGAGCTTGAGCAAGAGCAACTGCGGCAAGATGACGCAACGCTCCTTGAGGAAGATCGTCTTCGGGCGGCTGTGAGAGCAGCACGCTACCAGCAAGCCTTGCGCCGCTACCATAGCCGCAAGGTCCGTGCCCGAAGCTTTGTGGAAGGCGACCTTGTTCTTCGGCGCGTTCAAATGGCCAAGAATACCAACAAGTTGACGTCGAAGTGGGAAGGCCCTTATTGGGTAATACGAGTCACCAGGCCTGGCGCAGTCCACCTGGAGACTGAAAATGCCGTTCCGATGAGCAACTCCTGGAACATTGAGCATCTTCGCAAGTTTTACCCATGAGGCGCGGCTTGCCGGGCCCCCCGGCAAGCCACCTTTTGTACAAGCCTTGCCGACAAGGCATGTAACCCTTTGTACAAAGCCAGGCGCAGACCCTGAGCATAAATAAATGAAGCTCTGGCGCCCTAAGTTATAGCATGCATTCTAGGTCGAGTCTCGTCCTTGGTGAGGGTTGATAGTGCTTAGCGGCGGCTAACCCCTAGCTTAGAGGTCGAGTTTGCATCTCTTTGTCTTTCTTTTATCTTCTTTGGTTCACAGGACACACAGATATCCTTGACGTAACCACTTGGGGAGGAGAAAAGGAACATACCAGCATCTAGGCCCCGGCAAGCCAGTATTGCCGGGGGCTGCAAGAGCAAAGATTCACCCACGGCAAACCAGGGTTGTCGGGGGCTGCAGCTTCAGATAAGTTCTGCATCCCTTATCATGCATTCCATTATGGACTGAGGTATGTGAAACCTTGTTTGTTTCCTTAAACTACCGTGCTCCCATAACTCTAGGCCCTAGGGCTCGTTCCTGGGACCAAGTTTGGTCGTAGTCACGGTAGCGAAAGGATGAAACAAGGAGCCTGAACCCACCTCATCCCTGCCTCCGCCAAAGGTGTGAGAAAGGTAGAGCGAAGTGGGGAGACGGCAAGGCCTGTTGCCGGGCGAGAAAGTGTTTATCTTAAATATAACAAGGATTTATTCCTTGTCGTGGGTTTCACCCACAAACAAATGACCCGGCAAACATCCCTTTTTCATTGAAAACATCCCGCCCAGGTACAGTCCATAGGGAATGAAAAACATGAACAAGGGGATTACAAGTTTTAAATTTAATAGACGCCCGAAGGCTTACAAACTAAAAAGAGATAAGATGCCCGTAATTCCTTTCTTGTCCCTCTCCTCAGGAGGCAGGTCAAGGAGGCGAGAAGGGCAAAAGGAGCGCCTAGGCGAGCTACGGGTGGCAGAAGACACCGAGAGAACATCTTGGTGGCCGCCCAAAGGCTGGATGGTGATGGCGGCGCCGGAAGCAGAGCTCGAAGACGAGGCGGCAGGACATCAGTACGCGTCGAAGGCGTCGGTGCCCGCGTACTCTGACTTGACGGCCTTACCGCCCGCCCTCTTCCTCTTCTGCGGCCCCCAATGCCAGCCGCCCAAGAAGACGGCCCCGAGAAGTTCAAGGAGCCGGCGACACGGATGATGGGGTCACCGGTGCCGCATGGAACGGCGCCCGACACCTAGTCGGACCCGTCATCTTGCCGCCTACCACCCTCGTCGTCGCTGTCGCTGTCCTCCTCGTCACTCTCGCTCGAGGAGGAATCTTCATCATTAGAAGAGCTCTCCACGCAGCACCTTGCACGAGTCCCGAAGTGCCCGAAGACCTTGACGGAAAGAAGGCCACCCTCCATCAACTTAAAATGGAGAGTGAGCCCATCTGCCAGCTGTGGATACGAGCAAACGTCTTCCACCCCCGACGAAGATACATCACGTGAGGAGCAGGGAAGTCGACGCGGACCCGCGTACTGCTAATCCCGCAACCCTTCATACGCAGCCACAATGACTGCGGCGGGTCCAGCTCCATCTCCCGCGCGAATGGAGTCGGGAGGCGAAGGCGACGGCGCGGCGGCCAGCACAACCTGACGAAGAATTCACGGGGATTGTCCCCAACGTGGCCCTCCATCGGAGGAGGAGCCGCTGGCGGGGGCGAGGCCGGCGCGCCGCCCCGTCCTCCTCTTCCCTGAGCGATGCGACCTCTACCCCGACCTCGCCCACGGCCTCACCCTCTCCCCCTTCCCCTCGCGGCTGGCTCTACCACCACAGGTGCAGGAGGAGGAGGGACGCGTGGTCGAGCAGCAACTCTTGCCGCCATCGTCCAAGGACCGGGATTCCCTTTCTCCATTGCAAGGGGAAGGAAGAAGAGGAAGCAGAAGAAGGAAGAGGATGGAAGAATACGGGGTGCAATCCCCCCTCCCCGCTCCTTATAAAGGAACGGGGTTGGGGCTCAGCCGCCCCGCTCGACCAATCAAGACACAAGAAGCGCAGGGAACCAGCGACGACCCGGTTCCCCTCCTCCACCATTCGCCACCCCAAACGCATGGGAGACACGTGGCCAATGCGCAGAACCGAGGTGATAAGTGAGGCGACCTCTCCCCACCCCGTGATCATGGGGAGTGGATGCCTTGAAGACCGTGCCTCTACTCCATTTAGTAAATGAGCCGCGCCTTCACGCCTCCCTCCTTTTACGGGGAAGGCACAAAGCCGCCTCTCTACTACGATGTGACGCATGCCTACGGGAACCGCCCCACGCATGCCACCCACGTCACGCACACCCCTTCGCGTCGCGCCATGCGCGCGAATCATGTAAAGCACAGCGCGAAAAGTCCTACCACGGTAAAAACCGTCCCGCCTGCTGGCGCACCGTTCTGGGCCTAGCCCAACAACGCGTCACGCTTATGTGTGGCCCAGGCCGGGGGCTCCTGTCGGTGTACAAAAAGGGGGTACACTTTTTTGTACCCCTATGACTATGCACGGGCAGTCTGAGCCACGGGCACCGCCGCACCAAGCAAGGCAAGGGAGGTAAGCCAGGGTAAGGCCGAAGCTCAAGAGAACTAGAACGAAGAACCAAGGGACGAGGCGGGCTCCCCCGGCAAGATCCTTGCCGGGGCCGGCTTTAGCAGCCCCGGCAAGACCCTTGCCGCGGCAACTCGCCCCACGCCTATGGAGCAAATCACCCTTGAGTCCGCTGCCCCCATAGGGCAAGGATTCGGGAGACATCCCCGTAGTGGCATGCAGATCTTTGTGAAGACATTCAAGATCAGATACGCACTGAGAAGACGACGACCCTTGGCGGGATCCCAGCCAAGGTAGACCACAAGACCTCCGGCAAGCGCCTTGCCGGGGATTGCAGCAGGCGCTGCGGCAAGACCCTTGTCGGGGCCCCGGCAAGGCCCTTGCCAAGGACATCCGTAGGGCCACCATCAATCCCACGCCGACTAAACTTCCACCGCTGTATGCAGCTGCCGACCCATTCAGCTGGGCAGGCACCTGCGTGGCGACATGCAGATCTTCGTGAAGACCCACCATTGCGTAACCTCAGCTGCCTGCCTACCTACATGGCATCTCAGGCATCGCTGGCCAGGGCGCGTGTCGACACAAGAAGGAGCGGCGACGGACAAGGCAGATCTCTCCCCCGTCCCCGATAAAGCAAGGACACCTAAGCAAGACGCATTAAATGCGCCTTGTCATGTAATGCGAGGGATAACCTCGCATCACTGTACCCTTTCCACCTCTTGTGTGCCACTGTGGCAACCCCTTTTTCTATAAAAGGAGGCCCGAGGCGACCAGGAGGAGGATTCGGCTTTTTGGAGCTCCTCATGCCCCAGAGCTAGGTGAAGAACACAGATATACAATCCACCAAAGCAGGAGTAGGGTTTTACGCATCCTCGCGGCCCGAACCTGGATAAACGAACCGTGTGCTATCTGTTTGATCCGCTCTTCTCCCAACCCCGCACCCCGCTAACCGTAGTAGGGATTATTGTGATCCCATAGGTGTCGTTCCCACCGACATCTGGGATGGCCCACATCTTTATAAAGAAGGACTAGATGGTATTATTAGATGTTGTGTACGTCAGCATGAACAGGAACAGATCCTGTGCAAGTGCCACTCCTAAGCTTATGGAGGACACCACGCTGGAGACAGAACTACACATAAGGTATTGCAATCTGGTTTTTATTGGCCTACTCTCTTCAAGGTTGCCCGTAAGTTTGTCCTATCTTGTGATGAATGTCAAAGAATTGGTAATATTAGTAGACGTCAAGAAATGCCTATGAATTATTCACTTGATATTGAACCATTTGATGTTTGGGGCTTTGATTATATGGGACCGTTTCCTTCCTCTAATGGGTGCACACACATTTTAGTTGCTGTTGATTACGTTACTAAGTGGGTAGAAGCTATTCCAACTAGTAGTGTAGATCACAACACCTCTATTAAGATGCTTAAGGAAATTATTTTCCCGAGGTTCGGAGTCCCTAGATACTTAATGACTGGTGGTGGTTCACACTTTATTCGTGGTGCTTTCCGTAAAATTCTTGCAAAGTATGATGTCAATCATAGAATTGCATCCCCGTATCACCCATAGAGTAGTGGTCAAGTAGAACTAAGTAATCGAGAGCTAAAATTAATTTTGCAAAAGACAGTTAATAGGTCTAGAAAAAATTGGTCCAAGAAACTTGATGCATTATGGGCCTATAGAACTGCATACAAAAATCCTATGGGTATGTCTCCATATAAGATGGTTAATGGAAAGGCTTGTCACTTAGCTCTTGAGCTAGAACATAAGGCATATTGGGCTATTAAAGAGCTCAATTATGATTTCAAACTTGCCGGTGAGAAGAGGTTATTTGACAGTAGCTCTCTTGATGAATGGAGAACCTAGGCCTATGAGAATGCCAAGCTGTTTAAATAAAAAGTTAAAAGCTGGCATGACAAAAGGATACAAAAGCGTGAGTTTAACGCAGGTGATTATGTCTTGCTATACAACTCTCGTTTAAGATTTTTTGCAAGAAAACTACTCTCAAAATGGGAAGGTCCTTACGTTATCGAGGAGGTCTATTGTTCTGGTGCCATAAAAATTAACTACTTCGAAGGCACGAATCCGAAGGTGGTCAACGGTCAAAGAATCAAACATTATATGTCAGGTAATCCTATAAATGTTGAATCCAATGTTATTGAAACCGTAACCCCAGAGGAATACATAAGGGACACTTTCCAGAACGATTCAGACCCTGAAAAGGAAGAGGTATGTGGTACATAAGTAAATCGACGCCAAAACAGTTCTAATGGCAAATTTTGACTGTTCTGGAATATTTAGAAAAATAGAAAAATAAGTGGCAGCCCGGAAGAGACACGAGGCGTCCACGAGGGTGGAGGGTGCGCTCCCTTCCCTTGAGCACGCCCCTGCCTCATGGGCACCTCGTGTGCCTCCCGGACTCTGATTTCTTTTATGTTACTTCTTTTGGTGGGTAAAAATTCATTATATATTCTCCCAAAGGTTTTGACCACCGTATCACGCAAAAATCATCTATTCTTATTTCGAGCTATTTTTCTGCTAGGGTTGACAAGGCAAGGCATCATGTCGTCCTCCTCCTCCAACAATGAGGGCAACGATGCTTGGCTATTGAAGATAGATCTGAAGAGGAAAGGACCCGAGGAGATCAACAAGGAGAATAGGATCAAGAAGGCTATGGAAGATCAGGCTCCGGCAACACGAGAAGAAGACGTCCATCAACCCCTTCCAAACCTTTTTTACTTCAACTGAGATTGAAGCTTTCAAGATGATTGAGTTAGCTCAAATTCAAAACAAGTATCTCACAAGTGAAAATATTTTGCTGAACACTACTAGGAAAAGGCCTACTAATGGCGCACTACTGGTGCGCCATTAGTGCCATGCCATTAGTATTTTTTACTAATGGCGCACCACTGGTGCGCCATTAGTATCTGGTATACTAATGGCGCACCACAGGTGCACCATTAGTATAGGCCACGGTGCGCCATTAGTATGCCTCCCAGGGGGGCATATATACCCAGGTGCTTTGGCATACTGATGGCGCACTCTTGTGTGATGTGCCATTAGTAACTTTAGCATACTAATGGCGCACTTTAGGATGATGCGCCATTAGTACCCTTTGGCATACTAATGGCGCACTGTGATGTGATGCGCCATTAGTATGAATATTAGGTTTTTTATTTTTTTTACTTTTCTAATTTTTTCACAGGTTACAAAATGTATTATTGGACAGAATATAGACAGCAGCACACAGCAACAGCAGATTCATCGAATACAATAGAAGATTAATCTCTGAATACAATTCATCATATTAGTCTCCGAATACAATTCATCATATTAGTCTCCGAATTCTAAAGACCGAACAAAGATACAACATTATATTACAAGTCTCGAGACCGCGAGTAGCGAGTTTGTCTTCACATTACAAGTCGATATCGATCATCTAAACTACCATAACATAGAAGGGAGTTGCGATCATCACGATGAGCATCATCGCGATGAAACTCGTCTTCATCCGGTTCCTCCAACGCTCCCTCCCCTCTCCCGCTAGATAGCGCGCGTATCTAGATTCCGCCTCCGCCCTAGTGGTGTACCCTTTGTAACTGTTACCGCTGATATGGTGAACCTGTCTCCGACACTCCTCCCAGTCGTCGTAGACTCCGGGAACCTTACCCTTGTACACGACATACGACGGCATCACTATGCACTAGCCAAACGAAACGTTAGTACCAATTCACAAACAATACATAAGCAATGTATAAGTATGCAACAAAACGGTCGGAAGAGAAAAGCAAGACATTAATAGCATCGAGTACATCTAAGTTGAACGACTGTCGAAACCAAAGAGACATACTACAAGTTCATTAAAGTTTAATTACAACATGAGCCAATCGATGTTTCAGAACTAAACACAGCATCACTACTTTCGACTCGACTCAAGGGACCGGAGCGTGGATGAAGCCGCCATCTATCGTGGGAGTCATGAAATCGCGGGCGTTGTCAGCCTGCATTTGTAGCATTGTGTCTATGTCACTGTTGGACGGTTGATTTCTGAGGTAGAACTGCCCCAAGGTACGAAGGACATCTTGATGGATGATTTCCGCAAACTCCGACTGGATGCGAAAGAATTCTTGTCTGATGTCCGCGTCCTGGATTGCCGACACGCTCGTGCCCAATCTTTGAGTTTATCTGGTAGCAGAAGGTGATCATGGTCCCGTACGATCGCCCGCATGTGATGGACGGCGTAGTAGGCACCCTTCTGACCGCCAGGCGGCTGCTTGACGCAGCAGAACGTCATATTGTGGGCGAACACGTGCTTGCCGTACTTACGAACTGTCCTGGTGAAGGTGCCTCCAGATTTGGCATAGCCGGGGAGAACATCATCAAGAACTTTCTTGAAATTTGTGTAGTCTACCTTTGACTGATGGTCCGAGTCGAAATACGTGGCCATGGAATATTTCGGGCTTAGGAGGATGAGTGTGCAATGTGTGTCACTGCACAAAACACGGAATGTTAAAAGAAAAATGATTGAAATCTAAGAATTCATATGTTACGGGGCGGTTGAGGGGACGACTTACTCGGCAAAGTAAGGCACGAGGAAGTTATCCTTATCTCGGTTTGCCAGAATGACGCCTTTGAGGTAAGAACTCGCGACTTGCCAGTCCCCAGTGCTGCCCAAGATCTTGGCATGCATGTAGAAGGGGTCGAATATCACGATGTCCGGGGTCTTGTCTCTAATGATCCGCATCTCTATACTCAGCGAAAATAGCTGAACGAAGGTGTAGTGCAGCGGATGAAGGTTAAACATAGCGAAGATGTCATCAAACCGTAGGACGATGGTACCCCCGATGGAGTTATCCACAAAGCCCTTGCCCTCTGGAACCTTGGCCGCGAAAACCGGGTATGCCACATCCTTCTCTCTGAGACGCCGCTTCTCCAAAGAAAGAAAACTGTCAGGCAGACTCCGCATAGCACCGGTTGCAGCATTGAGCATATTAGTCGGTAGCATCGGCCTACCCGCCACATGCACCCTCCTCATTATATCCTCAGGTGAAGGTGGCACGTCCTGAGCACGGATCGTACTGAGTGCCGGCTGGCTCGGACCCTTGTTACTCTTTCTTTTCCGTGCCTTCTTCTTCTCCTGTAATGGGACCGATTTCTGCTCACAGACCGCCTTCTTGAGTGTGTTGGGGCTGATAATATTTCGCACCTCGGCTATCTGAGGCTCGGTGAAGTCGGCAGCTGGAGGCATCTCCTGAGAACTGAACGGCAGACGACGCCTGTTGCAACTTGGTTTCTCCGCGGTACCAGCTAGATCGCGCACGTCTTTTGTTGGGTTGGGTTCTTGAGAAGGAGGCCCCATCGTACCCATGATCGGCAAAGTACTCATCGACGTTGGCAAATGTATCGTCGTCGTCGTTCGGATCCTGTGCCATATGCATGTTCGGATACAGTGCCATAGGGATGTCCGGCACCGTTGCGGCGGTCTTGCCATGGCTTGGCGCCGGCACGACTGGCGGTGTTGTCTTTGGGGTGGTGTCCCCCGCCCCCAAACGATTCTGGCTCTTCGGCCAAAGCAAGGGCCAGCTTAGGCAGGCGCTGAGGGTCATCACATCATCTTCGTCGGCCCCGACGGGTCAAATCGGAGGTAATAACTCGTCGCAGCCTGGCAGCACCCGAACCAGTTGAACCCTATACAAGGTGGGTGGCATCGGAGTACCGTGGCACACGGGGTTGCCCGGTTGAACGATTTTGCCCTTGGCGACATCGACCAACTCGTTGTTCACGAAGTGCAGGAGAGTGCACGAAACGTCGGCGGCGCCCTGCAAAAACATGTAGGGCGTCAGGGATGCCCAGTCAAAGGCAAGGAGATGAAGTCCTCGGCCGAGAGGCTTAATTAGTTACCGTGATGATGGCGTCGAGCTCGGCTAATGTCGAGGCACCGCCAATGGCGGGCGTGCAATTGACGGAGGGGCCGCTTGCTGCAGAGGTGCCGGCCGGCGTACACCCGGGTGCATTAAGCTCCAATGTCCGTGCCGGCGTCGGAGACACCAATGCCGCCTCCGCCAGAGACACCAATGGCCCCGCCTGCGCATTCTGCGAGTTGATGGCCGTGAAGATGGGAATCGGGGGCGGCCCCTGTTGGCCGCCCGCAATCCACGTCCTCAGCCCCTGAATCAAGGTAGCATAATGCCGGTGAGCGTCGATCCCAGTTGTTGTTGCACTTGCTCTTGGACAATCTCTGGAATCCGCGCCACTTGTGCCTTGAGTTCTTGAACCTCGCGCGACTGGCTTTCCGAGCTGGTCTTTTTCTCCTTTCGCCCACCAGCATTATAGTATGACGGCCATTTTGTTGACAAGCCTTTGCCAGCCACACGACCAGCTGACGACGGCTTACTGAGCTTATCCTTTTTTTCATTACAGTCAATGCCCTATTTAGAGTGGTGTCCCAAGGGGTGCTCTGAGTCGACCCCGCGCTACTGCTTTCAGTCGCCTGCGGAAGGAATGTGAACCATTTAGAAATTTGGCTTCATTAATTAGAATGCAACCATATCTAGCTAATTACGCGGGGGTGTATTCCTTACCAGAACAAGCTCAAGTGCCCTGGTCTTCGGATCCGTGGTAAGCTCCTTTGTTTTCGGGTCCGTCTTGTACCGGGCCCTGACAAAGTTCCTGGTCTGCTTGTCACCGTATTTATCGAAGAGGGGCGGTAGGCCTTGCTCGGCACGCTCCGCCTCCTCCTTGTCCCATATAGGCTCCGCCACTCTATAACCGCCGGGACCGAGTGTGTGTTCCCCTAAGTTCAACTCCCCCATTTCTTTCCCCCACTGACTTGATTCGGAGGTTGCGGTGCTCTCGCACTTGATCTTGAAGTCGTTGTAGTCATCTTCGGTGATCGAAGGATTTTTCTCCTTGATCTTCTCATAACTAAAACCTTTGTCAATCATTCTCTTCACCGAGCTTCTCCAAGTAGACAGGGCCGTGCTCATCCTCGTGAGGGCGGCATTGTTCACTTTATTCCTTGTGAGGCGTGTGTTTTCAAATTCAGCGGGGAACTTGTATCATTCGTGCAGCTTCGTGAAGAGGAGGTTGCGCAAATTCCCTCGGTCCTTATGCCTTAGGTTCTCGGTGTTGATCGAGACGGTGCTCCGGAGAATGCACCCGAGCTGAAGCGAGTACCCCTTGACTATTTGTTCGGGCGCCGTTGGATTCCCGTCGGAGTCCACTTCAGTAAATTCCTCCCTGACGGTGCGGAGCACGGTCGGGCGCCGGTCCTTCCATTGCCTCTTCGGTTGGCTGCCATCTGTGCGTGTGCCGCCATCATCAGTGGTGGCATCCTCGACGGCACCATCAGTGGTGTCATCCCCGACGGCACCATCAGTGGGGTCATCCTCGGCGGCACCATTAGTGGTGTCAGGATTGGTTTCTTTCGCGGCGTCCTCATATAAGTGAGGTTGTTCCTCCATCTCCTGGGACAGCTCCCAGAATGCCTTGCTGCCCGAACCGCCGGCCTCATCGTTGTGGGCCATGTTTCTCTCTAAATAGGAAAAAAGTTTGGTCAAAAAATTGGTTATTGTCAAGGAACAAAGATCATGGTCTCATCATTTAGGGTTTGTCGACACCGAGGCATCCTAAAAGCTAAGCTTTTATCATTTAGGGTTTTTCAATGCCGAGGCACCCTAAAAGCCTAAGCTTTCATCATTTAGGTTTTTATCGACACCGAGGCACCCTAAAAGCCAAGGTTTTATAATTTATGGTTCGTCGACACCGAGGCATCCTAAAAGCTAAGCTGGGAAGGAGAATTCTAAGTTGGGCCTAATCACTTGGCTCTATTGCCGCCTATGGCTTAATGCAGCAAGAATAAAGGAGCAGTTGATCCTACTTAATTAAGTACTAAGATACCCCGACCCATGCATTAGTCGCAAGTAACCCATATGTCCTAGTTTTAGCAAAGTCATGCTAAAATTCACGGAAAATTTCAGCATGACCTTTGCTGAAAATAGGACATATGGAGTACCCGAATTTTCCGGAACGGAAGTTAATCGACATTCCGGAAAACTCAAGGGCCTCTTGGGGTACCTGCAAAATCATCACGACACGATGGTCGGAGACAAAACCCAGCAAACTAGCACCACAATGTGCCTCTACTTTCATATGGATGAAAAGGCCGCAGACCATATGGTCCTCTGCTTTCATATGGACAATAATCAGCTCAACTTATGTGAGCTTCCATTCCAGATCTAATAGGTCACCCAACAAAAAGATCATCAATAGTTTTAGCTGGAAAAAATCATGGATTGTTGTTAACTGAAAATTAGTGAAAGAAATTGTTGCTGATCATGGATTGCTGATCATGAAAATTAGTAATCACTATAAATCAATCATGCTCACGAAATCCACAATCTTGTCTACATGATCTTGTCTGAATATTTTTGGAGAAATGTAAAATATTCAGAGAATGACTGGATATTTCAGTGTCTATACTCAAAGGATGACTGAATATAAATTCCATGTATTTAGCCAGGACCATGTATAAATATAAATTCCATGACTGTCATTATCTTTCAGACATGACAATGTATTTGCACTTCCATGCCCATTTATTAATTAAGGCCCAACTAAGCTGCTTGAGACCATATGGATAACATAGGAAAATGAGACTGCCTGTTGGAGGGATGACCCCTGGGAAGGCTCAAGGAGACAAGTTAACATTTCAAATCTACACTAAGATTCTGTCATAACTTCATTTTATGGAGTAAATAATCTGCCAAATACAGTGTTATCCTAGTTATAGTATCTTAACTAAAGTGCTTCTGAAAAATATAGCTGCCATGGCAGCATTTCTCGTTTTAACCACGAAGGGCCAAGGTGCGCAAGAAATTTCAGTTAAATGTTAAATTCAGGACCATTTAGTGAATTATGGTCCAAGGGGCTAAATCATAAGTCTGTGGAGTCATATCACTTTATTTCACAGTTGCTAGAATAGAAACTTAGAAACTACAAAGAGGCATCTCTGTTGGCAAAATCAGACCTCCCCAACCCGCTTCCAAATTTCAAAATGCTAAGATGGTACACTGTGGTCGGGAAACATAACCCCAACAGCAAGAATAACAAAACAGTGTACCTGTATGCACAGCAAAGCAAGCATGTCTCTCTTGGCAAAAATCATAAAATATCCTAAGATCTAAGAACAAGACCATGTGCAGTAATCACACCAGGAAAACATATGGTTCTTCTTCTGCTAAAGAATAACTCAACATCTCACAACAGATTTGTGATCAAAGGGATATTCTTGAGCGGCTAAGTGTGTGTACACCATTGTGTACCAATCTAGAGGCTACACCATTCACAGCATCCACCAAACATTAACAGTGCCTACACCATTCTATAACGATCTATGGGAGACCTAGCTAGTACTGTAGCAAGTGTAGCAACCAAGGGAGATCACCTGAAATGGTCAGGTCGTGGAGAGGGTGGATGATGCTATGGTGATGGGTGTGGATGCATTTCTTACCAGGCACAAGGGCGGGCGGGTGCGGCCGGTCGCCGGAGGGGCCGGGGTCGGGGTCGGGGTCGGCGGCGGTGGCGGCGGCGAAGGGACGGCTCGAGGGCGTCCGAGCTCGTCCGGGCCCTCGTAGTCGAAGAAGAAGACGACGACGGTCCTCCTGGGCGCCTCGGTTGGTCGTGGGGAGGCCGGCGGCCACGTGCTTCGCGGGTCGGCAGCGGTCGTGTCCTGCACCCCGTGCCCGGACAGAGGTAGAGGCAGCGCAGGGCAGGGGCCGATGCGGGGAGGCTGTCGGCGATGTCGAGGTCGCGGACGCGTCGGCGATGGCGGAGCTGTAGTGGTGGGGGCGTGGGGGCGCGGGGGCGGCGGCGCACGTAGGGGCGGCGGCGTCGTGGGTCGGGGCAGCGCGCGGGATCTGGCGAGCGAGGGAGGGAGAGAGAGGCGGCCACGGGGAATAGGTGGAGTGGGGGGAGGGATACTAATGGCGCACCTCCTCCTAGTGCGCCATAAGTATGACTACAGCAATGGCGCACCTCCCCGTGGTGCGCCATTAGTATTTTTTTTATTACAGTTCGAGCCCACAGCTTATCTTCCACCTGACTCCATTTGCATTAAACCCCATGTACTAGACCGACTGGTCAGCACGCAGCACACCCACTGGGAGGTCCTGGGTTCGATTCCCAGGCTCCCCATTTTTTTTATGCATTTAAAATGTTGTTTGATACTTATTTGTGTTTAAATATGTTCAAGCTTGTTTAAATCATAACAGTAATATTTTTTATAAAACATTAATAATTTTTTAAAAAATATCATCAAATTTGTTATTTGAAAATATTTATGAGTATGAAAAAATATCATCAAATTTATTATTTGAAAATATCATGAGTTCATGGGTCGGCGGCGGCGGCCGGTGGAGCGGGGGAGGGTGCGGTGGGTCGTCGGCGGTGGTGCAGTAGGGGAGGGTGCGGGGGGTCGGCGGCGGCGGCCGGTGGAGCGGGGGGTGCTCGGCGGCGAGGGGGACCGGATCTGGCGAGGTGGGATAGCGATCGAGATGGAGGGGGATCGAGATCGAGTGTCCATGAAATTTAAAAACATTCAAGAGTTCAAAAAGTGCCCATGAAATACAATCGAGAAATGAAGGCTACAATTTAAATACAATCGATCTTAGCTAGCTATCTGTTCACAATCTTCTTGCCCTTCTTTTTCGCAAATGGAGTTCTTCTGTGGAACGGACGTCCTTTAGGTAGGGTGGTCCTGATTCTTCTTATGGTGTATGCTGCTACTTCATCATCGTCGTCATGTTCGATCTTCGGGTCGCCGTACTTGTCGAAGTCTTGCTCATTGGCTAATCCATCCATTCCGATGATCTTCCTTTTGCCTCTCCTCACGACCACACGACTAGGCTTTGACGTGTCGGTAATGAAGAAGCATTGTTCAACTTGGGAAGCCAGTACCCATGGCTCATTTTTCGCGGTGACGTTTGCGCCCGCAGTCTTGGATTTGGCTCTGGGTATAACCATGGTGGTGAAATACCGGTCTTCTTTTAGGACGCTCTTGGCCCATTTAACACGGAACATCGGGACCTTCTCTCCAGCGTAGCTCAGCTCCCAGATCTCCTCGATCCTTCCGTAGTATCTGTCCTTGTCGTTACCGGTGTAGGATTCCATCGTTACCCCGGAGTTCTGATAACCATCGCTCTTCATGTCCTTGGCCTTGGTGTAGAATGTGTAGCCGTTGATATCGTACGTCTCATAGGTCATTAGGTTGTGCTCGGCGCCCTGTGACAAGGCAAATATGAGTTGTTCTTCCGCGAAAGAATCCTCATGTAAAGGGTACGACAGAAGCTTCTGCTTGAACCAACGCGTGAAACATGAGTTGTGCTCTGTGATTATATTTCTGTCCATCCTCTGTTGGCCTCGGTCATTCTACGTCTTCTCAATAAAGGTTTTGTGCTCTACCACCCAAGGATCGACCACGTCTATGTGTTGTAGCGTGACTAGGTTTGCTCTTTCAAAGTCGGCGAGTCGACCATCGAAGTAGACATGCATTTCGCGGCGACCCTCATGGTGACCCAATCCAGCGAGCCTGCCGAGGTGCCTGTTGACGGACAGACCAACGGGGTTCTCGATGCCTAGATAATTCGTGCAGTAGGAGATGCACTCTTCGGTCAGAAAGCCCCTGGCTATGCTTCCCTCTGGACGTGACATGTTGCGAACGTATCCTTTGATGACACCATTCATCCTTTCGAACGGCATCATGCTGTGCAGGAACATCGGCCCGAGTTGGATGATATCCTCCACAATATGGACCAGCAGATGCACCATAACGTCGAAGAATGCGGGAGGGAAGTACATCTCAAGCTCGCATAGTATCAGCACGATCTCTTCATGTAGCCTTCTGAGTTGCCTCACGCCAACCGACTTCCGAGAGATGACGTCGAAAAAGTTGCATATGCCAAATAGCGTTTCACGGACGTGCGCGTCCATGATGCCACAGATTGCAACTAGAAGTATCTGCGTCATCAGCACGTGACAGTCGTGAGACTTCATCCCGCTGAACTTCTGCTTCGCTGGGTCTAGGTATCTGCTTATCTTCCCCGCGTAACCGTAAGGAAGTTTTACTCCTATGAGGCAGGTGAAAAACTGCTCGATCTCCTCCTGACTTAGAGTGAAGCACGCGGGAGGGTAGTCATTTCCGGTCTTCTTGGCCTTTTTGCCTTTGCGACGACTTTCCTGTCCTGCTTCGCCTCATCATCATCATCATCATCATCATCATCATCATCATCATCATCATCATCATCATCATTAGCGTCAAGCTCCTGCCTGATGCCCATTGATTTCAAGTCTTCCCTTGCTTTCGGCCCATCTTTGGTCCTCTCTGGCATGTTGAGCAGGGTACCAAGCAGACTCTCGCACACGTTCTTCGTGATATGCATGACATCAAGGCAGTGAGGCACATGGTGGATCTTCCAGTACGGCAAGTCCGAGAAAACAGACCTCGTTTTCCATACCTTCAGCAGCGGCTCTGGCGCCTTTCGCTTCTTTCTTGGCTCTGGCGCCTTTTGCTTCTTTCCCGGCAGTGGGCAATCTTTCCAATTTTTCAACAGCTCGTCTATTTCCTCGCCGCTCCTCGTACGCGGGCGTCTTCGGGGTTCGGTTTCACCATCGAACAGATCCTTGCATTTTCTCCACATGTCATCGTCGCAAAGCCACCTTCGATGTCCCATGAACACGGTTTTCGAAGACCCGGGATCTCTACCTTAGGGTCCGCGAAATACCGCTGCAGACGAGGAGTGATCGAAAAGTACCACACCACTTCTCGAGGAGCTTTCTACCTCTTCTTGTATCGAGTGACGCCGCACACCGGACATATGGTAGACTTCGCGTGCTCGTCCCGATAAATGATGCAATTGTTCATGCACACATGGTATTTCACGTGCGGTAAATCCAGAGGACACACGATTTTCTTCATCTCCTCAAAACTGGTCGGGCACTTGTTCCCCTTGGGAAGACGTTCGTGCCAGAATGACATGTTCTCGTCGAAGCATGCGTCGGTCATTTTGTGTTTTACCTTCATCTCCAGAGCCATGAGCGTTACTTTCAGGCGGGTATCCTCGGGCCTGCATCCTTCATACAATGGAGTAACCACGTCTATCTCCAGTTGATCCATCTTGACTTTCTCTCGGGCGGCAGCTCTTGCGTTATCCGTCTGCTTGAGAAGCAGCTCTTGAATATGAGGGTCCTGCACCCAGCCCATCGATGGTCCAGTGTCGTCTGCTCCGCCGGCATGATCATCTTCATGATCATGCCCGTCGTCTGCTCCGGCATCTTCCTCATCATCATGTCCTGCATCTTCTACATGATGACTGTGTATAGCATCACTGTCGTGATCATGTCCTGGAGATTCTTCGCCTTCTCGCCCACCCGAGCCGCGGTGGTTGTCTTGCTGCCCTTCCTCATTTCTTGTCCGGCCCCCATGGATGACTTCGTAGTCATCTTCATCACCTTGCCACCGATAGCCATCCATGAAACCACGCAAGAGCAGGTGGTCCCGCACCTGCCCGGAATCTGGGTCCGCAATAAGGCTCTTCAGCTTGCATCTTCGACACGGACATCTTATCTCCGTCTCGTTCTTTTGAAGCATCTCGGCCTTCGCGGAGCTCAAAAACCTATTCATGATGCCTTCGGTCATCGTGCGGACCATGGTCGCCTGCGGGGTACAGCAAAACGATATTTTAGAACCAAGAAAAAATTTGGCATTACTTTCCCTAAAAATAGGACCAAAAAGAATGCATAATGCCAAAATTCTCGCCAAAACGGAAATGAATCAACATTCCGGCAAAATATTGGCAACTATCGCATTTCAAATACCGGTACCTGCAAACACAAACATATATGCAACACCACAAACATATGCAACACCACGAACATACATAGATGTAGCTAGGCCATAAAAAGTGCATGTGCACATTGTTGGAGGGAGAACAACATAAAGATAGCTTCCCCCCTTACTTACCTATCAAAAAAGGTAATTTAACCACTTAATTTGGATAAATCTATGGTGGAAACGAGGTGACAAAGAGGAGGCAGCCGAGACAAGCTTTGGAGGAGGAGGTGGAGAGAATGAAGTGGGGACAAAGTGAGTGGGTAGGAGTGGATGTCCAAAATATCTTGTTGGTCCCAGGTTACTAATGGCGCACCATCTCCAAATGCGCCATTAGTAACCCAGGTTACTAATGGCGCACCTGCTGGTGGTGCGCCATTAGTAGTTTTGCAAAAAAAAATACTAATGGCGCACTATGGCACGGTGCGCCATTAGTAGTTTTGCAAAAAAAAAAAGAATATAAAATAATATAAAAAAAGAATAGTAGTGGCGCACTCTGTGGCTGGTGCGCCATTACTAGTTACAACTAGTAATGGCGCACTGCTCCTGGATGCGCCATTAGTATGTTTGGAAAAGAAAAAAAATTGTTACTAGTGGTGCACCGTGAGCCTGGTGCGCCATTAGTGTATTCCACACTAATAGCGCACCTGCACATGGTGCGCCACTGCTATATATTAGTGGCGCACCACATGTGTGGTGCGCCATTAGTATCTATCCCATCTATAGCCCTTTTCCTAGTAGTGGAAGGATCATATTGCCACACTCAAAGGTATTATCCGCAAGCTGGAGGATCTCCTAGGCTCGATGTATGATGATCCGGCATCACTTCTATCAACTCCATCATCACCAACTTCAAAGAAGGGGACATAATCATATGGGTATGGGCACTCCCCTTGGCAACTGCCAAGCTTGGGGGAGCTGCCCCGGTATCGTATCACTATCACACCCCAATCTTTACCATTTTTCTTAGTTCGATCCTTTTGGTAGTATCTTGATCTAGTAGAATAAAGTTAGCATGATCTAGTTGTGAGATTTTTCTTTATGATCTTTACCTTTGTAATCAAGTCCGTGAGCTATATAATAAAGACTAGTGTTGAGTCAAGGGATTGATTTCCACACTTTGGTCATGAGAGAATAAAAGAAAATATAAAAAGTATCAAAGAGATCATATTGATCTTATGGGAAGAATGACTTCACATATAAAGAGTATGATGAATAAAAGTTGTTTAGAGTTGACAAACATAGTTTTGGTCATTGTTGCAATTAATAGGAAGTAATAAAGAAAGAGAGGTTTCACATACAAATATACTATCTTGGACATCTTTTATGATTGTGAGCACTCATTAAAATATGACATGCTAAAGAGTTGATGTTGGACAAGGAAGACAACATAATGGGTTATGTTTTCTTATATCTAAAATAAAGTATATTGTCATGGATCATCCAACATGTTGAGCTTGCCTTTCCCCCTCATGCTAGCCAAAACTCCTTGCACCAAGCAGAGATACTACTTGTGCTTCCATACATCCTTAAACCCAGTTTTGCCATGAGAGTCCACCATACCTACCTATGGATTGAGTAAGATCCTTCAAGTAAGTTGTCATGTCGCAACCTCTCTAAAATATGTATGACTTATTAGTGTGGAGGAAATAAGCTTTATAGAATATTGTGATATGGAAGTAATAAAAGCGATGGACTGCATAATAAAGGTCCTTATCACAAGTGGCAATATAAAGTGACGTTCTATTATGCTAAGACTTTGTGCATCCAACCATAAAAGCACATGACAACCTCTGCTTCCCTCTGCGAAGGGCTTATCTATTATTCTTGCCTTATAAGAGTCAAGGTGAAATTCACCTTTCCTTTTTACATTTATCCTTTGGCAAGCACATTGTGTTATAAAGATCCTGACCTATATACCCAATTGGATGTAAGTTATCTTGGTCCATTACTGTTGACATTACCCTTGAGGTAAAAGGTTCGGAGGCAATACCATAAGCCCCTATCTTTCTCTGTGTCCAATTTAAACTCCATACCCATAAGTATTGCGTGAGTGTGAGCAATTGTGAAAGACTATATGATAGTTGAGTATGTGGGCTTGTTGAAAAGCTCTTACATTGACTCTTTCCGATGTTATGATAAATTGCAATTGCTTCAATGACCGAGATCATAGTTTGTTGGTTTTCAATGAAGTTTCTGATTCATACTTGACACTGTGAATGAATTGTGACTTTAGCATAAGAATCATAGGACAATATATGTGTGTTGTTGTTATAAGAATGATCATGATGCCCTCATGTCCGTATTTTATCTTTATCGACACCTCTATCTCTAAACATGTAGACATATTTTTCGATATCGGCTTTCACATGAGAACAAGCGAGGTCTAAGCTTGGGGGAGCTGATACGTCCATTTTGCATCATGATTTTATGTTGATATTTATTGCACTATGGGTTGTTATTACACGTTATTCACAATACTTATGCCTTTTCTCTCTTATTTTACAAGGTTTACATGAAGAGGGAGAACGCGGGTCGCTGGAATTCTGGGCTGGAAAAGGAGCAAACATTGGAAACCTATTCTGCACAACTTAAAAAGCTCCGAAACTCCACGGGACACCGTTTCAGAAAATATAAAAAAATGGCGAATGAGATTCACCAGGGGGGCCACCACCTGTCCACGAGGGTGGGGGCGCCCCCCTCCCCCCTCTGGGCGCGCCCCCTGCCTCGTGGGCCACCCGGTGACTCCCCGATGCCCATCTTCTCCTATATGAGGTGTTTTGACCTGGAAAAAATCAGAAGGAGGCTTTCGGTACCAGACACCACCATCTCGAGGTGGGAACCTTGGCGGAACCTATCTAGGGCTCTGGCGGAGCTGTTCTGCCGGGGATACTTCCCCCAGGGAGGGGGAAATCGTCACCGCCGTCATCACCAACAACTCTCCCATCTTGGGGAGGGTTATCTTCATCAACATCTTCACCAGCACCATCTCCTCTCAAACCCTAGTTCATCTCTTGTATCCAATCTTTGTACCCAAACCTCATATTGGTACCTGTGGGTTGCTAGTAGTGTTGATTACTCCTTCTAGTTGATGCTAGTTGGTTTCTTTGGTGGAAGATCATATGTTCAGATCCATTATGCATATTAATACCCCTATGATCATGAACAATATTATGTCTTGTGAGTAGTTACTTTTGTTCCCGACGACATGGGAGAATTCTTGCTATAAGTAGTCATTTCAATTTGGTATTCGTTTGATATTTTGATGAGATGTATGTTGTCTCTCCTCTAGTGGTGTCATGTGAACGTCGACTACAGGACACTTCACCATTATTTGGGCCTAGAGGAAGGCATTGGGAAGTAATAAGTAGATGATGGGTTGCTAGAGTGACAGAAGCTTAAACCCTAGTTTATGCATTGCTTCGTAAGGGGCTGATTTGGATCCACTTGTTTCATGCTATGGTTAGGTTTACCTTAATACTTCTTTTGTAATTTTGGATGCTTGCATTAGAGGTTAATCATAAGTGGGTGGCTTGTTCAAGTAAGGACAACACCCAAGCACCGGTCCACCCACATACCAAATTATCAAAGTACCGAACATGAATCAGATGATCGTGATGAAAACTAGCTTGACGATAATTCCCATGTGTCCTCGGGAGCGTTTTCCTTCATATAAGAGTTTATCCAGGCTTGTCCTTTGCTACAAAACGGATTGGGCCATCTTGATGCACCTTATTTACTTTTACTGTTTGTTACTTGCTACCAATTACCTTATCACAAAACTATCTGTTACCGATAATTTTAGTGCTTGCAGAAAATACCTTACTGAAAATTGCCTATATCATTTCCTTCTGCTCCTCGTTGGGTTCGACACTCTTACTTATCAAAAGGACTACAATAGATCCCCTACACTTGTGGGTCATCAGCCGCACACCCACCCCTAGTCCAATTCGGTTTGGGCAAGGGGGAGGTGCGCGCCACCTCGAGTTGCCTTCCTCCTCTTCTCCACCATGGCCCATGACGCCAAATAACCCTCCCGGGGGGTCCGATAGGCTCCCGGTACTCCGATAAATCCCTGAACCTCTCCGGAACTATTTCGGTGTCCGTATACAACTACCAAATATATGAATATTTACCTCTTGACCATTTCAAGACTCCTCGGCATGTCCGTGATCTCATCCGGGACCCTGAACAAACTTCAGTCACCAAAATACTTAACTCATAATACAAATCTTCATCGAACGTTAAACGTGCAGACCCTACAGGTTCAAGAACTATGTAGACATGACCGAGACACATCTCCGCTCAATAACCAATAGTGGAACCTAGATGCTCATATTGGCTCGTACATATTCTACGGAGATCTTTATCTGTCAAACCGCATAACAACATACGTTATTCCGTTTGTCATCGGTATGTTACTTGCCTGAGATTCGATCATCGGTATCATCATACCTAATTCCATCTCATTACCGGCAAGTATCTTTACTCGTTCCGTAATACATCATCCCGTGTCCAACTCATTAGTCATTTGCTTGCAAGGCTTATTATGATATGTATTACCGAGAGGGCCCAGAGATACCTATGCGATACAAAGAATGACCAATCATAATCTCGATCTATGCCAACTCAACAAACACCTTCGGAGACACCTGCAGAGTATCTTTGTATCACCTAGTTATGTTGTGACGTTTGATAGCACACAAAGTATTCCTCCGGTATTTGGGAGTTGCGTAATCTCATAGTCAGAGGAATATGTATAAGTCATGAAGAAAGCAATAGCAATAAAACTAAACGATCATTATGCTAAGCTAACGGATGGGTCATGTCCAGCACATCATTCTCCTAATGATGTGATCCCGTTAATCAAATGACAACACATGTCTATGGTTAGGAAACTCAACCATCTATGTTTAACGAGTTAGACTAGTAGAGGCTTACTAGGTACATTGTGTTTTGTCTATGTATTCACACATGTATCAAGTTTCTGGTTAATACAACTCTAGCATGAATAAAACACATTTATCATGATATATACGGAAAAATGAATAACAACTTTATTATTGCCTCTCGGTCATATTTCCTTCAGTCTCCCACTTGCACTAGAGTCAATAATCTGGATTAAAAAGTAATGATTCTAACACCCATGGAGTCTTGGTGCTGATCATGTTTTGCTCATGGAAGAGGCTTAGTCAACGGGTCTACAACATTCATATCCGTATGTATTTTGCAAATCTCTATGTCACCCTCCTTCACTTGATCATGGATAGAGTTGAAGCGTCTCTTGATGTGCTTGGTTCTCTTGTGAAAGCAGTATTCCTTCGCCAAGGCAATTGCTCCAGTGTCGTCACAAAAGATTTTCATTATACCCAATGCACTAGGTATTACACCTAGATTGTATATGAACTCCTTCATCCATACTCCTTCATTTGCTGCTTCCGAACCAGCTATGTACTCCGCTTCACATGTAGATCCCGCCACGATGCTCTGCTTGGAACTGCACCTACTGACAGCCCCACCATTCAATAAAAATATGTATCCGATTTGTGACATAGAGTCATCCGGCTTAGTGTCAAAGCTAGCATCAACGTGACCGTTTACGACAGGCTCTTTGTCCCCTCCATATACGAGAACATATCCTTGGTCCTTTTCAGGTAATTCAAGATTTTCTTGACCGCTGTCCAGTGATCCACTCCTGGATTACTTTGTTACGTCCCTGCTAGACTTATAGCAAGGTACACATCAGGTCTGGTACACAACATTGCATACATGATAGAACCTATGGTTGAAGCATATGGAATGACTTTCACTTTCTCTTTATCTTCTGTAGTGGTCGGGCATTGAGTCTGACTCAACTCACACCTTGTAACACAGGCAAAACCCCTTTCGTTCACTGATCCATTTTGAACTTCTTCAAAAACTTTATCAAGGTATGTGCTTTGTCAAAGTCCAATTAAGGGTCTTGATCTATCTCTATAGATCTTGATGCCCACTATATAAGCAGCTTCACCGAGGTCTTTCGTTGAAAAATTCTTATTCAAGTATCCTTTTATGCTATCCAGAAATTCTACATCATTTCCAATCAACAATATGTCATCCACATATAATATCAGAAATGCTACAGAGCTCCCACTGACTTTCTTGTAATACTGGCTTCTCCAAAAGTCTGTATAAAACCATATGGTTTGATCACCTCATCAAAGCATATATTCCAACTCCGAGATGCTTGCACCAGTCCATAGATGGATCGTTGGAGCTTGCACACTTTGTTAGCAAATTTAGGATCGACAAAACCTTCTGGGTGCATCATATACAATTCTTCATTGAGATATCCATTTAGGAATGCAGTTTTGACATCAATTTGCCAGATTTCATAATCATAAAATGCGGCAATTGCTAACATGATTCGGATAGACTTAAGCGTCGCTACGAGTGAGAAGGTCTCATCGTAGTCAACTCCTTGAACTTGTAGAAAACCTTTCGCAAGGAGTTAAGTTTTGTAGAAAGTAACATTACCATCGACTTATGTCTTCTTCTTAAAGATCCATTTATTTTCAATGGCTTGTCAATTATCGGGAAAGTCAACCAAAGTCCACACTTTGTTCTTATACATGGATCCCATCTTAGATTTCATGGCCTCAAGCCATTTTGCGGAATCTGGGCTCATCATTGCTTCCTCGTAGTTCATAGGTTCGTCATGGTCTAGTAACATGACTTCCAGAACAGGGTTACCCACTACTAGGAAAAGGGCTACTAATGGTGCACCGGTTTTGCCCATTAATGGCGCACTACTGGTGCGCCATTAGTAGCACGCCATTAGTATTATTTACTAATGGCGCACCTCCGGTGCGCCATTAGTATAGTGCACGGTGCGCCATTAGTATGCCTCGCAGGGGGCCATCTATACCCAGGTGCTTTGGCATACTAATGGCGCACTACATAGAAGTGCGCCATTAGTAATTTTTTTTCAAAAAAAAAATTTCAATTTTTTTTTCTTAATCTCAGATCATTATGGATTAATCTGGGGTCAATTTGCTTAATCTCAAGTCAAATTGCACTCTGTGGTCAAACTTCCCATAAGGTCACCCATCCTCACACTAATCCAGCCCGAGCACGCTTAACTTCGTAGTTCTATCCAACCCCAGCACCAGCTCACTTCACACGCACTTGTTGATATATATATCATATCAATCCTATTAACCCTTCTTGATGTCTAGGAGTTTGTTAATGTTCATGAGTATGATGAAATTTTGAAAATATATTTCAAACTTCCCGGTCATATTACGTATCATATTTTTGAAAAAAAATTATAAAATATTTTTTTCGAATTTTTTTTTCTGTTACTAGTGGCGCACCTAGCAAACGGTGCGCCACTAGTAAGTTTGAAATTTTTTGAATTTTTTTACCTGTAGATCTTAAAAGCCCCATAACTTTTGTTCTGTTAGGTTTTTGGGGATTTTGAAAATGTTTAACGGGGTTTGGATGTAACATTTCGAGTAGATGATTTTTCATATAAAAAACTTTTTAATCCGAGTTCGTATGTAAAAGTTATACCCGTTTTACTAAATTCCAGAGATATTTTGCAAATAAAGTCAAAATTCATATTTGTAAATTTTCCCAACAAGTAGACCACATATCACATGGGAAACTAATTTTTTTATTTTTTTTTGACATTTACATCATTTTCTTTTTTTTTGAACTCCAAAAGGCGATCCACGGGG
>LR738709.1:71968901-72013521 GCA_902687465.1 Secale cereale
ATATATATATATATATATATATATATATATATATATATATATATATATATATATATATATATATATATATATATTTGTATATATGTATAGGAAAATGGTTGTGTACTCCTGGGAGTACATACTCCCCCTCCTCATATACCATATAGATGAATCTTTTATACCTCTTTATTATTTTTAATATACTTCATTAGTAATTATTAGATACCCCAAAATGATTTTCATGAAAAAATTCATGCGAGTCTACATATTTTAAATATTTACGTATATACTGATGTGTTTGTACGTGAAAAAAGGTATATTACAAAAAGTACGTCGCAGATGATATTTTTTCAACAAAACTCGTATTGGGGTATCTTAGAATATCTAATGAAGTATATTGAGAATGATAAAGATGTATAATTAATGCGTATATGAGGTATATTGAGGATGGGAGTACATACTCCCCGGAGTACAAAAAAGGAGTTCTATATGTATGGTTGTCTCCATTGCCTCCCCTCCCACTTATCCCTGGCGGCTCCCCTCCTACCTTATCGGCGAACATTGCCTCCACTTTTGCCACCCTTCCTCCTTGATTTCTCTACTTGCCAACCAGATCCTACGCCTGGCAATGGATTGCGCGTACGGCTGCCTGGCAAGGATGTAGCCCATGCTGGAGACCTGCATTTTTTTCTGAAGGTTGGTTCTGAACCAGAGGTAGTGGCACAGTGCGCTCTGTTCCCTGCTTTATTCTCTAGTTATTGGATTCTGGGCTCCATTCGTCCATCAGATGACTGATGATGATGTCAATGATTCATGGGTATGTATTTCTCGCATAGTCTTTCATGTGTTGTGTGTAGTTAACACTATCTGAATATTTGTAGTAGTATTAGTTTCTGAAGAAACATTTTTCACTGAGTATGAGTGAACTACTTTCACATAGAGTTTTATTATGAAGTTTGTAGGAGCAGCAGCAATTTGGTCTAGTCAATATTATTATCTGATGACATCAATATTTATTATGAAGATTGTAGCAACAATTTAGTTTCTGAAGATTGTACCTTATGGTTATTTGTTCTTATTTTTTGTTCTCGTTCATTTCCTTGCAGAAATTCCCTTCTGGTCTAGTCAGGGTAACAGAAAGTTGTGTTGGTTTGGTCTTGGTTAGCAAGAATGGATATCATAATGTTAATGTCATGTATTCTGTTGGCTCAGATGATTGTTTGGTTCTCAAAGATAGCTGGAAGGAATTGGTGGAGGAAGCTGGTCTTCAGGCTGGGGAAGTTATCATGGCTATGCTTTATAGGCATGCAAAGTGTTTGGAAATCAAGTTAAATTTGCTTTAGATCGGTTCTAATTGAGTAGCAGCAGCATGAAACAATTTGTTGTAATAATTTGACATCTTTGTGTGGCATTTAGTTTATTTTCTAGAGAAATCTGAGTATAAGTGAACTGCTTTCATAGATAGTTTTTTATGTGCATCCTAGTAGCAGCAGTAGTTGAAGCAATATACAGACTGGAAACACCCACTGAGCTTTCTTTTTTCAGTAACCCATATATGGAACTTCAGTGCTTAATAAAAGAGGATTGCATCAACCATTATAGTAGTAGCAGTTTGTGAAGAAAACTCTCTGTGAACTGCTTTCATAGAGAGTTTTTTATGTGTATCCTAGTAGCAACAGCTGTTGAAGCAATAAACATTCTGGAAACACCCACTGAGAACTGCAAATTATTGATAGATACAAACCAAGGTTCTATGCTCATAATAAGCAAAATACATCATCAACCAAACTAAAGCAACATAAGCAAACATTGTGCCAAAGGAAATTACAACGAAAGAAAACTAATCGACATAAGCACAAGGAAACAAGTTGAGCACTCGTGACAGGAACTCTTGGCTATCAGCATCTGGCCTGCTTCATCAGTTCTACTCAGGCCAGGTGGAGGTGGAAGGTGATCCCCCCAGCACCCCTTCCCCCAGTATGACCTCGGGCGCTTCCTTGTCTTCTCTTTTATAGCGTGGGTGAGGACATTCTTCACTGTGGTGATCTGGTTCCATATCTCGAACGCAACGTAGGCATCCTTGGCAGCATACTCAATGTGCCTCCTGTTGAGAACCCAAGTCCACTGGTGGTGCTCTTGGTCTGTCATGTTTCTCTTCATGTCTACGTAGTCGTCGTCGATGATGATGGCAGATACATCGCCAAGTGAGTCCAGTGTCTTCGTTGCTTCAGGCACCCTCTAGTTCGTCTGAATGTCGGTGAAGTTGGGGATGTTCAGGTTGCAGTGTGACAGCTTCTCCTTTTCTTGGTCGATGCAGAAACCAGCGAACTCATACCTACGTGAACCACAAGTTATTCTTTTGCGAACTGCATACAGACGACAAATAGAACTGCATACAAATGACAAGGAGAGACCCATCGGCCTGCAAATATATTTTACTCAGTAGAAAGAATGGCTTACTTTGGGTAGCTGAGGAACTTGTCGAAGGCGATGCATCTCTTGCCCATTGTAGCACATACTTGGAAAAGCATCACTGGGTGATCTTTGCCGATGGAGAGTTGAATCACGACGGTGTCCCACTTGTTAGGGGTGTACTCGAGGTCGATGCCGACGAGCTGCTTGCGGCGCCCCTGGAGAACTTCCTTGTACTCATCGACGTACCTCGCCATGGTGTCCACGTCGTTGGTGTAGACCACCATGAGCATGGTCTTTCCATGCACCTCGACATCCTCGAAGACCTTGGTGAATGGCATGGCTGGAAAGAGGAGGAACAGGAGGAGGAAGCGCAGTGTTGTGTTTTGTGAATGATGAGGGTGATGGAGCACGGAATTTAAAGGGGAGCAGCAGCAACATCTGTCGAGCGCACAATCTCGTCCTCCAACTGGCATGGCGATTGTGGTTATGTTCGTGGGGATAGTGGGCTTCGCGCATTTTTCCAACCGGCCAGATAGAGGAGCGGGCGCGCGGCGCTTCGCTTGTGTCGGGCGATCGCGGGCGCGTATATTTTGGGCAGTTTTAACAAGCATTTTGAAGAGAGGATTGTTTTTTCGCAGGCAAACCGCTTCGGTGTTTGTAACCGGACTGCATCGTGTTATAACCGAGCCGTTTTTTTTTCTTTTTGTCTATGACCTGTGGGCCGTGCTCGTAGAGGAGGTTAATTTAAATTGTGCCTCTGACTCGTGGGCCTAGTCTTTTAGTCATTAAGCATCTCTTCTTCTCTGTATCTTGCAGTCCCCTTCTCATTCCTCTCCCCCGCACAAAAATCCCCTCCTCTCGTGGTGGAAAGCGACGACGCCCGCAGCCGCCGCAGTCCGTAGGGGCGCCTCCTCTGCCGTCGCCGTCCGCAGCCGCCTCCTCCGGCCGTCACGTCATCTCACGGTGAGCCCCATATCTTCCCGTCTGCTCCGTCGATTACGGCACCAGAAATCGCCATGGGCGTTCCAGATCGGGTGCTAGGGTTTTTTTTGGAGCAAGCATCCTTTTCTTAACTTTGTTTTGTATGCTTGGATCGCAATGCCCTATGGATTGAAACATTTAGTTGTGGTTTTTTGGCCTTCAAAACTTTAGCAATGTGCATCTAGGGTTTTTTCTCTGCCTGTTTTTGGGTTGCTGTCTAGGGTTTAACTATTATCCCTTTCTGTTTGCAGATACAACATGGCTTCTCCTACTAAAAGAAGTCCAAGATTTGGAGGGAAATGTAAGCGAACTGCTTTTGTAGTTCTATTATAATGCCGCTCCAGCCTGATACTTTTCTTTCTTTTTGTATCTCCATTAGATTATACAGCTTCTTCCTCCCCAATTGGTTCCTCACCAGTCAGCATGGCTCCCCCATCTGGTAATACATCAAAGTGCACTGCATGTTTTATATGCGGTCAATTGCTTATTGAACGAAATAGTGCACTGCATCATAGATTCCCTTACCAAGGCCCATTTCAAACATGTGGCAAATCGATATGAACTGCCTCAAGTTAATTGTTTTTATTTTTTTTGAAATGACATTAAGTTTCTTGTTATGTTTAATTGTTAAACATAAACTGCTAAGAGAGCACTGCATTTGTACATTGCTTTGTAATTTTTTGTCTATCCACATGAGGTAGCCAAATTGATATGAGCTGCATTAAGTTTAGTTTTTCCCTCTCACAGAACTGCATGAATTTATTTTGTTTTGTACATCAAAGCGCACTTCATTTTATATGTGGTAAATTGCTTACTGAACAAATTAGTGCAATGCATCATATATTCCTTTACCAAGGTCCATTCCAGACATGTGGCAAATTGATATTCAAGTGACATGAACTGCATTACGTTTTCTTTTATGTTTTAATTGTTAAACATAAACTGCTAAAGAGAGCACTTCATTTGTACATCGCGTTGCCAAATTGATATGAGCTGCATTAAGTTTAGTTGTCCCTCTCACGGACATCTTCTCTTATATTTTTCTTACCTACAGTTTTATGTCCTGATGGGTCCGGGGGTGGTGGTGTTAACTATTTGATCACACGTTATTTCACAGCCAATGTTGTCGGTGGCGGGACATCTGATTAGGGCAGCATTCTACCTGAATTGAGTGAAACCCATTCGCAATCTCTTGATGGCACATAATAAGTTACACAGGATTGGATGGTCCCCGATCAGATTGCAGCTGATGTGGAGAGGAAAAGGCAGAAAGCGATTGTGCTCGGTAAGACATTCGAGAAGGCTCATTAGGCAAAGCAAGTAAATTTTGCTGAGGGTAAGGAGATAGGAAGGAGGATTGCAGATTCAAACAAGTCTGCTAAGTTTGCCTCCGCAAATAATCCTGTGAAGAGAAAACTCAACACTGTTGCAGAGGAAGGTTTAAGTTCTGCACGGTGTAGCTCGCGTGTTGATTACTCAAACAGGCCTAATTATGCTGAGGTTGATGTGGATGGGATTCAAGGAAAGCGGACACGTGCAGACGATTACTCGGGTGTTGATTTTGAGCGTCCATCTAAGTTGGCACAGGAAAATGCAGCTGGAGAAGTGCTGGACAACGATTCTGCTCAGGAGGATGTTGATGCTAGGAAGGTATACGCTATTTATTTATTTTTCCTATTTTTTAAGTTGTTTCGCATGAGTTGCTGATGTGAACTGCATTTTTATTCTTTTTTGTAGATTGCTAAGAGTACCAAGAGGAAGAGGTCTGAAGATGATGTTGCGCATGAATGGCGGTTTAACAAGACTGTGCGGCAGTCCATTCCAAATGTATGCAAAGTTGTTGCCTTGTTGGATGAGCCCCACAGAACTTTGGTGCGGCAAGCAGGTTTTGGCATCGTTTTCGACCTGAAAGTAAAGAAGAATGTTTATCGTATTCTCATGTGCAAGTTGATGGGAAAGATCGACCCTGGCACGGTGAGATTGGACTGCGATTCAAACAAGGTTTGGAAATCAATCGTGAGGCTGTCTATCACATTTTTGATTTCCCTATGGGTTCTCACACTGCTCCCAGGCCTGCTGACAGCGGCCATGATGATTCGCTGGCTAATCTGAAGGATGAACTTGGTTTTAACCATTCTCGTAGCATAGATGTGAAGGACGTGCTTATTTTACTTCGCACGCTGGCTGCGGACCCTACGAAGGTTAATAAGACTGTGAAGGTTTTTTTCTCATTGTTTTCCAGAGCTTGCTTTGCCCCAGCCCTGCAACTCGGTTGTCCAGGGTAGCTGCTATGGTTGAAAACTTGGATTTTACATCTATGGCTAGCATGGCCTTTTGTCAGCTTGTTGTTGACGAGCTGCAGGCCGTCGTGTACAAGTGGAATTCTAAAGGGAGCAAGCAGAACTGCGCTGAGGGTTGCACCATCGTGCCCCTGTTCATGTACCTCGATTCATTGAATCTTCGCACTATATCTGTTATTCATACACGCACGCCACGTGCTGCAATACTGACCCATGCCCAGTTGCTGAAGCTTTACAACGCCGGCATTATTCTTAAGGGAAAGATCCAACTGGATTCTTACAAGTTTGGCAAGCTGCCGGTTAGTGCATAGCCAGCCTTTCTGTTTGTTTTATTCCCTTTTTTCGCCATGCTAAATGTGAACCTCTTATGTACTTACTGATACGTCTCCAACGTATCTATAATTTTTTATTGTTCCATGATATTATTTATGATGTTTTAGATGTTTAATGGGCTTTGTTATACACTTCTATATTATTTTTGGGACTAACCTACTAACCCAAAGGCCCAGTCCAGATTGCTGTTTTTTGCCTATTTCAGGGTTTTTACAGAAAAGGAATATCAAACGGAGTCCAAACGGAATGAAACCTTCGGGAGAGATATTTTTTGATCAAAATATGCACGAGAGACTTTAGAACAACGGAGTAGGGCTGACGTGGCGTCCACGAGGGTGGGGGCGTGCCCCCTGCCTCATGGGCACCCCGTTTGGCCCCCGGTGCCCTCCTTCCTCCTATATATACCTACGTACCCCAAAACCATCTGAACAACAGAGAAAACCCTAGTTCCACCACCGCAACCTTCTGTTCCCGTGAGATCCCATCTTGGGGCCTGTTCCGGAGCTCGGCCGGAGGGGGGATCTACCACGGAGTGCTTCTACATCATCATCATCGCCTCACCATGAGTTGTGAGTAGTTTACCACAGACCTTTGGGTCCAGAGCTAGTATCTACATGGCTTCTTCTCTCTCTTTGGATCTCAATACCAAGTTGTCCTCGGTCTTCGAGGAGATCTATTCGATGTAATCTATTTTTGCGGTGTGTTTGTCGAGATCCGATGAATTGTGGGTTTATGATCAAGATTATCTATGAGAAATATTTGGTTCTTGTCTGAACTATTTATGTATGATTATAATATCCTTGCAAGTCTCTTCGAATTATTGGTTTGGTTTGGCCTACTAGATCTATAGTTTTTGCAATGGGAGAAGTGCTTGGCTTTGGGTTCAATCTTGCGGTGTCCTTTCCCAGTGATAGTAGGGGCAGCAAGGCACATATTGTATTGTTGCCATCGTGGATAAAAAGATGGGTTTTATATCATGTTTGAGTTTATCCCTCTACATCATGTCATCTTTCTTAAGGCGTTACTCTGTTCTTATGAACTTAATACTCTAGATGCATGCTGGATAGCGGTCGATGTGTGGAGTAATAGTAGTAGATGCAGAATCGTTTCGGTCTACTTGTCTCGCACGTGATGCCTATATATAATGATCATGCCCAGATAGTCTCATAATTATTCGCTTTTCTATCAATTGATCGACATTAATTTATTTACCCGCCGTAGAATATCGCTATCATGAGAGAAGCCACTAGAGAACACTATGGCCCCCAGGTCTATTCTCAACATATCAATCTACCATCTACTTTACTTTTCCGCTTTTACTTTCTGTTCTTATATCCAAAAATACCAAAAATATCAAACTATCATATCTATCAGATCTCACTTTCGTAAGTGACCGTAAAGGGATTGACAACACTTATCGCGTTGGCTATGAAGTTCTTATTTGTTTGTGCAGGTGCGAGGGACTCGCGCGTGGTCTCCTACTGGATTGATACCTTGGTTCTCAAAAACTGAGGGAAATACTTACGCTACTGTGCTGCATCACCCTTTCCTCTTCTAGGGAATACAATGCAAGCTCGAGAAGTAGCACTTACTTGTGAACTGCATCTTTTTTGTTAATTTGTTCAGTGGAAGGCGGAAGGGGACATTGTGTACAAGCGGACTCCAGTTGCAGAACTGCATGCAAGGTCTTGTGAGCCACTTGCTATGGGTTCTCCAATTCAACGGGTTCATGGTGTTTCTAGGGCGGCTGCTGGAGGTTTTTCTGGTGAGGCTTCTGCTGACGGCAATAAATATGTTCAGGTCGATGAGCTTCTCGACAGGGGCATCAATTTAACTTCTGATTTCCCAACATCCGGTTCCAGGATGAGGAATATTGCTGGATTGTTTCGTGAAGGCAAAGGCCCTTCTGAAGCAGAAATCGAGGCCGCTCATAACTTTGACCGTGGGTAGCTTGAATTCCTTAGGCAGATAGCTAAGAATATCTTCATTCGTTCAGTTTAAGCAGTCTCAGGATGACAAGTGTGCTAGGTATGAGCAGGAAGCGGAGGCAGTTGTGAAGGAAATGAATAGGCGTGACCATGTTGTCTGGCCTTCTTTGCCTAACCGCGCATCTATGGATGTACGTCTTTTTTTCATATGTGAACTGCTTTTTTATCCATTTTGTTGTTGATTTTTTCTATGTGTTGTGGCATTGACCATTTGTTTTTGCATCTTTTTTTTCTTTCGCAGTGCGGGGGAGAATCTTCTAATGCTAACGCTTGCCGTGATTATGACCACCACGACCACTATGGTGTTGATTTTGATTTTTTGTTTGATAGGCCATCGTCCCCTGTTGACGAAGCTGCCAAAGACAATCCTCTTGACGAAGGCGTCATCGACAAGGTTTGATTTCTTCCTATTTTTTTTCTAGTGGACGTCATTGTTTAATGTTTTGTAGTGTCCAAAACTAAGAATCATTGTTGCACTAACAGTGGCAGTGAACTGCAGTTTTAACCTTTTTGTAGTGTGCACCAATAGTGGTAGTGCACTACATTTGTTGTTTTGTAGTGTCCAAAAGCAAAGAATTATACCTGCACTAGTAGCGGCAGTGAACTGCATTTTTTCTGAAAAACATGTAATAGAGAAGAAGCAGCATTTAGTAGTGAACTACATGATCTGGTGTTGGCTTTGTTATAGAACTGCATTTTTTATAATAGTTTTATTAATGTTTTTGTTTTTTAGGACGATGAATCAAATGTCGAAATCCATTGGAAGGAGGCAGAGGGTGACGCTGACAAGGACGACGTGGCTGACAAGTCTAAAGAAATGGAAGGCGATGTTGCTCTGGTGAGTATAGATAATTGCATTTTGTGTTTTATTTTTATTTTTCATGCGAGCTTCATGATCCGTTTTCTAAGTGAACTGCATTCTCTCTTTGTGTAATGTGTTTTATTTTTAACTCGTGAGGACTGCGGATTAAATGTTGAAATCCAAGCGGAGCGCACCATGGAGGATGATAATGTAGAAGGGATAGAAGGAGAGGAGCCTAATACGGAGGTTGATAAGGTAGAATGTAGAGAAGGAGGGGAGTGTTCTGTTGAGGCTGATAAGGCACAAGAGAGAGAAGGAAGGGAGGATATTGTGGATGCTGATAAGCCAAAAGAGAGAGAAGGAGCTCCTCGTGTTACAGTTGAAATGCCAGAAGAGAGAGAAGGTGCTCCTAGAGTTGGATTTGATGCTGCTGGGACATCCGCTGGCATTGATGGTGTTGTTGGGCCTACTGTTTTGTTGATTGGCGATGAAGTGCCTGGGAATTTTTTTGTCGCCCCTCGCGCCCCCGAGCAATCTCATGGCAATCTCGCTTTCCTAGCTGAGACAACCAATGTCCCAACTGAGACGGTTTTGATTGGTTCTGAAGAGGAACATCCAAGACTCTCTCAGGACATGAGAAATCAAGCATCGCTTGACGGTGATCTTACCGGGCTGGATCACTTGAGGCTCAATGACGATGGATCTGAGCAGCCGCAGGAAGTGTATTCTGAAACCGAAGGTAATCGAACTGCATTATTTTGTTCTTTCTCGGGCGAATGAACCGTGTTGTGTTATTCTCTGATATCGGTCTCACTCTGTATGCATATGAGGAATTAACTGTTGTTACTCCTTCAAGCAATGATCCAGCTCTTCCGAGAAGATACAACGAGTTATATGACGTTGTTACGAGGGCTAGGAGGGATAATATGAAGAAGTATGACATTTTTCTTCTTACACCCCGGTTATTTAATAAGTTATTTTTCAGGGACACACATCTTATCACTTTTTGTTGGGATTTTTTCTTCTTTTTTGAAGGTATCTAGTTGCATTCAAGGATGAGTTTGCTGATATTACTATCGGTCAGGTTGGCGAGTCTTTTTGATCGTATGGAACGCTGAGCACATGGCTCGCAAATATTGGCGTATCTATGTTAGCTGAGAGGTTCAAAGGATCTCAAACAATGATTGTCCCGTACAACCTATGTGTAAGCATTTTCATTAATTTATATTTCTCCCTCATCCAAGTTTATTGTGCTATATGTTTTTTCAATGGTCACGTTAACTCTTTGGTTTTGTCTTTTTGGCAGAATTCCATTTGGAACGGCAGTGCCACAAATAAGGCTTTGAAAAAGATGTTTTCTTGAAGCGCAGAGGAACGTGTGGACAAGAATACTTGGTAACGCATTTGACCATTCTTGTCATTTTGAAATAAGTTTTCTGTTTTTCTATTTTCTCGTCTGGTTTGTTTTATTCTTTATTAATTCAGATTATGTTTGCAACATTTGATCCTCCTCCTGCAACAATGAAGGATGCGATAGGCCACTATTGCTTGGTTACTTTGAACCTGCGAGAGAAGCGTTTTGAGTTTCTCGACTCATACAACGTTGCCGACAGCGCTCCTGCAAATCTTGTCTTCAGGAAAATGGTCAGGAACATAAAAAAAATTGGAAAGATGGCAGCGCAAACTGCAATGAGCCGTTGAACCCTCCCACCCTTGACGGCTTCGTGCTGACTCATGTTAATGTCCCGCAACAGAGAAACGGGTTTGTACTTGTTCTCCTTTCTTTTTCCTCCTTCAGTTTTTTTGTGTAGTGAGCTGCATTGTTTTTACTAAATTAGAAGCACATTTCCCTTGAGTGAACTACATTACTAATGTGTTATTAGTTGCTCTCCCTTGATTTGTGTGTAGGGAGCTGCATTGTTTTACTAACATTAGTAGCACTTCCTTATTGAGTGAACTGCATTAGCAATGTGTTTATCGTGGTTTTTTCGCCGGCATGATTGTGGATTTTACATGTTCCAATTCATGTGGACCTGGGATGGTGAAACGATTGCCAAGTTTGGGAAGGAGCACATTGGCTACCTCAGGAAGGCGATGCTCTATAGTTGGCTGACCTCGTCGCATTGTTGTCTGGACCTGACATCACTTTTAATTTTTAAAGAAGGTTATTACATTTTTTCAGTCACACACACCCTTTTATTAAGTGAAATTCATTGATACAAAAAGGGGAGGTCCACTACTTTTGTTAAGATTTTAGTAGAACTCCATTTGCATATTAAAATGATTTTTGTTAGTGAACTTCATGATTCTTTTCATTTTTTGTGCAGGGTTTGACGAAGGCGCACACCAAGGTGGTATTTCCTTGTTTGAAACTCAGGTTCACACTCCAACGATTCAGAATTTTCTCCTTGATGAACACCCCGTTAAGCTTGGAAAAGAACCGGTGTGTAAGAGGACGACGAGTGCTGCCGGCCCTTCGAATGAAAAAGCTCTTAAGAAATCTCCTGTCAAGGTCAAGCCTAGGAAGAAACCAGTCAGCCCTCCGAATGCTGAAGATACTGATGATGATTTTGAGAAGCCACCAACAGTGCGTAAGATGACCAAGAGCGCAGCTGTGGAACGCCCAACCGACAGTGAGGCACTAGTTTTATCAAATAAGAGGCCTGTGCAGAAGCCATAAAAGTTTAGATCTCCGGTACAGAAGTTGAAGCCTGTGAGTTTCAGCTATCTTGTGGAGGCGAGGAAAGTCTTGCAACTCATCACGAGCAAGGCATTCAAGCAGAAATACAGCGAGTCGTTCTCTTTTCGTTAGTTTTTTCGCTTTGATTTTTAATGTGTGTAATGTTTGTGTGTTTTTCCTTTGTGTTCCTAATGCCCCCACCCTCGCCGTTTGTTTTGTGCAGGTCCGCGCTTTTCATGCACAAGAATCCTGTCAAAGTCCTCACTTTGAATGTGGACTACATGTTCTTAACTTTCACCAGTGCTAGTTATATGGACTCGGAATTGATGGATCATATCATCAGGTACTGCAAGAATGACGAGCATATGAATGTGGTTTATCGATCTAGCGAACGTGTTCTTCTGTCCCCTTTGTTTATCACGGTATTTCTCTTTTTCCCTTTTTTCTTTTTTCCGCTGGAGTGAACTGCATTTCATAGTGTCTAATAATTTCTTTTAGCAATGTACTGAACTTCATACATTATTGTGTTAACCCATGAATCTTAAATGAAATAAATTGGAGAAGTGTGAACTGCATACTGTAAGACAAGTGTGATATGTTTTTCATTAAGCGCCAGAGTGAACATTAGTGGGAACTGCATTAACGTTCCTTGTGAATTACCCACTCGCAGTATGTGCTTCAAATGAATGATAACGCGGATAGAGATAAAGATGGAAACGTTGTGTTGCCTTTTGTCCACAGCAAGTTTAATGTTGACGATGCAGTAAAGCAGTTCAAAGTTTTTGTTCATGACGATGAGAACCTTCTTGATTGCAAATTAGTAAGTTATCATATTTGCTGGTTCAGCCTTATGTACTTATTTTCTCTCCCATTTTTTCTAGTAATCATTTTTCACTCATCAAACTCAAAACGATTTTGATGAAACAAAATCAGATTCGGTTACCATGGATGAAAGACCAGCATTACTCGCTATACACGATGAATAGGCACTGCGAGACCCTTGATATTCATGATACTAGGACCGTTTGATCAAATAACGAGGTGGAATAAGTATGAATACCACAGCGACCGCACTAAAATGGTAAAATTTTCATCTTCTTCTTTTTTTCATCTGCGTGCGCGTCGAACAACAGTTTGTGATGTGTATTTTTGTTTTTTTTTTGTTTTTCACCAGATGATCAGGATGACTGCATTGTTGAAGAAGGACTACGGAAAAAAGGAGTAAAAGAGAATGGAGTCGGTAGACTGAGTCGATGTTTCAAAGAAAGCTAGCTTTTTGGGCGCCCCTGAACAGGGCCCCAACTAGTGCGGCTTCTGTGTTCTGAAGAAGGCTCAGTTTTATGATGGCAAAAACTTTGTTGTGAAATTCGCAAAGCGTAATGTAAGTATCTTTTTTTAACCCAATAATAATTTCCTCATTCTTAGATTTTTTGTTAGTTCTTTTTGTAGATGATCTTGTATTTGTTTATTTTTTTGCTTCATCGTAGAAAGCTGTTGTTCAGGACTGGAAGGTTGAGTTCATGTTCCAGATCCTGTTCCACCCTGATAACATGGTCCTAGTCACCGAGTTCCCGGAGGAGCTAAAAAATCTATGCATTTCTCTTGGCCTTCCTCCAAAACTGGATTCGCAGGAGCAGGATGAGGCACAAAATGATAGCAGATCTTTATGTGTGTTGATGTATTTTCATGTGTGCTCCAAAACTTTCTGTAAATAGTATGTATGTCGCTGTGTGTAGTTCTCGATCTACAAAACTTTTCGCATCATACTGTGTGCTTTTGTATATTCCGGTCTAGTTAGTTTTGTGTTTTTCTTTTGTGGCAGACAGTGACAGTGTTAAATATGTACATAATGGAGCTTTCAGCCAATTCCTCCTGTGATTGTAACATGTTCGTAGCGCACTACATTCGCTCATATGTGTCGCATCCAAGTTTTTTTTAAATATACGTATCCGCACTACATCTCACCTTATCACATGAAGCGCAAAGAGGAATTCAACGTGTTTGTCGTCGAGTTTCAAAATTTGGAAAAATTGTATTAGAAGAAAGAAAATCAACTGTGTCTGCTAAGTAAGAGCTCAATTTTTTTACATTTTTGCACTAAGCGCACTACACTGTATACTCGAAGCGGACTGCACTGTAAGCTTTAAATGCACTCCACTGTATTCTTTAAGCGCACCACACTTCACTGCACTGTACGTGAAGCCTAGTCTCACTCTATAGATTTTCTTCTAACTGCATTCTATATTGTTTTTGATATCTCAGATTCTATACGATGAAGAGAACTGCATTCTCAAAATGACATTTTGATCTCAGGGTTTTCATTTAGAAGAGAACTGCATTCTCAAAATGACATTCTTGTCTTATTTCTTTCCTATAGAAGAGAACTGCATTTTCTCAAGCCTACCCCCGCAGCACATTTGAACGTCAATATATTTAAAAGGTAAAACTATATATATATATATATGTGTTGAGCTATGTCCTCTTCCTGCTGTTTCTTCTCAAATTCTGATCTGCATTTGTTTCAATGGTTGTTGTTGCTTCTGTTTTCTTCTTGTTGTTCGCATTACCCCTCGTAACGCGACCGTGTGACTGTGATGCTTGCCTACGTTCTGGATTCTGCATTCTGCCTCTCCCCCTCGTTTTTGATGATGGTTATTTGATGTCTTCATCTTCTTTTTCTTGTTCCTCATCTTCCTCTTCTACTTCCTCATCTTCCTCTTCAGTTATATGAGCTTCGTTCTGTTCTTCGATGTCTTCTTCGTCAGCATCTTCCTCGTCAGCATCTTCTTCATCATCTTCTTCATATTTTCCCTCTGTTCTATTTGGACAAGTTCTCGCGTTATGCTTCCCTCTCTTGTTGCAGACGCTGCATAGTCTTCTCTTTGTCATATCATCTTGTTGGTCAGCTTGGTGATTTGTGGCGGCATTTTCAGCCTGGATTTTTTCTAGCCTCTCCTTACACGTTCTTGAGTTGAGCCCTGCAATCTTATTGCATGATTTGCACATCCTCACTCCGAGTGGTATTCCTTCGCTGTCTAGTTCTGGCTCAGGCCTGTCCTTTTTTTCAGGGCCTTTATCCTTTGATGTAGCTTTTTTGTTTCCTGATTTGCTCTCTTTCTTTCTCCCCTTTGTGTTTGAAACAGGTGGGTGAAGAATTATTTCATCCATATTATGAGCTGCACCATCAGCAGCATGTTCGCGCTCATCTCCTTGTTCTTCACTCCGTGCATCCCTGATGTTCTCTACTTCTTCATCTTCGTTTAGTATGTCGACTTCTTCTATTAGTGCTCTCATCCCAGTTAAAGCTATGTTGTACCCTCTATCCGATTTGACACCCCGGTTTGCTAGGTCGATCGCCGTTTCTGCAAGTAGTCTCCTATGGCAGAACATCGAACTCCCATCCGGAGCAGTTTGCTCATAGTCTCTGCGGTCAAAAGTTGCATTTCGGCGCGCGTTCCGTGTGTATCTCTTCAATATGTATTCTTCAGGTATCTTGTCCACCCGCAGCTGATCTAACATGCAAACGATGTGCATGCAGAACATGCCTGTAGCAAAAGAATTGTTTCGATTGTTTCGTGTCAGCAAACTTTCACATAAATATGCGACTTTAATGTGGGTTGTGAACTGCATTATTAATATGTGGGTTGTGAACTGCATTATTAATTCACATAAGGTTTTTTTGTTTTTTCATCTCTAGTTAACAGTGCCAAGTGAACTTCATTTATGTATTTGTGTGCTTATTTTTTGATCCTTTTTTTGCCTTACTGACCTATGTGCGTCCACAGCTTGCATTCGCATTCGTAGATACCGTTCGTCACATCAGCAACAACTTGTAATTCATGTTTTGCCCGATCAAAATCATCAGACTGGTTGTAGTGGCGCACTAAATATTTTGTTGGGTTTTCAGGGGACTGCTCCGATCTGAATGCAGTGCTGCGGTAGTGTGTTCGCTTGAAGTCAGTAAAGACCACCCTGGTGTTAATCTTGGAGAGCTGAACCTCGAAACCAAACTGAGTAGTAGTTTTTACTTCCGTCTGCGAAACAAAAGTAACCAGATAAGTATCTGTTTTTTCACATCAAAAATCAAGAAAGCGTGGTTGATGCTTAAATTGTTTGCTCTAGTTGTATACCTCGTTAGCTATGGTCTCTGCATGCTCGATGCCCTTCCTTATCTGGATGCATCTGTCCACCTGTGATGCAAAGATGTGCAGGCATGTCTTTCCTTGACAAAGTTTCTCTTCAAGACCCGGTTGATGCTTTCACTTCTCTGTGCTGATGTCATCCGCGCATAGAACACCTCCTTGTAGTAAGCTGATATCCATTCTTCCCGGTCTGTCCAAAGCGGCTTCATAATTTCATCATTTTGCAGGTTATACTTCTCCATTAGCTCATGCCAAGCGCGTTCAAACTCTGATGGCATTAGTGGGTGGTTGAGAACTGAGGCCAGCTCATCTTTGAATGTCTCATACGCTTTGTACAGCAAGGACATGTGATCCTTGTATTTTTTTCAGTATATGCCAATGGCATACTTGTGCGGCATGCCTATCAGTGTAGTCTTTATTGTTGCATCCATGGAGGGGCATTGATCTGAATGTTTTTTAAAATAAGCAGTGAGTTATTGAGAGAACTGCATTTTTCTTTCCACTTTTTTGCTGATTTTTTTGTTGGATTGAAGAAATGGACTACAAAACTACGACAGTGAACTGCATTGTTATTTAAACCCATTTCTTATAGCATACCTATAAGTATGGAGATTGGCCGCTTGTTGTTCATGCAACGCAAGAATGTCCGAAACACCCACTCGAAAGTTAGAACTGTTTCGTCTTTGACGAGAGCCATAACAAATATTGTACTTTGTAGGTGGTGGTTGACTCCAACAAAGACGGACAGAGGCATGTGAAATTTGTTGGTCTTGTAGGTTGTGTAAAATGTGACACAATCTCCAAAGTCTTCGTAGGATCCCCGACAGCTCGCGTTCGCCCAGAAGATGTTTCTTACACGGTTATCAACGTCTTTGTCGTAATCGTAAAAAAACTCTTGGTTTATTTGCTGCATATTCTCAAAGAAAGCAAGTAGTTTCTTCACATTGTCCTCTGTCTCTTGCTTCGCGAACTGGTACTTCCTGCTGTTCAAAAGAAGTATAATACTTGCATCATTAGTCACATAGAAATGCACAAGCAAACTTCATCAAACAAACGAGAGATTGCTTTTGTTTAGTGAACGTACTTGTTCACCCAGTCACGGCTAGTGCGCCCCATAAAGTGTAGCCCTCCTGACATTCTTGACAGGGTCCTTCACTAGTTTATCAAGTAACGGATCATCCGGCTTATGTGATTGCATGTGTAGAAGGATAGCTGGGCTCTCAATCATCCTATGGTTGTGATTGAGCTCAATCTCCGCTATCACAAACACATCCTTGATTTTTTTCACTTTGATTATCGCCTTGCAGCCAGTCCACTTTGTTGTTTTCTATCGCTTTCTGTCTTAATATGTGACAGTTTCGTTACTTTTGCCTTCCTTCGAGCACACTATGTAGCTATTTGTTTTGTATCCGCCGTTTTTGTGTGTGCCGAAGCCTGCATGCCTCACATACGTGTTGTAGAAGTTTTGCGCTGCAGCGTATGATGTGAATTGCATACCTTTCACAGGCAAAAGTTCTTGGAGCATGTTCTCATTCTGCACCACAATATGGAATGTTTTTTTGTTAATGAGAATGCACAAGCTGAAAGGAAGCTTACACGCATGTACTGTTTTTTCTCTAACGGTGTTTGCAGCTCACCGATGTTTATTGGGCATGGAGGAGTGACAACACATCTGTGTAATTTAGGATCACGAATAGGCAGAAGTGTTGAGAACTTTAGTTTTTTGGTTGTTTGCGGCTCTCCTTGATTCTGCTTCCGATTCTTTTGTTGCGCAGTAGGCGGCCTGGGTGGAATTCCACTGTCTCTTCGTTGACGAATCGTTTCCTCCTGAACTTGCTGAACTTGCTGGGTTTCAACATTGGCTTGTGGAGGTGCTATATCATCCGTTCTGATCTGCTTTCCAAATGTTTCAAAGACGCGCGTGAACCTTGGCTGCATAACTGCTATGATTTGCTCTTCATCATCATCCTCATCATCATCTTGCTGCGCATGCTCCCCCATGAAGACTAGATCATCGTCGTCCTCCTCATCTTGCATGCTTTTTGCTTCACTGCTTTCTCCATCTCGAGTGCTCCTTGGTTCTCTGTTTTCATCTTTATCCTCTACATCTTCGTCTACCGAGTACGCAGTTCTATTTGTTGTGTTAAAGAAACCCCTAGGTCACTACAAGGATTCTGGTCTATTGCAACGAAATCATTCATCGCAATACCTACTGATTTGTGGCAATAAGTACATATTGCCACGAAACAACATTCGTTGGCAGCCGTTGCGACTGAACACATGGTAATAGGTTATTGCCACAAAAAAGCAACCGTGGCAATAAATTGTGCTATTGCAACAACGATGTGGGAAATTGCCACATGTTTTTCGGTGGCAACACTAACCTGATGCCACAATTTGCTTTGTGGAGATAGCTTTAATGCAACATGTAAAGAATCATGGCTATTGATAGCTCATGGCGATAGACATTTGTGGCAACAACATATGCCAACGTTGCTCGTTTCATGGCGCATGCTCTTCCGTGGCAATAGTCAACTATGGCAATAAATTATGACAACAATCATTGTTTTCGTGGCATTAGGCATTTTGCCACGAACCGCTACACTTGTGGCATTAACTTATGGCAACAAATATTCCAGTCGTCGTAACAGGAAATTGCAACATACTAGTTTTGATGGTGATAAAAAGGTATCACAACGGGTGAAATGTTTGCAGCAAAAAAACCATTGCGACAATTTAAACTTTTCATGGTGCTAACATGTGGCAACCGAAAGTGGGTTGTGGCAATAGCCTACTAGATCATGATGGGCACGTGTTGTTGAGCATGTCCATTTTCACAATAAAATGGTAGGTGATTCCAGAAATATATATCACTATGAAATGTAAGTTACATAAGAAAATTTGGAAGCTAAAACATGTAAAGGGGATATAAGTGTTCATTCGTAATAGAATGGTCCGAGATAAACTGAGAAAATGGACCAAGGAAAAATATTGTACATCAACGTAACTACATTAGACATTCTCTATGGGCAGCATAGCATGGCTAGAAATCAAAGCACAGATAGGTGAGGAAGCTTGTCAAATGTAAAGCGTCATGGTGTGACAGTAGAGAATCCTAACGGTTTTTCCTTCAATATTCAGCAATGTAGTTCGCTTTGATATTCAATAAAATGCGTCACAAGTCATTTCCATATGAAAAAATAGGTTCAAAACTTATGGTGAAAAAAGAAGGCAAGTTGTCCAATGCCTTTTCTTCTCCTGATTCTGATTTTGGTTGTTTGATGGTTCTAATTTCTACTCCTTCCCGGTGCCTTACCTAATCACATGTTCCTCAATTTTCTAGTTTGCTTTGGGAATCCATGTCCGTCCATGTTTCTTGATTCTCTCATCTCCTTGATTTTGATTATAATGCTTTGGTAATCCATGTCCGTCTATGTCAAAACTGGATAATCAGCTGCTACAGCATTTGCAAGGCCTCTGGCAGCGCTTCACCAATAACATAAGGTGTGTTTGTGCCCATCCATCATGTAGAAAGAACAACATAAATATTTGAGAAAAAACTGAAGTGTGAAAACATTAGATAAGGTTCAGAAACTGGGAATTAGTACTATGCATATCTTCATGAGAAGAGAAGATGCAGCAACAACGAACTTACCAAAGTGGTACTATGAACAATATGTCGATTCGGTAAAGATGTAGAAACAGTAGACAAACCAAACTGGTAAATAAACTGTGACCACAGCCATGCTCACGCTAAAAATGTGTTCATCAAATACTAAGTAATTATGCCAAAATAATACTCCCTCCATCCCAAAATAAGTGACGCAAAAGTGACTCAACTTAGTACAAAGTTGAGTCACTTTTGCGTCACTTATTTTGGGACGGAGGGAGTACTATAACTAAATAGCAGGTTCTGAACCAGCCCCCTACTCTCAAGCTGTACAAAGTGTCAATATGCAATTATGCATACTTTGAGAAGTGCTTAGAACTGTGTCGTGGCAAAGAAGAGTCACATAGTGCAGAAGTAGTACTATGCACCAAATTACGTGAAATATAGAATCCTTGCAAACCTAAAAGAAAATAATGTTTCTAAGGTGGAAGAACTGTAGAAAGGGCAGTGCAGCAGTGGTTACAAACAGAAAGAGAAAACCATGTTTCCATATTAGCATAATTAACCACCTAAGGAGAAACAGATAGTGAGAGAACTCACATCCTCGAGTCTTGATCAATGTATGAGATGAGAGTACGGCATCACTTCCTGTACCATTATCACATCAACTAGTCCAGATCCATAAAGCCTTAGAATTGCACCTGGAAATGTACATAAGACTGTAAGAGGCATGCTAACCTGAAAAACCAAAAACAAATGGAAGTTGCAATATAACTGCATATTTCTACATCGAGTAGCTAATTCACACATGTGCCGCAAGTAATAATTAAATATTGTCCCTTGTTAACAAAATTTATAGCTTCAGACCATAGCAAAACAGGCTCATCTTCTTAGATAAAAGTGTATTAGTATATGAGAGATGACACCTGATAAACAATGTCCAGCATAAGCAGTGCAACCACATAAGCATATGTGAAGGCTTTCATTATTGCTCCAATATCAAGATACGTCAGCTGCAACATACTATTAACTTTGAGATAAAGTATATACTCCCTCCGTCCAAAAATGCTTGTCATCAAAATGGACAAAAAAAGATGTATGTAGAACTAAAATACATCTAGATACATTCACTTTTATTCATTTTGATGACAAGTATTTCCGGACGGAGGGAGTACTATATATGGCAATACTAACAACAGGCCAAAGAGCATGCTCTGTGTTATAGACCTGAATCCAACTTAACATGTATTATATATATTGAATCATCAACATCCGCATTGTAATTTCATTGGGAACCTGCAACAAAATAACTACAAGGCCGCATGTCACGCACGTCTCCTCCTCTCTTCTCTCTGTTCTCTTTCTCTTCTGGAGCAGATCAATTTATATCCCCATGATCCAATCACACTACCAAAGGTCCTGACTATACCACAATGGGTCAATTCCTTCTCACTTTTCTCTCATGTTTCTCACATCTCTCCTCTGCTTCTTTGAGTCCAATTGTTTTGGGTGAACAATTCTTCAGTTAACCTCCACAGTACACAACTTGTTTCTATGGACGCTGGGCCAATAATTAATACCTTTTGTTTCGATTTAAAATTATCCATTAAGACGAATATGCAGAACAGAATCATACAGACACATATTAATATTATTAACAGAAACCACATCTAGATGGAACTTTATCTGAATCCTCACGACAAGGACTTCAATTCAGTCCAGGCAATCTAACGAGAACTACATAGAGATGCCGGTCCAGGTGCCAGGAACTTGGAGGGTAAAACAAGTTGCAGACTAATTGGCTGCCAATTGAAGCAGGAGAGTAGGAATACAAAAAAAGAGACTGATCTACAACGATCGCTATGGAGGTTCAGGGATGCGGTTTGGTGATGAACCTGGTCGCAGCGTCTCACCTCTGGGTCGGCCATGTGGCGAGCAACCCCGACATAGGCAGGTCGGCACTGCGCTCGCGATGCAGGGGAGAAGACGGAAACTCGGTCGGCGCCGACGCCAGACCGCATCGCTGTCACTGGCATGGCCTAGGACACGGAGACGCGGCATGCGTCAGCGGGCGTGGAGGATAGGGAGGAGGGTGAGATCGAGGACGACGACTCCTCGTCGTGCAGTTGACTCCGGTGTGGTTCGTTGTGATGATTCCGTTAGCACGGAGGAACCAGAGACGAGAGCTCAGATCCAATCGCCCATGAAGACACCGTGTGATTTGATTTAGGCTACTTCCAATGCATTGGTGCTTAGATGAGGTGCTAAGCACATTAAAAAGTTTAGCACCTAATGTCCTCAATGCATAGGTGCTTCATTTGTTGGTGCTAAGCTCCCCTCATTTAATGCTTTAACAACTAAACTATTCTATGCATTGGTGGATTGCTTTTATTTAATTGTTTTTGCCTAGGTTCACGTGCTTGGCATTGGTTCTTCCTGGGGTCACCATACTGAGCTCTCTCCTCTTTATTACCATGCCACATCAGATTTTTTGCCTACATGGCAGCCTTAGCACCTGTACAAGGTGGAGCATTGGGGAGGGCCTTAGAATAAAATCGTGGGTAGCTGGGAAGTGTGTTTAAATAGACTAATTTTTTTGTTGGAAACACAAAATATTGGCGCAAACTATTGTAAACCGAAATTAGGTGGTGCGAAAGTAATTATTTTTGGAGGGAATGATTATAGAATAATAAAATAAATTGGAACAATTAATATTTCAAAGCAATATGAGATATATATGTGGCTAAAGATAATATTACTAAAATATGTTTGTAAAAGTCATTTCTTGGTGAAAAGACCAGCAAATCCAAGAATCATGGAGGGGCGATCCAGCGCCCTCCCCTTTAGCGTTCTCACCGTCGATATTTGTATATTTCTTATTTATACATTGTTTCCTGGTTATTTAGTATAGATGTATGATACGTATAAGTAGTTCAACATGAACAATCCATGGCATCAAATGTTTAGAGGATACCATATTTTGCATTGTTGTTGTCAATGAGTGTTTTCAAGTCCCGGCAAATCATCTCATGATCGTCGGTAGGCGGCATGTGGGAAGCTCACATCCATGGCCGGTGGAGAGGCTCGAACTCGCGGGTGAAGGTCGGGAAGAGGGACGGTGGAACTGCTTGGTCAGCACCAAGGATGGAGGAAGAGGGCGCCGGGAGCCATGGCCGACCAAGAGCGGCGTGCAAGGTTAGAGGGCCGGCTGGCCGGCCGGGGCTTGCCGCCTTGGTAAGGACTATGCGAGTTGCAGCCTTGCACGGGTGGCCGTTGCGTGGAAGTAGGGGTTGTGACCAATGCTAGAACGTTGTTGCTGGACGACCCGACTGTAGGTACAATCAGTTTTGCACTATAATTTCAGATATCATTTCAGAAAGCAGCAAATACTTGGCCAATTTTAAACTGCAGACCACGGAAACCTCATGTGAACCTAACTTTAAAACTACTAGGCTATACTCTTGCCTTGAAACTGGGATGGGTTGATGAGACGGTCAATCTATGTTAGTATCTCGTATTTCCATACAGATCACAGAAACCTCATGTGACCCTCACTTTAAAACTACTAGGTTATACTCTTGCCATGAAACTGGGATGGGTTGATGAGACGGTCAATCTATGTTAGTATCTCGTATTTCCATGGCTAACGAGCCCATTTGTTTGTGGGCCTAGTAATAAAAAGAAAAAAGTGCGCCGACAAATAAAAGGAAGAAACCACAACGGGGGGATTCGAACGCGCAAGCTTCTTCCCCATCCATGGCCAGTCGTGAGGCTCAAACTCGCGGGCGAAGGACAGCGGAACTGCTTGGTCAGCATCGAGGATGGAGGAAGAGGGCGACAGGAGCCATGGCCGACCAGGAGAGGCATGAAAGATCAAAGGGGTGGAGCATGCTGATTGTTGATGTCTACATTTAAATAAATCTTGATTTAAGCCTAACATACTTTGGTGCTAATTTCTACTATTTTACTTTGTATTGTTCAATTTTCAGAATCTACGTCTCTATTTATTAGCTGGCCTTAAACAACACTGCACAAATAGAGGTCCCAAAGTCCAATAGTACAGTCCGTGCATATATCCTTCTAGTAAGTGTACCATACTGACAAAATTCATTCAGAGTTTAGCGAACTATCTGATTCAGCCTTTTTAAATCAATTTATGGACAAGAGACACTAGTCATCGGTGGTTGAATTCTTGATCGGGCAGCTGAATCATCGGTGGCTGAATTCTTGGTTCTCGCTGAACCATATGACTCTGAAGTTTTGCTTCAGGTGCAGTTAACCTCGCGCTTATAACATAATTAGCATGAGAACCCAATTCTTTCACAGATGCGTATACACAGTCCAACGGTCTGAACCTTGAACAGCAACACGGAGGGCGACAGATCGAATTAAAATTGGTGCAATTTAAATTTTAATTACTCCTTAAAGCTTGAAAATCATAGCTTAATATGTATAAATTTGAATAATATATTTTCCAATATTTTACTTCTAACTAATGCAACGCTACACCAATGTTGCAATATCTTTTCGAATATTACCACAAATAGTTATTTTGTTGAAATATCTAGTCTCTATTCCAACAAAATGACTGCCTCGCGCTACGGAATTTGTTTGTCGCAATATCGCTACCATATTGCACCACTGATGCAGTTTGTTGCAATAGTTAGCCACTATTTTGCAACAATATTTGTAACTAATGCAACACCATGCCTATGTTGCAATATCTTTCCGAATATTGCCACAAATAGTTATTCTGTTGAAATACCTAGTCTCTATTACAACAAAGTGGCTGCCCTCGCGCAACAGAATTTGTTTGTCGCAATACTGCTACCATATTGCCACGCCGATACAGTTTGTTGCAATATGAGGCCTCTATTGCAACAAAGTTAGTATTTATCGTGATGAAACTAAGTTATGGCAATATGTGCGACCTATTACCACGATAGAAGAATTTGTGGTAATATTGCGTTTTATTGCAACAAAACGTAGTTGTAGTAATAAATTTTGTTGCAATAGACCAGAATCCTTGTAGTGGGTATTTCAGGTGTTATCCATCCAGCCATCTCCCACTCTTCTCTTCCAAAGCAGTTCATGGGCTTTGTGTTGTGAATCAATCGAGGTATCTTCTGATTTGGAGGCATAGTAATTTCCTGCACAATATTAAGTCAAAGCATTATACACGCTCACAGTGAAATGAAATGCATTTTCATACTATATATTATTATATACGCAACTGGAGAAATTGCACTTCAATTTTTTATTCTGTAGTAGGGGCACTCGTAGTTAACATGAAGAAACAATGCACTTCAGTTTTAAGCCACAGCGCTCTACATATGTAAGCCATGGTGGACTGCATTGTTCAGCCATAATGCATTTTCATTTTCGAAGTATCTTTCAGTTTTTTCCTAGGAGATACATGGCACTGCAGTTGACGTAAGAGGGCACTGCATGGTAATAAAGAAAGGCACTGCAATCTGGATTTCTCATCAGACACTAGAAGGCAACTGCACTATACTAAACTGGAGGTGGGGGGGGGGGTTGGTTACGTGAATTGCTTACATTATCTGCACGCGTGGCCTTCCTCTTGAAAGAAGTCCTCTCGTCCTGCAGATGGTGCAGCACCCGGTCTATTTTGTCAGTTCCGTCTTACAGGGGGCTAGATCAAGGTATTCCGGTATGCATAAGCTACTTTTTGGTCTCTTTATGGCCTCAAGGAAGCTGCGCCACTATTTCCAAGCGCATGAGATCACCTTCGTCACTCGCCTCCCTTGGCAACGGATCTTGCACAACCCAGATGCAACTGGGAGGATTGTGGAGTGGGCGTTGGAACTGTCATGCTTTGGCCTCAAGTTTGAAAGTACCTCAACCATCAAGAGCCGAGCCTTGGCAGAGTTCATCGCATAATGGACCTCAATGCCCGATGAAGAGGTTCAAGAAATCACCCTTCCCAGCAAGAAGATGAGCTGTGATTGGATTATGTACTTTGATGGAGCTTTCTCACTGAAAGGTGCTGGTGCCTGCGTGGTACTCGTCGCACCCACTGAAGAGCGCCTCAAGTATGTAGTCCAAATGCGCTTTCCCCGGGAACAATCAACAAACAACACTACAGAGTACGAGTGACTGCTTGCCCGTCTTAGGATCCTGGCACACCTCGGGATCAGGACTCTTATCTTCAGGGGTGATTCGCAGCTTGTCGTCAGGCAAGGTAACAAAGATTACCAGAGCCCATTGATGGAGGCCTACAAGGATGAGGTGACGAAGTTGGAGGAGCCCTTCGACGGTTTGCAGGAAGAGCATGTTCCCCAAGCAGAGAAAAGCATTTCCAACGACTTGTCCAAACGTGCTGCCCTCAAGCTACATGTGGAACCAGGTACCTTTGTGCTTCAATTAACCCAACTATCCGTTGAGCCATCTGCAGGGCAGAACAAACGAATGAAGGTGGGCCTCGGCAAGTACCTTCCCGCTGAGCTCCCAGGAGCCACTGGCAAGAACGTTATTGGGTACCCCAAGCTTGCCGCGGAGCAGCAACCTCCGGCAGGGGCCCAAGCCTCGACCGTAGAGGCGGCTGCCCCCACGGCCGAAGATGAGCCTTTGGTCCTTGCCGCCGAGCCCCAGGCTCCAGCACGGGTACAGCAGACCGTCTTTTTCCTACAAATAGGAGAACTCCCCGAGGAACAAGAAGAGGATGAGAAAGTAGCTCATCGGTCCAGCATGTACCAGTTTGTGGATAATGCCCTATACAGATGGAGACCGAACGATGTGAAATTGAAGTGCATTCCTCGGGAGGACGGACTGGAGCTGTTGGTAGAGATACACGGAGGCATGTATGGCTCCCACATAGGGTCAAGAGCCCTTGCCAGCAAGGCATTCCGGCAAGGATTTTTCTGGCCCACCACCCTCGAGGATGCAACTTCACTAGTAACCAAATGTGAAGCATTCCAGTTCCATTCAAAGAAGCTTCATCAACCAGCTCAAGCTCTTCATATGATCCCTCTTTCCTGGCCATTTTCGGTCTATGGGCTTGACATACTAGGCCCCTTTCCTAGCGCCGTCGGGGGCTTTGAGTACTTGTGTGTCGCAATCGACAAGTTCACAAAGTCGCCGGAAGTGGAACCAGTGAGGAAGGTGACAGTTCGATAAGTCGTCAAGTTCTTCAAGGGACTACTCTGCTGTTTTGGTGTGCCAAACAGAGTCATCACCGAGAACGGCACACAGTTCACGAGCCACACTTTCATGCAGTAATGGCCATCTTAGAGGTCAAGTTCTCCAAGACCTCGGTAGCAAGGTTTTTTTGCTTCTATTGCTCATCCCAGAAGTAACGGCCAAGCTGAGAGGGCGAACGCAGAGGTGTTGTGAGGTCTCAAAACTAGGACTTTCGACAAGCTGCACAAGTGCGGAAGATGTTGGGTTGATGAGTTGCCAACGGTTCTTTTGTCAATCAGGACAACACCAAATCGAGCCACTGGCCAGACACCCTTTGCCATGGTATACGGGGCAGAAGCAGTTCTCCCCACGGAACTCATATACGGGTCATCTCGAGTGCTCTCTTATGATGAGCTTGAACAAGAGCAGCTGGGCCAAGAGGATGTGATGCTCCTTGAGGAAGATTGTCTTCTGCTGTGCGAGCCGCTCGCTACCAACAAGCCTTGCGCCGCTACCATAGCCGCAAGGTTCACGCTAGAAGCTTTGAGGAACGCGACCTTGTTCTTCGGCGGATCCAATCCGCCAAGAATTCAAACAAGTTGACGCCAAAGTGGGACGACCCTTATAGGGTAATACGAGTCACCAGGCCAGGTGCAGTCCTCCTGGAGACCGAAGATGGCATTCCAGTGAGCAATTCCTATAATATCTAACATCTTCGCAAGTTTTGCCCCCAAGGCGCGGTTGCCGTGCGCCCCGGCAACCCCCCTTTTTGTACTAGCCTTGTCGGCAACACATGTAACCCTATGTACAAAGCCAGGCGAAGACCCTGTGCGCTGTCAGGGAAAAGGAACCCTTTAGTATGTACAGTTTCCCGTTGATTTCCATGTTTATATATATGCGTATATACATGCTTGTCCAGGGTATTGTACTACATTTTGATACCATCACGTATTAATGGACCGCCAAGGTTCCATGCTCCCGTCCTCTCTTCTCCCCAGCCACGACATGGATCCTCGATCACACCAAAGACCCGGCTCCGGCAAGAAGTTGGAGGGACTGCCCTACACAACGACTCCCAGCAAAACAAACAGATAAAGTTCACCTCTTGCCTGTTCATGTTTGTGACCTCGTGGCCCCCTCGGGCATCGTCTCGCGTTGATTCTTCTTCCCAAAGTTCATAAATATTCCAAAAAAAAATTATTCGTCCATTTTTATTCGTTTGATATGGATATTCTGCGAAACAAAAAAACATGCAACAAACAGGAACTGGCACTGGGCACTGGATCAATATGTTAGTCCCAAAAATAGTATAAAAAGTTGCCAAAAGTATGTAAAAGTTGTAGAATATTGAAATGGAACAATCAAAAATTATAGATACGACGGAGACATCTCAGAGAGTGGTAGTGTTTTCTAATGCACAAGCCGAAGCAGGGGGGCGCGCCCTGGTCCCTCGTGGCCACCCCGTAAGGCAGTTTCCACCCTTCTTTCCCCGCGAGAAAGCTAATATCCGGTTAGAGATCGTGTCCAAAATTCAGCCCAATCGGAGTTACGGATCTCCTGGAATATACAAAATGGTGAAAGGCCAGAATCTGGGAACGCGAAAACAGAGAGAGACAGATCCAATCTCGGAGGGGCTGTCGCCCCTCCCATGCCATGGAGGCCATGGACCAGAGGGGAAACCCTTCTCCCATCTAGGGAGAAGGTCAATGCAGAAGAAGAAGGAGGGGGGATCTCTCCTCCTCTCTCCAGGTGGCACCGGAACACCGCCGGGGCCATCGTCGTGTGACGGCGATCTACACCAACACCTTCGTCATCTTCACCAACATCTTCATCACCTTCCCCCATCTATCTACAGCGGTCCACTCTCCCGCAACCCGCTGTACCCTCTACTTGAACGTGGTGATTTATGCTTCATATTATTATCCAATGATGTGTTGCCATTCTATGATGTTTGAGTAGAACTTCGTTAGACATACAAGTTCATTAAAAAAATTAATTACAACATGAGCTAATCGATATTTCAGACCTACATAGCATCACTACTAATTTTGACTCGACTCAGGGACCAGAGCGTGGATGAAGCCGCCATCTTTTGTTATGGTCATGAATGTGCGGTCGTTGTCAGCCTGCATTTGTAGCGTTGTTTCTATTTCACTGTTGTACGGTTGATATTTGAGGTAGAACTGCCCCGAGGTATGAAGGACATCTTGATGGATGATTTCCGAAAACTTCGACTGGATGCGAAAGAATTCTTGTCTGAGGTCCGCTTCCAGGATTTCCGACAAGCGTGCGGCCCATGCTTTGAGAATATTTGGTAGCAGAAGGTGATGATGGTTCCGTACGATCGACCGCATGTGATAGAGGGCATAGTAGGCATCCTTCTGACCGCCAGGCGGCTGCTTGATGCAGGGGAACGTCGTTACATGGGTGAACACGTGTCTGCCGTACCTACAAATTGGCCTCTTGAAGGTACCTCCAGATTTGGCGTAGCCAGGGAGAACTTTCTTCACATTTGAGTAGTCTTTCTTCGACTGATGGTCCGAGTCGAAATACGTGGACATGAAATCTTGCAGGCTTAAGAGGATGAGTGTGCAATGTGTGTCACTACACAAAACACGGAATGTTAGAAAAAAAAAGAATGATTGAAATCTAAGAAATCATATGTTACGGGGTAGTGAGGGGATGACTTACTCGGAAAAGTAAGGCACAAGGAAGTTATCCTTATCTGCGTTCGACAGAATGACGCCTTCGAGGTATGAATTCGCGACTTGCCGGTCCCTAGCGCTGCCCAATATCTGGGCATGCATGTAGAAGGGGTCGACTATCATGATGTCCGGGGTCTTGTCTCTAATGATCCGCATCTCCATACTCAGCGAAAATAGCCGAACGAAGGTGTAGTGCAGCGGGGTTAAACATAACAAAGATGTCATCAAACCGCTGGACGAGCATACCCCCGATGGCGCTATTCACAAAGCCCTTGCGCTCTGGCACCTTGGCTATGAAAACCAGGTATGCCACATCATTCTCGGAGAGATGCCGCTTCTCAAAAGAAAGAACACTGTCATGCAGACTCCGCATAGCATCGGTTGCAGCATTGAGTAGATTAGTCGGTAGCATCGGCCTACCCGCCACATGCACCCTCATCGAGATATCCTTAGGTGAAGGTGGCCCGTCCTAAACACGGAATGTACTCGGTGACGGCTGGCTCACACCCTTGTTATTCTTTCTTTTCTGTCCCTTCTGCTTCTTATACTGTAATGGGATCGAGTTCTGTTGAGTGTGTTGCGGCTGATAATATTTCGCACCTCGACTATCTGAGGCTCGGTGAAGGCAGCAGCTGGAGGCGTCTCCTGAGAACTGAACGCCAGACAACGCCTGTTGCAATTGGGTTTCTCCGCGGTACCAGCTAGATCGCGATCGTCTTTTGCAGGGTTGGGTTCTTGAGAAGGAGGCCCCAAGAATTCGTCATCGTACCCATGTTCGTTGAAGTACTTATCGACGTTGGTAAATGTACCTTCAGCGTCATTCCGTTCCTATGCCATATGCATGTCCGGATCAGCTGACGGCGGTAGCGTTGTGGTGGTCTTGCCATGGCTTGGCGCCGGCACGACTGGCGGTGTTGTCTGTGGGGTGGTGTCCCGCGCCCCCAAACGAATCTGGCTCTTCGGTCAAAGCATGGGCCAGCTTATCCAGGCGCTAAGGGTCATCGCATCATCTTCGTCGAGCCCAGGGGGTCGATACGGAGGTAACAAGTCGTCGAATCCCCGCAGCACCCGAACTAGTTGAACCCTATACACGGTGGATGGCATCACATTACCGTGGAACACGTGGCTGCCCGGTTGAACGAATATGGCCATGGCGACATCAATCAAGTTGCCGTACACAAAGTGCAGGAGAGTGCATGGAACGTCGGCGACACCCTGCAAAAACATGTAGGGCGTTAGGGATGCCCAGTCAAAGGCAAGGAGAGGAAGTCATCTGCCGAGAGAGGCTTAATTAGTTACCGTGATGGCGTTGAGCTCGGCTAATGTCGAGGCACCACCAACAGCAGGCGTGCAAGTGACGGAGGGGCCGCTTGCTGCCGAGGTGCCGGCCGACGTATTCTTCCCACACCCAGGTGCATTAAACTCCAATGCCGGCACCGACACCGGAGACACCAATGTCGCCTCCGTCGGAGACACAAATGGCGACGCCGGCGCGTTGGGAATTGAGGGAGGCCCCTGTTGGCCGCCCGCAATCCACGCCTGCAACCCCTCAATCAAGGTAGGCACAATGGCGGTGATCGTCGCTCCCAGTTGGTCTCGCACTTGCTCTTCTATTATCTCCGGAATCTGCGCCACTTGTGCCTTGACTTCTTGAACCTCGCGCTCCTGGCTTTCCGAGCTAGTCTTTTTCTGCTTTCGCCCAGCAGTGTAGTATTTCAACCATTTCGTGGACAAGCCTTTGCCGGCCATGTGACCAGCTGACAACGGCTTACTGAGCTTATACATGTTTTTCATTACGTTCAACGCCCTATTTAAAGTGGTGTCCCAAGGGGAGCTCTTAGAGGACCCCGCACTACTGCTTTCAGTTTCTGCGGAAGGAACATGAACCATTTAGTAATCTGGCTTCATTAATTAGAATGCAACCATATGGAGCTAATTACGCGGGGGGGGGGGTATTCCTTACCAAAACAAGCTCAAGAGCCTTGGTCTTCGGATCCGTGGTAAGCTCCTTTGTTACCGGGTCAATCTTGTACCGGGCCCTGACATAGTTCATGGTCTGCTTGTCACAATATTTATCGAAGAGGGGCGGTAGGCCTTGCTCGGCACGCTCCGCGTCCTCCTTGTCCCATATAGATTCCTTCACTCTGTAACCGTTGGGACCGAGTGTGTGGACCCCTAAGTTCAAGTCCCGCATATCTTTCCCCCACTGACTTGATTCCTCGGATGTGTTGCTCTCGCACTTGATCTTGAACTCGAGGTAGTCAGCCGCTGATCGAAGGACGTTTCTCCTTGATCTTCTCATAACTATCACTTTTTTCAATCATACTCTTCACTGCGGCTCTCCAAGTAGCCAGGGTCGTGCTCATCTTCGTGAGGGCGGCACTGTTCACTTTATTCCTTGAGAGGCGCGTGTTTGTGAACTCCCCGGGGAACTTGTATCATTCGTGCAGCTTCGTGAAGAGCAGGTTGCACAAATTCCCTCGGTCACAATGCCTTAGGTTCTCGGTGTTGATCGAGATGGTGCTCCGGAGAATGCACCCGAGCTATCCCACGTACCCCATGACTAATTCTTTGGGCGTTGTTGGATGCCCACTGGAGGACACTTCAGTAAATTCCTCTTTGATGGTGTCGAGCACGTTCGGGCGCTGGACCTTCCGTTGCCTCTTCGGTTGGCTGCCATCTGTGCATGTGGCATCCTCGACGGCATCAGTGGTTGCATCCTTGGCGGCACCATCAGTGGTGTCTTCCCTGACACCACTAGGGGTTGTGTAGTCGGATCGGTGTCTTCCTAGGCGACCTCATAGCGGTGAAGTTCTTCCTCCATCTCCTAGGAAAGCTGCCAGAATGTCTTGCCCGTACCGCCGGCCTCATCGTTGTGGGCCATGTTCACTCTCAATAGGAAAAAAGTTTGGTCAAAAAGTTGGTTATTGTCAAGGAACAAGATCTCTAAGTTGACCAAATAACTAGTGTGTTCCACAACAGAGCACAGATATCCATCTATCTAGTAGGAGTAGCTTTCCAAGGCCTCTTTCCAAAGCCACAACTCCTCTAAGTTCTCATGATAACCTAGTTGTCGAGGGATGTGTCCAGAAAGTTGGTTGATGTCAAGATACATGCAATTTTTGTTTCGGTTGAGAATCGGGCACCTTCTAGGTCAAGAAAATTGGTCATGACCTTTGCTAATTTTCTTGACCTAGGAGTGCCCCAATCTCAACCGAAATGGAAATTAATCAACATTTCCGGAGAAAGTGATAATGAAGTGATGGGGCAAATGTGGTAAGCTACATCGTCAGAATGGTGTAAAAATAAATAACATTCTCATGAACATCCTCAAAAAGTAGTACTAACATCTAGTGGCATCAATTTGTACCCAAACATGCCATGACCAAACAATCTCATGAATGAATAAAGTTGCATTGTCTAGTAAGAATAGATTTACTACAGTTATCTGGTGAACCTAGCTTACAGCATCTCCCTAACTTTATGCCAGTAAAAAGCTTAGTCTAACTCTGACCATTCACAGCAGACTTGGGAGCACTACACATGATGCATTAATTTTTGGGTGCCACTACTGCGCCCTCCACATGTGCCACACCACCAGAGGCTTGACCAGCTTCTCTATGCTGGGAGGCAGCTATGAAGAATAGCATTGATGGTCAACTGAATGTGTGATGTTCAGTGCAACTGCAGCTGGTTTGGTTGACAAACAACTTTGACATGTCTGGTGGTGATATTGTTAGTGCAGCACAAGGAATTTATTTCATCAGACAAAATAGTATTGTAGGAATTTCTTTATTTTGTTACAGGTACTACAAACTAGGGCAATCCTAGTTACTGGATCAGCACAAAATCCATCCATCCATGGCTTTTCTCTAGTTACTGCTAATAAATGCTGCCACACAAAGGAGGGAAGGCCAAAGAAGGACTGTGAGCTTGTGCTACTGCAACTGCAAGCACACAAATGAGGGCCTCGGCTGCATGAGAGAAAGGGCCCATGGGATGACCATCCAAAGCAGACTTGGGAGCTGTATGAGGAGGCCATCAGGTAAATCAAGGTGGCCGTCATGTAACCGGCAATGTTGACGTGATATAAATGGAATACTAGTGTTCTATCTCAAAAAAATTACCTACTATAGTATAAACATAGAGAAAAAACTCAGGTGTATAAACAACAACAATTAACAATAAAATTGTGCGCCATCATAAAGTGTTGGTTTCATCTGGCATGTTCCCTGCCTCTAAAAAAACGTGGGCGCGATGCTTCTAGCTTATCTCTTTTTCTTTTTTGCAAATCGTATCTAATATATCTCAAGAAGCTGATCTGAATCTAACATACTCCAATTATCTGACCAAATATTTGTAATGGATCACAAGTCCACTGAGAAAAAAAGGAATGACCGGTCAGAAATTAACAGAGCTGGCCACCTTCACTGTTACAAGCTTGACGAGCAGCCTTTTTAGCTTGTGAAACTCCTTTGTCTAGATCATTAAGCTAAAACATAGATTGACTCACCTAATTAGCAAATGAGCCGAGGAACGAGCAATCATTAAGCTTACCGAGGTTCTAAAACTTCTTACTTTGGTGTACAAAGTGAGTACATCTGTACATATAGATAGACTAAAGTATGATCAACTACAACTAAAACACACAACTGAAATATCTGGCAACTATAGGTATATGACTGCTCTGCTCTAGATTAACTGGAATTTGCAGGACCAAGGTTCAAAACAAAAATACACACATTTAACTAAAGTAACTTTAAACATAAGAACCACACATCACACCTTAGACGATTGATCAGTTTCCGCGGAATTTGACAAAGTGATCTACCCCACTTTTGTTTTGCTTTGACAAAGAGACCATACAGAAGAACACATTGAAAAACAATTCCGACAGCAACATTACTATTTCTTCAGACATACTAGCAGCACAATTCTTATAGAGATTGTAACATCGTACTGCTAACTACACAAAGAACACCACCATCACCAATTCAAGAATCAAGGATGATGCCTAGGAGGAGGTGAACTTTGTGACGACCTTGGTGACCGACGCCAGCCCTAGGTGAAACAAGGCACCAGGGAGGGTGGTCTCCTTTGCTTTTAGCAACAGATGTTCTATTTGATGGCTGAATTTTACCCCTAGGACTGCTAACTCGTATCCAATCTAGCTTTACTGGTCACCCGATTGGACCAAGAACTCACAGAAGAATATCAGAGGAGCGCAATTTCTGAACAGAAACCCCAACGAACTCCCTCCTTTTTCCTTTACAGAAGAATTTGAGGGCTACTACATAAGGCATCATGAAATTGATTGGAGCGCTCGCGAGCACGCACGCAATCCATCTTCCCAACAAGGCAATAGCTACACCAATTTGAAGAACGTAGACAAGAAAATGATGATTAAACTGCGGACACCCGATCCTACGGCAGCCAAGAAAGCACCCAACCATGAACTGGCCACAAGAAATGCCCCAAATTGGACCAAGAACGAAGCCGAGGTCACCCCAACGCACCACCAAATCATGCCTGCCCACCATCTCCGTTCAGCCAGGAGGGTACATGAGGAAGCAAGATTACAAGAACTCACCGTGTACTTGACGATGGGGGTCAGCGGCGGCTGCCGTGCTGCCTGAAGCAGGAGCGGCGAGGTGGAAACCACCGCGGGGTCGAGGGAGGCCGACGGCGCGAGCCCTGGCGCAGGCGGCGGTGTGAGCCCTTGATGACCCGGCTCCAATCCGTGGACCAAGGCGACGCCGGCACGACGACGGAACACAGGGCGGTCGGTGGCCGCGGTGATGCGCGGCGGCTGCGCTCGGGGAGGCGGATCTGGAGGAGGAAGGAAGGAGGAGTGGAGGGAAGCAAGGGGTGTCGCAGTGGGTCTAGGTGGCGGCGCATGGGTCGGGGCGGCGGCGCAGTGGGTTGGGGCGGTGGCGCAGTGTGTCGGGGGAGGGCGCGTGCATCTGACGAAGGGAGGGAGAGAGGCCAGAGAAAGATGGGAACAATTGGAGTGGGGGACGGTTAGCAGTGGCGCATCTTCTCCTGGTGCGCCATAAGTACATTGATAGCAAAGGCGCACCTCCTAGCGGTGCGCCATTAGTAGCTTTTTTTGGATTTGTTTTTGAAGGAAAGCCTGCTGGCACTTTTATTTATAACGTGGCAATGTTACATCAAGAAGTACAAGTGGCAATAAGAAATTAGGAGTAACATCTAACCAAGCACAACAAGTCTTTTTTTTATTTTTAGTTGCATTCATTTGTGAATTTGTAAAACATTTATGAATATGAAAAAATATCATCAAATTTGAAAAAATATTCATGAATTCAAAAAGTGCCCATGAAATTTTAAAATATTCACGAGTTCAAAAAATATTAACAAATTCAATACTTTTTGTGAGTTAGAAATTCAATAACAGAATAAACTAATTAAAAAAATTGGTATACTAATGGCCCACCTCCTAGGGGTGCGCCATAAGTACCTTGATAGCAATGGTGCACCACCTAGGGGTGCGCCATTAGTAACATTTTTTTGGATTTTTAGTTGCATGCATTTGTGAATTGGTAAAACATTTATAAATATGAAAAAATATCAACAAATTTGAAAAATAATCATGAATTCAAAAAGTGCCCATGAAATTTTAAAATATTCATGAATTCAAAAAGTGCCTATGAAATTTAAAAATATTCATGAGTTCAAATAAACATAAATAAATATTCATGAGTTCAAATGAACATAAATAAATATTCATGAGGACTAGAACAGAAGAAATGTCATTTCCTTATGTTGAAATACAATCGAGAAATGAAGGCTACAAATTAAATACAATTGATCTTAGCTAGCTATATTTTCACAATCTTGTTGCCCTTCTTTTTTGCAAATGGAGTTCTTCTGTTGAACGGACGTCCTTTATGTAGGGTGGTCCTGCTTCTTCTTGTGGTGTATGACACTTCATCGTCGTCGTCATGTTCCATCTTCGGGTCTCCGTACTTGTCGCAGTCTTGCTCATTAGCGACTCCATCCATTCCGATGATCTTCCTTTTGCCTCTCCTCACGACAACACGACTAGGCTTTGACAGGTCGGTAATGAAGAAGCATTGGTCCACTTGGGAAGCCAGTACCCATGGCTCATTTTTCACGGTGACGTTTGCGCCTGAGGTCTTGGATTTGGCTTCGGGTATAACCATGGTGGTGAAATACCGGTCTTCTTTTAGGACGCTCTTGGCCCATCTGACACGGAACATTGGGACCTTCTCTCCAGCGTAGATCAGCTCCCAGATCTCCTCGATCCTTCCGTAGTATCTGTCCATGTCGTTACCGGTGTAGGATTCCATCATTACCCCGGAGTTATGATAACCATCGCTCTTCATGTCCTTTCCCCGGTGTAGAATGTGTAGCCGTTGATATCGTACGCCTCATACGTCATCATGTTGTGCTCGGCGCCCTGTGACAAGGCGAATATGAGTTTTTCTTCCGCGGAAGAATCCTCATGTAAAAGGTACGACAAAAGCTTCTCCTTGAACCAACACGTGAAACATGAGTTGTGCTCTTTGATTATATTTCCGTCCGTCCTCTGTTGGCCTCTGTCATTGTACGTCTTCTCAGTAAAGGTTTTGTGCTCTACCACCCAAGGATCGACCACGTCTATGTGTTGTAGCACGACTAGGTTTGCTCTTTCAATGTCGGCGAGTCGACCCTCGAAGTCGACATGCATTTCGCGGCGACCATCGCGGTGACCCCATCCAGCGAGCCTGCCGAGGTGCCTGTTGACGGGCAGACCAACGGGGTTCTCGATGCCTAGATAATTTGTGCAGTAGGAGATGCACTCTTTGGTCAGAAAGCCCCAGGCTATGCTTCCCTCTTGACGTGACATGTTGCGAACGTATCCTTTGATGACACCATTCATCCTTTCGAATGGCATCATGTTGTGCAGGAAAGTCAGCCTGAGTTGGATGATATCCTCCACGATATGGACAAGCAGATGCACCATAATGTCGAAGAATGCGGGCGGGAAGTACATCTCAAGCTCGCATAGTATCACCATGATCTCTTCCTGTAGCCTTCTGAGTTGCCTCACGCCAACCGACTTCTGAGAGATGACGTCGAAAAAGTTGCATAGGCCAAATAGCATTTCACGGACGTGCGCATCCATGATCCCACGGATTGCAACTGGAAGTATCTGCATCATCAGCACGTGACAGTCGTGAGACTTCATCCCGCTGAACTTCTGCTTCTCTGAGTCTAGGTATCTGCTTATCTTCCCCGCATAACCGTAAGGAAGTTTTACTCCCACGAGGCAGTTGAAAAACTGCTCGATCTCCTCCTGACTTAGAGTGAAGCACGCGGGAGGGTAGTCATTTCCGATCTTCTTGGCCTTTTTGCCTTTGCGATGACTTTCCATGTCCTGCTTCGCCTCATCATCATCATCATTAGTGTGAAGCTCCTCCCTGATGCCCATTGATTTCAATTCTACCCTTGCTTTTGGCCCATCTTTGGTCCTCTCTGGCATGTTGAGCAGGGTACCAAGCAGACTCTCGCACATGTTCTTCGTGATATGCATGACATCAAGGCTCTGAGGCACACGGAGGATCTTCCAGTACGGCAAGTCCCCGAAAATAGACCTCGTTTTCCATACCTTCAGCGGCGGCTCTGGCGACTTTCGCTTCTTTCCTGTCTCTGGCGCCTTTCCCGGCGGTGGGCACTCTTTCCAATTTTTCAACAGCTCGTCTATTTCCTCGCCGCTCCTCGTACAGGGGCGTCTTCGGGGTTCAGTTTCACCATCGAACAGATACCTGTGTTTTCTCCATGAGTCATCATCGCGAAGCCACCTTCGATGTCCCATGAACATGGTTTTCGAAGACCCGGGATCTCTATCTTGCTGACGATACGTTGTGTCGTCCATGCACCTGACGCATCCAAAAAATCCGTGGACCACCTGCCCCGTGACATATCTATAACCGAGATAGTCGTGCACCGTCGTGAGCAGTGCGGCTCTCATAGGGAAATATTCTCTCTCTGCGGCCTCCCACGTATTAGCTGGCGTTTTCCACAACGTGTCTAGCTCCTCTTTTAGCAGCCCCAGATACAGATTGATTTTGTTCCCTGGTTGTTTCGGCCCTTCAATTAGCATACTCATGTGAATGTACTTCCTCTTCATGCACAACCAGGGGGAAGGTTGTACATCCACACAAACACATGCCAGGTGCTATGTGTGCTTCTCTGGCTGCCAAACGGATTGATTCCATCAGTGCTCGCACCCAGAACGATGTTCCTTGGGTCATCCCCAAATTCTACGTCTTCGAAGTTCAACGCTTGCCACTGGCTCGCATCCTTAGGGTGACTCAGCATCTTGTCTTTTTTATTTATATCTGGATCATTTCCGTCATCTTCTCGCTTCTTCTCTTCCCTATCCGCGTGCCAACGCAAGAGCTTTGCTAGCTTAGAGTCCACGAAATACCGCTGCAGACGAGGAGTGATCGGAAAGTACCACACCACTTTTCGAGGAGCTTTCTTCCTCTTCTTGTATCGAGTGACGCCGCACACCGGACATATGGTAGACTCCGCGTGCTCATCCCGATAAATGATGCAATTGTTCGTGCGCACATGGTATTTCACGTGCGGTAAATCCAAAGGACACACGCTTTTCTTCGCCTCCTCGAAAATAGTTGGGCACTTCTTCCCCTTGGGAAGACGTTCGTGCGAGAATGACATGTTCTCGTCGAAGCATGCATCGTCCATTTTGTGTTTTACCTTCATCTCTAGAGCCACGAGCGTTACTTTCAGGCGGGTATCTACTACCTCTTGAGCTTGCGTTGTATTCCCTCGAAGAGGAAAGGGAGATGCAGCACAGTAGCGTAAGTATTTCCCTCAGTTTTTGAGAACCAAGGTATCAATCCATTAGGAGACCACGCGCCAGTCCCTCGCACCTGCACAAACAAATAAGAACTTCGCGGCCAACTCGATAAGGGGTTGTCAATCCCTTTACGGTCACTTACGAGAGTGAGATATGATAGAGATGACACTTATATTTTTGGTATTTTTGGTTTACTGAAATAGCAAATAAAAGCCAGAAAAGTAAAGTAGATGTAGATTGATATGTTGAGAATAGACCCGGGGGCCATAGTTTTCTCTAGTGGCTTCTGTCATGATAGCGATATTCTACGGCGGGTAAATAAATTACTGTCAAGCAATTGATAGAAAAGTGAATAATTATGAGACTATCTAGGCATGATCATTGTATATAGGCATCACATCCGAGACAAGTAGACCGAAATGATTCTGCATCTACTACTATTACTCCACACATCGACCGCTATCCAGCATGCATCTAGTGTATTGAGTTCATAAGAACAGAGTAATGCCTTAAGCAAGATGACATGATGTAGAGGGATAAACTCAAGCAATATGATGAAAACCCCATCTTTGTATCCTCGATGGCAACAATACAATACGTGCCTTGCTGCCCCTACTGTCACTGGGAAAGGACACGGCAATATTGAACCCCAAGCCAAGCACTTCTCCCATTGCAAGAACTATAGATCTAGTAGGCCAAACCAAATAAATAATTCGAAGAGACTTGCAAGGATATTATGAGCACACATAAAAATTTCAGAGAAGAACCAAATATCTTTCATAGATAACCTTGATCATAAACTCACAATTCATCGGATCTTGAAAAACACACCGCAAAAAGAGATTACATCGAATAGATCTCCTCGAAGAACGAGGAGAACTTTGTATTGAGATCCAGAGAGAGAGAAGAAGCCATCTAGATACTAGCTATGGACCCGAAGGTCTATGGTAAACTACTCAGAACTCATGGTGAGGGCGATGATGATGATGATGAAGGCCTCCGTGATGGATCCACCTCCCGGAACAGGCTCCAAGATGGGATCTCCACAGGAACAGCAGCTACGGCGGCGGAATTAGGGTTTTCTCTCTGCGTATGGAGTTTCTGGGGTACATAGCTATATATAGGAAGAAGGAGGGCACCGGGGGCCGTGTGGGCCAGCCTCGAGGCAGGGGCACGCCATGGGAAGGGGGCGCGCCCCCACCCTCGAGGGCAGGCCTTCCGTCCCCTGACTTGGTCCTGACGTTTCCCGAGTGTGATTTCCTCCAAAAATATCTCTCGCGAAGGTTTCATTCCATTTGGACTCCGTTTGATATTCCTTTTGTACAAAACCCTGAAATAGGCAAAAACAGCAATCTGGACTGGGCCTTTGGGTTAGTAGGTTAGTCCCAAAAATGATATAAAAGTGAATGATAAAGCCCATTAAACATCCAAGACTTCATAAATAATAGCATGGAACAATCAAAAATTATAGATACGTTGGAGACGTATCAAGCATCCCCAAGCTTAATTCCTGCTCGTCCTCGAGTAGGTAAATGATAAACAAAGAATTTTTGATGTGGAATGCTAACCAATATAGTTGTTCAATGTAATTCTCTTAATTGTGGCATGAATGTTCAGATCTGAAAGATTCAAGACAAAAGTCTATATCGACATAAGAAATAACAATACTTCAAGCAATACTAACAAAGCAATCATGGCTTCTCAAAATACTATGGCTAAAGAAAGTTATCCCTAGAAAATCATATAGTATTGGCTATGCTCCCTTATTATCACACAAAAATATTCATATCATGCACAACCCCGATTTCAACCAAGAATTTGTTGTCATGCTCTATCTTTTCAAACCTTTCAACTTTCACGCAATACATGAGCGTGAGCACTATGGGTGGAATAGAGGTCGTTGTGGAGAAGACAAAAGGAGGGAGATAGTCTCACATCGACTAGGCGTATCAACGGGCTATGGAGATGCCCATCAATAGATATCAATGTGAGTGAGTAGGGATTGCCATGCAACGGATGCACTAGAGCTAAATATGAATGAAATCTCAACAAAAGAAACTAGTGGGTGTGCATCCAACTTGCTTGCTCACGAAGACCTAGGGCATTTGAGGAAGCCCATCGTTGGAATATACAAGCCAAGTTCTATAACGAAAATTCCCACTAGTATATGAAAGTGACTAAGAATGAGACTCTCTACAATGAAGAACATGGTGCTACTTTAAAGCACAAGTGTGGAAAAAGATAGTAGCAATTGTCCCTTTTTCTTTTTTCCCTTTTTTTGGGCCTTTCATTTTTTTTCTTTGGCCTTTCTTCTTTTTTTTTCTCCTTTTTTTGCAGAGGGGCTTTATAGATTCAGCCTTTCCTCCCATGGGACAATGCTCTAATAATGATGATCATCACACTTTCATTACAACACAATATTACAACTCGATACTACAACAACAAAGTATGACTCTATATGAATGCCTCCGGCGGTGTACTGGTAAGTGCAATGAAACAACAGTGACATATGAAAGGATTATGCTTGGTGGCCTTTCCACAAATACGATTTAAACTACATGATCATGCATGGCAATATGACAATATGATGCGTGTCATATAAACGGAATGGTGGAAAGTTCCATGGCAATATATCTTGGAATGGCTATGGAAATGCCATGATAGGTAGGTCTAGTGTCTGTTTTGAGGAACAATATGGTGGCTGTTTTGAGGAAGGATATATAGTTGGTTTGTGGCACCGGCGAAAGTTGTGCGGTACAAGAGAGGCTATCAATGGTGGAAGGGTGAGAGTGCGTATAATCCATGGACTCAACATTAGTCATAAGAACTCATATACTTATTGCAAAAATATACGAGTCATCAAAACAAAGCAATCAACGCATGCCCCTAGGGGGGAGGTTGGTAGGAGTTAACTATCACGTGCCCCCGACCTCCACACAAAGGTTGACACTCTACAAATACCTCATGCTTTAACTTTGTCACACAACGGTTCACCATACGTGCATGCTACGGGAATCACTAACCTTAACACAAGTATTTCTCCATTTCATAATAACTCCACTAGCATGACTCTAATATCACTATCCTCATGTCTCAAAACAATTATCAAGCATCCAACATCTCTTTCTATTCAATGCACTTGATGTGATTTTTTTTTACTACATTGACATTGGATGTTTATCATATGAAGACTAGTTTCTTTAGCCTGAACACTTTACCATGCTGTTTTAATAGACTCTCAAATAGATATAAGTGAAGCATGAGAGTTCAACAATTTCTATAAAATATTACCACCACCATGCTCTAAAAGATATAAGTGAAGCACTAGAGCAAAAACTATTCAACTCAAAAGATATAAGTGAAGCACCTAGAGGGTTCTAATAATTTCTAGGCTATATTTAACTCTCTCAAATAGGTGTGTCCAGCAAGGATGATTATGGCAAACTAACAAGCAAAGACTCAAATTATACAAGACGCTCCCAGGAAAACACATAACATGTTGCGAATAAAAATATAGCTCCAAGTATAGTTACCGATGGATGAAGATGAAAGAGGGGATGCCGTCCCGGGGCATCCCCAAGCTTAGGCTTTTGATTTTCTTGAATTTACTTGGGGTGCCATGGGCATCCCCAAGCTTAGGCCTTTTCCACTCCTTGTTCCATAGTCCATCAAAGCAATACTCAAAACTTGAAAACTTCACAACACAAAACTTACAAAAAAATTCTCGTGAGCTCCGTTAGTAATAGAAAGCAAACCACCACTCAAAGGTACAGCAAGGAATTCATTATTTGTTTATATTGGTGTTAAACCTACTGCACTCCAAGTTCTCTATGGTTCATATCCTCCAATATTACTCATAGATGCATCGGAATAAGCAAACAACACACGAAAAACAGAATCTGTCAAAAACAGAACAGTCTGTAGCAATCTGCTGGGTTCGCCTACTTATGGAACTCCAAAAAATTCTAACTAAATTGGTACATTTGCGCAAATTTTCTACCAAGCAGCAGAAAAAAGAATCAACTAAAAAGCACACTCCAGTAAAATCTGAAGTCTACTTTAGCGAGCGTTAACGATTCTGTTTTTCACAGCAAGATCATATAAACTTCACACAAGTCTTACCAAAGGTTCTACTTGGCACAAACACTAAACAAAACATGAAACCACATCTAATCCGAACAAGCAATATTTATTTCCTAACAGCAACAAAAGCAAAAAACATAAAATTGGGTTGCCTCCCAACAAGCGCTATCGTTTTACGCCCCTAACTTGGCACGATACAAGATAGATCTAGGTATTGCCATCTTTGGAAGGGAATCCATAAGTGGCTCTCATGATAGATTCATATGGTAATTTGATTTTATTTCTAGGAAAGTGTTCCTTGCCTTTCATAAACAGAAATTGGAATATAATATTTCCTTCCTTCATATCAATAATTGCACCAATCGTTCTAAGGAAAGGCCTACCAAGAATAATAGGACATGAAGGATTGCAATCTATATCAAGAACAATGAAATCTATGGGAACATAATTCCTATTGGCAACAATAAGAACATCATTAATTCTTCCCATAGGTTTCTTAATATTGGAATCCGCAAGATGCAAATTTAAAGAACAATCATCAAGCTCATGGAACCCTAGCAAATCACACAAAGTTTTTGGGATAGTGGAGACACTAGCACCCAAATCACACAAAGCATAGAATTCATAATCTTTTATTTTATTTTTATAGTAGGTTCCCACTCATCATAAAGTTTTCTAGGTATAGAAACTTCCAACTCAAGTTTTTCTTCATAAGATTGCATCAAAGCATCAACTATATGTTTAGTGAAAGCTTTATTTTGACTATAAGCATGAGGAGAATTTAGCACGGATTGCAACAAGGAAATATAATCAATCAAAGAGCAATTATCTTAATTGAATCCCTTGAAATTCAAAGTAGTGGGTTCATCACTATGCAAAGTTTTAATTTCTTCACTCCCACTTTTAGAAATTTTAGCATCAAGATCTAAAAACTCCGAATTATTGGGACACCGTAAAGCAGAATCATCTCCAATCCTATTTTCATCAAGATTAATACTAGAAAACAAGGATCTAATAGGAGACACATCAATAACTTTCAGATCTCCATCTTTATGCTCTTCCGGTTTGGCAGCCATCTTATTGATCAAGGTGGACTGTTTATCGGAAATTTGGGCAATTAAGTTCTCAAGATGAGAAAACTGAGATTTCAAACCATAAAATTCCTTAGACATATCATCAAGGTCTTTATTCATATACTTCATAAACTTTTTCTGTTCTTTAAGCTCACTTCTAAAAAAGTCATTATGCTCAAATTGTATAGTCATAAAATGTTTAACATTGTTTTCAATCTCCTCCAGCCTCTTGAGGTGAGGGTCAACACTAACAGGGAGAGCCATAGTGACAAGCAAGCAATCCAACACACACAAGCGAACAAGAAGCAAGCGAACAAAAAACACACGGCGGAAGAAGTCAAATAAAACGGCAAGGGTGAAGTGGGGGAGGGGAAAACGAGAGGCTAATAAATGTAATGCGAAGGATAAGTGTTAGTGATAGGTACTTGGTATATGACTTTTGCGTAAGCCTCCCCGGCAACGGCGCCAGAAATTCTTCTTGCTACCTCTTGAGCTTGCGTTGTATTCCCTCGAAGAGGAAAGGGAGATGCAGCACA
>LR738709.1:72273521-72312913 GCA_902687465.1 Secale cereale
GGGGGGGGGGGGGGGGGGGGGGGGGGTGGAGTTTGATGATAAGCTGCAGGCCCTTGATTTTGAATCCAACGGCTGGAAAATCTAATGACCAGAGATGAAAAAGCTAGTCCACTAAAGTGTAGCCTCACCCCGCACGTACACATGCACGCACACAAGACACGCACGCATGCAGGCGTGCAACACTGACACGTACACCTAACGAACACACGCACGCATGCAGGCATGCAACACTGACGCGTACATATGCACTCACGAACACACGCACGTACGCACACATGCATGCAACACTGAAATGCACCCTTGCACGCACGCAACAGTCGCACGCCTGCATGCACACAACACACGACGCAAGACACACGCTCAACATATACGTGCATGCACCCTTTGTTAAGGACATGGATTGTTACGGTAATTAACCAATCTTATCTGTGATAAGCAGAACATTGATGTTTGTAGCGGTCTTTATGAATCACAATGTATCGAACGGGCTATCAACATAGTAGGCTTATTGATACGTCTCCAACGTATCTTTAATTTTTTTATTGTTCCATGCTATTATTTATGATGTTTTGGTTGTTTAATGGCCTTTGTTATCCACTTTTATATTATTTTTGGGACTAGCCTATTAACCCAAAGGCCTAGTTCAGATTGCTGTTTTTACCTATTTCAGGGTTTTACAGAAAAGGAATATCAAACGGAGTCCAAACGGAATGAAACTTCGGGAGAGATATTTTTGGAACAAAATACGCACGGGAGACTTGAGAACCACGGAGTAGGGCTGACGTGGCATCCACGAGGGTGGGGGGTACGCCACCCTGCTGTAACACCCCATATGTGTTACCTTTCATATATGGCAATAAAGCATTTATCATTGTGATCCTTGTCCTTTCCTTGGGGGTTCTTGTCATTTATGCATTCTTTTGTTTTGTATTGTCATTTTATTTTTTCTTATGCATCCATGCATTGCTTCATCATCTCCATGGCATCATGTTGATCATAGCTTCATTTGCTTGTCTTTGATTGTGATGTGAGGTCACCTTGATGGTTGTTGTGTGATGGTGGTGTCAAGCCATGCCCATGTTAACCCTAAACCCCCCTCCTTCTTCTTCACTTCTTCTCCTTCCTCCTATTTCCTCCCTTTCTTTAAGTAGGTTGCAAGTGACTTATCCTACTCCTTTTAATGTTCGTCTCCTCCCCATTTCTTTGTTTCTTTGGCATGATTCACCATGCAAGGCCTTGCCCCAATTTGAACTGATTTGGTTAGGTTCAAAAATGACAGAAGTTTGAACCATATTCAAACTTATTTTATTTTTCTACCTCTAAAAATGCCCAAACTAATTTTATAAAATATGGCATCAATCCAGGAGCATGGGGCTATTTTATTTATCTCCTAATTCCTTTTCCTTGAGCCTGTACTTTTTCTTTTATTTTTTGTCTGAGGAAAATGGAAAAAGAAAAGGAATTAATAGCAGCAGTCGCAACAGTGCAGCCCAGCCAACCGGGGCCTCCTTTCCCCCTCGGCCCAGCTCCAGCCAGCCCGCGCCAGCAGCCCAGCGCGTCCCTCTCTCCCTTTTGCACCCGCGCCCCCACTTACCCCCGCTGGTTCGCTCCCACGTGGCCAGGCAGGCCCCACCTATCATCGACTGCACCAGAAAACTCACCCACCTTTTCTTCCTCCTCCCGCAACGCCATGGGGACCGCGAGCCCGACGCCGTCGTCGCACCGTCGTGGCTCTGGCCCTCCTTTTAAGCTCTCCCCGTGTCCAACCCTTCCTCTAGGGTTCCCTCTTCCTCCTCCCGCCGCCTGGTGAGCTGAGAGCCACCAGATCCGCCGCTCTGCAGCTATCCTGAGCGCATCTAAGAGCGCGAGCTCGTAGCCAGCGTGTTTCCCATTCCCCTCTTCGTCGCCAACCTTGCCGGACTTCTTCCTCGATGTCGACTACGTCCACTACACGGAGCCGATAGCCTCGCCCGCGACTTCTTCTTTCTCTTCTTCAACTCCGGCAGCCGCACGTGTTCGATTGTCGCCGTCGTCGACTCCGTCCACCTCCCGGCCAGCCGAACACCTCGCCGTGTTCGTGGTGAGCATCCACACCTCCCCGTCCACTTTTCCCCTTCCTTCGCGCCGTCTAGCTCATAGTTCTCCGTGCACCCGAACGCGTCGGCGTCGGGACTCGTCTCCGGCGAGTATTCCAACCACCGTAGCTCTTCCTCTGTTGCCCGCCGTGTTCGTCTTGTCGCGTAGATGCTGCTAGCGTTGTCGTCGCCGCTCCATTTAGGCCTCAGCTTCGTCTCGTCGAGGTCCGCCGTCGCCGCTCTATTAGTTGCTCGACGTGGCCGTTGTAGTCGTTGCTAGGTGCCGCGAGTGCACGTCGTGGGTGCGGAGTTCCCCCAGGAACAGACCCCACCACTCCGCCGCATGTAATGGTCGCCGGAGCAGCTCCGACGAGTAGCTCCGACGTGCTCTGTTTCCCCCCTGCTGTTTGCTTCTTCAGTTTACATATAAGGCAGTGTTCGCCTTCTCTGTCAGAAACACTCTCCTAGCCCAGTGGCTTGGCTCTTTGTCAGTTAAACTAGAGGTCGCGGGTACGATCCCGCCGGCGGCAGTGGATTATTCCCCCCATTTTTGCATTCCCAGTGTCGCCGACAGTTCGGCCCCACCTATCGGCCTCCCTGCACCTTTCACCCATACACGCACCCACCACTGCCACCTCAGCGCCTCTGGCCCTATGGGTCAGTGGTTGCGGCTAGATCCAGCCTGGGTCAGTTTGACCTTTTTCTTTTGTTTTTCTTTTCTGTTTTCTTTTTCTTTTTCTTTTTCTGCATTAACTTTGCATATTTAATATCTTTTGAAATATGCATCTAATGAAAATAAGTTATATATGAAAACTGCTTAGTTTTTCATGTAGAATATTAATATGTTGTTTGTTGCCATGCTTAAAACATTTAAAATGATGTTTTAATTAATTTGTGTTTAAAATATGCTTAAAACTTGTAAAAATCATAACTAAATATCTACAACTCCAAATTTAACAAACTTTATATGCATTTGGGGTGGAAAAATGTGTAGAGTAATGTGGTGCTGTTATTTTTCATGTTAAACAACTTCAAAATATGAGTATGTCAGTTCTGTCCCAAATGTGTATATATGAATATGGGAGTTTTTGTACATAGTTGTTGGTTCTTTCTGGCCCATTTAAAATGCTAGCATGTTGCTGTTAGTCCTAGTTGCACCCCTTATCATGTTAAACCACTTTTAAACTTGTTGGGTGCTTGTTTAAATAATCTACATAAACACTTGTGGCCATGCTAGTTTTGCTCCTTTTGCTTGTGTTCCTCTTATGTTGTGATCTTGCTATTGCCTTGATGCTTGTGCACTCTTTGTGTCCCTAGGAGTTGCATCATATCTTATCCATGTCCATATGCATCATATTCATGCATCATGTGGTTGAGCATTGCATAATGATTGATAGTTGTTCCGGTGTTGCATTGTTGTGTTGGTTAGAGCCCGATGACGACTCGGAGTTCGAGGTTCCTTACAAGGATGAGTTTGAGGAGCAAGGTTACGATCCCTCCATGGAATCAACAGGCAAGATAACCATTCCCAGATATCACTTCTATCTTTGCCTATGCTAGATGTCTCGCTCTTTAGATATCGCCTCGATGCCTATTCCTGTTTGTCAGCCCTCCTATTGTTGCCATGAAACACTCTAACCACCTTCCTAGCATACCGTTGCTTGGCTAAGTACGCATCGCTCAACCCCACTTATAGCGTTGTTAGTTGCAGGTGAAATTTTGAAGATTTTCCCCCATGATGAAGTTGTTGTTGGGATAACACAATATATAATACCTGTTAAAATAATTCGCCTATATATTGGTAATGGGTGGAAGGTTAAGCCTTTTTACTTGGTTTTTTGTTCCACTCATGCCACCCTAGGATCTGATAAACCGGTGTTATGTTCCTTGATTTTCCATTCGTAACACGGTTAGGGTTTATGGGCTTCCCTTGATAATTCGCTTTGTTTAAAGCTTTTCCAGCAAGGCCCAACATTGGTTTTACATTTGCCTAATAACTAAAACTTGCATAGGGCATTGTAAACCCGAGTTCTTAATTAACAACCCGGGCCAGTGCACCTCATGAGTGTTGGTCCAAATTGAGTGTGCTGCGGGGCCACCTCGGGGAAACTCAAGGTCTGGTATGCACCCGTAGCTTGTCCCATCCGGTCGTGGCCTGAGACGAGATACGCGCGGCTACTATCAGGGTGTCGGCATGCCGGGAGGTATTGCTGAATTAGTTTTACCTTTGTTGAAATATCTTGAGCACGGTATTCCGAGGATACTCGGGTCTTCCCACTTTGGAGTTGCGACTCCGCACATCGTGAGCTTGTGATGAGCTAAGTTGGGACACCCCTGCAAGGTTTTGATCTTTCGAAAGTCGTGCCCGCGGTTATGTGGCAAGTGGTAATTTGTTAATATTCGGTTATAGATAACTTGACACCTTATTCATGAATTCACTACCCGCGTGAGTAACCGTGATGGTCTCTTCCCGAAGGGCTTCGGGAAGTGAACACGGTGGGGTTATGTTTGATCGTGAGTAGTTAGGATCACTTCTTATCCCAACGATCAGTAGTGGTTCTTATTAGGAGGATCTGGGCATTTGTTATTTATGGTATCTTTCTCATTTGGATTTCGTCCGTAGTCGGACCCTGATGTTATTTGGATGATGTATGCTATTGTATTCATTGTGTGACGTGGTGAGTGTAAGCCAACTATCATTTTACAATTTCATCCCTGAATTTTAAATGAGATGTGCAAAGATACCATACTTGAGATCATTCTAGTATGCGTTTATGGCCTTAAGTCATGCCTCGACACGTGGGGGACATAGCCGCATATTGGGCATTACACCTTCCTCGTGGGCCCCATGTCTGGTCCCCGGTGCCCCCCTTCCTCCTATCTATACCTATGTACCCCGAAAACAGCAGAAACAGAGAGTAAACCTTAGTTCCACCACCGCAACCTTCTGTTCCCGTGAGATCCCATCTTGGGGCCCTATTCCGGAGCTCCGTACGAGGGGGTATCTACCACAGAGTGCTTATACATCATCATCATCGCCTCACCATGAGTTGTGAGTAGTTTACCACAGACCTTCGGGTCCATAGTTAGTATCTAGATGGCTTCTTCTCTCTCTTTGGATCTCAATACCAAGTTTTCCTCGGTCTTCGAGGAGATCTATTCGATGTAATCTCTTTTTGCGGTGTGTTTGTCGAGATCCGATGAGTTGTGGGTTTATGATCAAGATTACCTATGAGAAATATTTGGTTCTTTTCTGAACTCTTTTATGTATGATTATAATATCCTTGCAAGTCTCTTCGAATTATTGGTTTAGTTTGGCATGCTAGATCTATAGTTCTTGCAATGGGTGAAGTGCTTGGCTTTGGGTTCAATCTTGCGGTGTCCTTTCCCAGTGACAGTAGGGGCAGCAACGTACGTATTGTAATGTTGCCATCGAGGATAAAAAGATGGGGTTTATATCATATTGCTTGAGATTATCCCTCGACATCATGTCATCTTGTTTAAGGCGTTACTCTGTGCTTATGAACTTAATACTCTAGATGCATGCTGGATAGCGGTCGATGTGTGGAGTAATAGTAGTAGATGCAGAATCGTTTCGGTCTACTTGTCTCGGACGTAATGCCTATATATAATGATCATGCCTAGATATTCTCATAATTATTTGCTTTTCTATCAATTGCTCGACAGTAATTTGTTTACCCACCGAAGAATTCTGCTATCATGAGAGAAGTCACTAGAGAAACCTATGGCCCCCGGGTCTATTCTCAACATATCAATCTACAATCTACTTTACTTTTCCGCTTTTACTTTCTATCTTACATCCAAAAATACCAAAAAATATCAAACTATCATATCTATCAGATCTCACTTTCGTAAGTGACCGTAAAGGATTGACAACCCCTTATCGCATTGGCTACGAAGTTCTTATTTGTTTGTGCAGGTGCGAGGGATTTGCTCGTGGTCTCCTACTGGATTGATACCTTGGTTCTCAAAAACTAAGGGAAATACTTACGCTACTGTGCTGCATCACCCTTTCCTCTTCGAGGGAATACAACGCAAGCTCGAGAAGTAGCACTTATCTACATGAAAAGGATGACGTCACACTCAATGAACAATCATCGGTTTATGAAATGCCCGCTTCTGACCGCCCTGGCCCACCAAAGGTTCCTCTACTGTGCACTGCCTGCGTTGGGTCACTGACATGCTGGCCATGTACCCAAAGAGCCCACACGTCAGTGGAAGAATGGCGCGCTGTCCTACGTCAGAGTTGAGGGCGCCACTCGCTGCACGCCCGGTTGAACACGCCTCCTTGTCGCATTCAAACGACTCCATGAAACCCGCCCGTGTGGAAGCCGAGAAACCCACTCTGGACACACGTCTGTTCATGACCGGACCGACATTAAATTCAACGCCGCCCGAGCTCCTCCCGTCCGTCGTCTATTTAATCTCCTATTTAAACGAGGCCAAACACCGGCCAAGAATCGCACACCTCCGCCACTTTCCTATCTCGTCCTTCACCATTTTGTCCACACTTACAATGGCTTACAAAGAGTAGTTATTCCGCATCCAAGCCGGCTGGGTGGCCCGCTGAGCCCGCCGGATACGAGCTATGTAGCTCGCTGATCCACCTCCATCCCCTCGCCCGACGGAGCCAGTTGCCGCCCCAAGCTGGCGCGCGGTTCAGCAACTCGCTGCTCCAGGCCAGCTCGATGAGGAGCGACGCATGGGCGTCGTTGCTGCCGTCCACGCCGCCGCCTCGTACCGCGTCTCCCGTTTCTGTGGCCGAGACTCCCATGCCGGCGGCCGCGCCATGCAAGCTGCAATAGAAGCTGGGTGCGCGGAGAGCGACAAGTTGGTGGCCAGCGCCTTCGCGTCCGCCACCATCATCGAGGAGAAGTAGAACACGGGAGGCCGCCGCCGCTTGGGTCCCATGAAGGCCACCACGGAGGCGACGCCGGCGTACACATCAGGTGTCTTGCCGGATCCTTTTGTTGCGAGGACCTTCGTCGACCCCACATATACCTCCGGGGCTCCCGGTAGTCTGGTGATCATGTTGCCGGACATGAGGAGCACAAATCGATTGGCGGACGACCATTTAGGCCAAGAATTATATACCTGTGATGTCGAAAACTAGCACCGCGTAGTTCATTTCAATGTAATGAAATCCGTCATGTTTGTATGAAAATCCGGTATCTTATATGATTTTCGTTGTTGTTTATATGAAATATTGCCGTGTTTGCATGAATTTCGTCCGGTTGGTTGACTTGCTGTCATAATGTGTGGGGCTACGGTTGGGTGGCGTAATTCTTCTCTTTCATGCACATCAAGCCAATGCTCACACTCTCGCATGCATGCAAGGGATAACTAATGTCCTCCTTTTCTAGTAGTACTACGATGCAAACACCATAAATATTGCATCGATTAGTGTTAGTGGCCTTGTATATCTGCAAATTGTAATTTTGATAGTGGCAATGTATATAAAAATGGAGGGAGAAAGATGAGAGATAAGATGAGGAGGAGTGGGGCGTGGTAGTGACTGGTGGTCGGACTGGGCCGAGGCATGGGAATGGACGACGCATTATGTCTAGGTTTGTATATCTATAGTCCCTCTCATACACACCCACGCAGGTGGGGGACGTGCACGAAGAGAAGAGGTGCACGCACGGTGCACGTACTCCCGTCTCTTTGCCAAACACACCCTTGCGGGTACACCGTTGAGCTCATTTCTGTACGAAAAGGAAGCCCTCATGGTAACTTGAAACTTGTATTGGTTGGCCAATAGATGGAGGGAGGATCGTATACCACGAGTGAACAAACAAATTGTGACTTGACGCGTTATGTTAAAAAAGAGGCAAACCATGTGGGGCCTACCTTAGAGGCAAGGATTTATTATTGGAGTACTTTAGATGTGTCCCGTCAACTCGCAGAACGAGGATAAGCTTGCTTAGTATGCCGTCTCCCCCGCCCACGGGTGCGGTGGCTCGCAGGATGAGGTGAAGCTTCCTTACTACGCCTTACGCCCGCTCCCTCGCCCACGCGCGCGATAGCTCGCATGACGAGGAGAAAATTTTACTACTCCCTCCGTTTACTCCTCGTCTCTACTACCTTGGTTAGAGAGATTATCATATTGTTTGGAATATATATGTCCTTTAGTAGTCCCTCCATTTACTTATACAAGGCCACTATAAAAGAAATACATTTTGTATCTATAGAAGGCCACAAATAGTAATCAAGACAAAAGTTACTACTCCCTCCTTCCCAGTTTATGGCTCAATTTCAAAATCTCTCCAACCAAGGTAGACGGTGAGTGGTAGAATTAATTTGGTACTCCTAGTGTGACGCCCGAAGACCGACGTCCCAGAAGATTCCAGAAGATTCCAGATGTTCCGGGTTCCCCCGTGTGTTTCATTTGTGCTTGTGTTATTTATTTTTGCATTGCATCATGTCATCATGCCATCATGTAATTAATCTTTTGCATCTCAACCTAAATAAATTGTGTGGACCTTCGGTTCATTAAAATCGAGGGAGGTGTGACTTCTCTTTATAACATATCCTCCTAATATTAGGGAGCTATATAATAATATTCCATTTGTTTGGAATTAACCAACACACGTGCATAATTTTCCCCATGCTTTTCCTACTTCGAGTTTCTCCTTCAAAACCTTGCCAATAATTCTTTTCCGTTGTTTCGAGGTTCCTCCGAAAATTCAAACATTTTTTGGACACTTCAATAATTAAGTCTTAGTTCAAACCCATTTAATTAAATTCAAATATGTTTGAATTATATCTCGATCTTGTCTTTTATATTTTTCTCGGACCGTGCTCATTTTATGATGGCTGAGACAAATAACCTCTTGTGCTAACTTTTGCCTTCCCTCCTCCTCATTCTTTTCTTCTCTTATTTGGTTTCTGGAAAAAAAATTAGTTAGAAGAGCAGAGAGAACCAGCCTCCCTCTCCTCCTTTTGGCCCAGGCCACTAGGCCATCCAGCCGCCGGCCTCTGGGCCTCAGCCCCCCCAGCCGGCCCAACAGCACCGAGGCCCAGCGCCTCACCCTTGTCTCAACCCTAGCGAGCCCGACGCTCCTCTCGTCGCTCCCTTCGCTCCCTTTCACCGCCGCCACCCGCTCCTTCCATCGCTCCCAGTGCCCGATTGCTCGTCCCCTCGACCATCTCCCGATTCCCTCTCCTCTCCTTCGCACTCCCCCATCCTCCCTAGCCCGATTCCCTCGGCCCTCCTCTGAAGATTGAGCGCCCGCGCTAGGAGTCTGCTGCTGCCATCGCCATCCTCGCGCCATGGCCAGTGCCTCGCCACCCCTCTCCCTTCGCGCGAATCGAGCGCCGGCCACCAGCAGGCCTCGAGCGCCCGCAACCCGCGTTGCTCCCGCAGGTCCGGGCCCCGACTCCCGCGAGCGCCGCGCCGCCCAGAGTCGCCCCGCTGCTACTCCTCCTCCGCCCCGAGCCCTCCTCTTCAGCCGCCTTGGACGGGGCCGGCCGCCTCGCAGCAGAGCCCCTCCGCCCCGGGCCGCATCACCTCCAGCCACCATGGACGGGACGGAGCCGTTTTTCCTTCGCGTCACCATCGCCCCGCCTTGCTGCCGTTCTGCTGTCCACCGAGGCCCTTGGCCTTGCTTCGTTTTGGATCGCCAAATCCGCGAGTCGTTTCCGTCAAGTTCCTCTTTGTATGTGTATGGCTACTGGAAAGCTCGTCATGACCCTCTGTTCGACTCCGTGTACGACTACACTAGGAGACGCCAAGTACCACGACGCGGAGACGCCAAGTACCACGACGACCATTGCTTGCCAAGTTCGACTACCGTCGCCCCGTGTACATCTACGAACGAGAACGCCGACACAAGACGACGCGACAAGTACCTCTTCGAAAACGGAAACGCCAACGTGAACAACTACCGACGCCGAGACCCTCAAGTACCTCTACAAACGGAACGACTACTCGTTGGCGACCTCGTTTACAACTACTTCCTCTCCGAACGGAACGTCTACTTCCGCTACCGTCGCCCCGTGTACCACTACTTCCCTCTACGAATGTGTACCCCGACCGCCTCGAGAACGACTTCTTCCTCTACGAACTCGAACCGCCCCGAAACACACGCTTCGAAGGTATAACCCGAGACGATGACCCATGGACGAATGCATGTGTTGTATGAAATGTTTTCCCTTGTGTGCTCCGTGCCCGAGTCGTCTTTTGTCATTGCTCCTCGGCTGCCTCGTCGCCGACCCGTGGGAACCCGGATGACGGGATCACCCCACCTTTCATCTTGTTCGACTCGTTCACTCCACCTTTGCTTTTGCACCGGTCTCTCAACGAGTTACCGGAACCGAGATGTTGCCGTTGCATCATTTTCGGATCGTTGCCGTGGCACCCTTTCTTTCCACCACGGGGACAAATACTTCATATCTTCTTCATGTCAACTTTTAATAAAAAATTGCATAATCTTGATCATATCATCCGCATCATGTTAACAACATTTAAAAAGTGTGTATTGTTGTTGCTTAATAATTGCTAAACATGCTCATGGGGATTTTCCGGAATTGTTGTTGTTTTTCCGGCCTCATTTAAAATGTCTAATTAGTTAGTTTGTTTTGCTTCACCTCTTGCCATGTTAACAAACATTTAATCTTGTCTTGTTAATAAGCAAGAGTCAACTAAATAATTAAAATGTGGTGTTTCGTCAATCTGCAACTCGTTGCATATTGATCTCCACTTAACTTGTAGTTTTGTTTGTGCATTTTGCCATGCCATGCATAATTAAACCGGACATGCATCATGCTTGGATGTGCATCGTATGCCATGTTTATGCTTGTGTGTTTACCGCGTTGTTTGCTTCTTTCCGGTTGCTTCTCTTGATAGCTTCGGTCGTTCCGGAGTTGTGAGGATTCGCTCGACTATGTTGCTCCGTCTACTTCTTGGAACCGTGCTTCTCCCTTGCGGAATCCCAGGCAAGATGATCATACCCTTGGATACCTTTACTACCATTGCCATGCTTAGTTGTCTCGATGCTATCGTTACATGTTGCGCTATGGCTATGTTACCCGCTTGCTCAGCCCCTCTTATAGCGTTGTTAGTTGCAGGTGAAGATGAAGATCGTTCCAGGAGGGAACTTGTTGTTGGAATATCACAATATCTATAATTATTATCAACACACCTATATACTGGGCATGGGTGGAAGGCTTGGCCTTTTGCTCGGTGTTTTGTTCCACTCATGCCACCTTAGGCGCCGATAAACCAGCATTATGTTCCTTGATTTTGCGTTCCTTACATGATGGGTGGATGGGGACCCCTTGACAGTTCGACTTTGAATAAAACTCCTCCAGCAAGGCCCAACATTGGTTTTAATTTGCTCATAATAACAACTTAATTAATTAATTAAATTGCATAGGGAGTTAGTGCTACCCGAGGATTCTTTCTACATAGCAGGGGGGCCAGTGCTGATGGTGTTGGTCCGAAACGGGGAGACTGCGGGGTCACCACGGGGAAACTCGAGGATTGACTCCCGTAGGCTCACTTATCCGGTCGTGGCCTGAGACGAGATACGCGCGGCTACTATCAGGGTGTCGACACACCGGGAGGTCTTGCTGGACTTGTTTTACCATTGTCGAAATGTCTTGTGCTACCGGGATGCCGAGCCTGATCGGATTTCCCTAAGATAAGGAGTGATGATATTATATTTATCGCTTCAGCTAATTGTGAGAGCTTGTGATGGGCTAAGTTGGGACACCCCTTCAGGGTTATGATCTTTCGAAAGCCGTGCCCGTGGTTATGTGGTAGATTGGAATTTGTTAATGTCCGGTTGTAGAAAACTTGACAGAGGATCCGAAGTAAAACACACCACCGCGTGAGTAACCGTGACTGTCTCTTTTCACTTTGAGAAGAGAACACGATGGGGTTATGTTTGATTCGTATGTAGTTCAGGATCTTTAGCGATCACTACTTTTGCGACCGTTTGCGTGGATGCTCATCTTATTCTGGTACTCGTAAGTTAGCCACCATATTATGCTTAGCCGCTGCTGCAACCTCACCACTTTACCTCTTCCTACCCACAAAGCTTTGCTAGTCTTGATACCCATGGTTATGGGATTGCTGAGTCCTCGTGGCTCACAGATACTACAACACCAGATGCAGGTTCAGCTGAGTTTGAAGCAGGAGCTGGTTCAGAGCTTTGCTGGGAGCTCGATGAAGAGAGTGGCCGTTTGCTTGTGACGTTTTCGACGATCAGTAGTGGTTTCTACTAGGATTCGATCCTGACCTATGGCTTTATGTGGTTTTTGGTATCTTTTCTTTTGGATCTTCGCCCGTAGTCGGGTTGTGATGTTTTGAATGATGTTCTGCTTATGTAATGTATTGTGTGAAGTGGCGAGTGTAGGCCAACTATCTCCTTTTGCATTTTAATCCCTCTTTTACATGAGTCGTGCAAAGATACCAAACTTGCGATCATTCCAGAATGGGCTTATATATTTAAGTCGTGCCTCGACACGTAGGAGATATAGTCCCATCCTGGGCATTACAAGTTGGTATTCAGAGCCTTCTCCGACCTAGAAGCCCCCACTGATTGATCGAATCATTGACGGTTGAGTCTAGGCACACACTTAAAATGTTTTGAGTCCTATATATATCGGAGAGTAGGATTTCTTTTGCTTCTCATCTCTTTTCACTCTGGTGAGGACTCCTGACGATTACTCTTGCCTCTTCTACTTTCAAAAAATGTACCAATTTTTTTTTAGGATCTCGCTAGTATTGTTTGGATTGTTCCGATGTCTTTGTGACGAGAACATTGTTCTCGATGCCTCCTGTCATTAGGGGTTGTGGCAGTGTCCCGGGGAGTTGAGCTCCGAGGTGTTGTCGTCACAAATCCATCGCGGCAGTACTAGAATACTTAAGACGGCCGACATCGAAAACACTCCTATGCGGTTAGTGGCAAGATAACCCCGACATCACCCAGTACTGGGGAGGTAGTTCGTGAGTATTGCCATAGCTTGTATAGTAGATGCGTTTCGAAGGTCCGAGGTAAACGGTTTCCGGAAATAACTTGTTATGTGTTGAAGGATGGATACAGCTGGATGTAGGATTAGAGTTGTGTGCGCGGTGCTTCCCCTGTATCCCCAACACCTGATTGCATAACTGGAAACTTTTGGAAATTAATAGGTGGGTTTCATCCAGTAGTTCTAGGCTTTCTTCCAACGGATGCACGATATGAAGTTCGTGGTTCTACATTGAGTGAAGTGGTTTTATGGACTTGTTCCGATCGGGAGTTGCATCTTAAAGGGTCCTTGGCTATGCTGATCCGGGGATTGCAAAACCCTTTTGTAACACGTTCCATGAGCTTTCAGCACGAAGATGTGGGACGAAGCTTCTATCTTGTATTTGTTCTATCTGTTCCTTGTTCCTTTTTTATTTACTTTTTGTTCTCCAAGTGGCTTCTCGACAAGTTGTTGTACCTGCGGAATTCATTCGTTCAATTCTCTGTTCGGATAGATATGTTGCAACATAATCTTCTTCATAAACATGTTTATCCTTTGTTTTGTTTTGATTCTGGTATTCGAGTTGCTTCGATGTCAAATGTTGATTCCATACCTTTCCTAATCGGTGTTCTCATATTTCTATGGGAGTGCTAATTCTTCTTGACCATCGAGATGGTCATGTTAAATTCTTTTCCAACCAGTGTGCCTTCTCCTCAAGTTATTCCATACGGACGCCGTTGAGAAATCTGACGATTTGTCTATTTCATTCATCCCAGGTTGTCTTTGTTTTCCCCACCCTCCCACCCTTCTCTTTATGGAGCCATCAATCCTCAGATGAAGTATCCATTTTATTCATGTGATATTTCTTCATTCTTTTCCTTCAATGTTCTTATCCGGTGAATTATCGTGAGATGCTCAAGAGCTTCAAGTTCATCATTCTTCGTTCGCGTTTCTTCTCTGGTGGATGTAATTCAAGATTTCGGTGTTGATCTTATCCTTTTTCCTCTTTTCACAATGTTTTTTTTTATTCCGGTGCACCAACTAATCATTCTCCTCTTGCTATTCATATCCGGAGTGCTGAAGATTCATAATTCCATTCTTAATCCGTTCAAATTATTTTTGAGGATTGTTATCTTACTCAAGCCATTTAATTCAACCGGTGCAATATCTCTTAAGCAATCTTTCCAACGGTGATTTCTTTTGAGTGGGCCCTAACCCACAGGTCTTTTCCCAGGATCTACCTGACTCTTCTTTTTCCAGAGAATTCTTTTCAAAGTGTGACGTAAGAATGATTTCCATCAGTCACATGCCTTCTCCAAGGTCGCGTTCAATTCTTTCACCATTGTTTCAACCTTTTAATTCTTCATTCCGGAGTGCTCAACAATTCACGGTGGTGTATCTCATCGTCTTCTCAGTTTTGAAGACCCGAAGACGAGTTCCTCTTGAATCCTTATCCGTTCTTCCAAGATTCGTGGTTCTAGCTTCATGCCATCCTCATAAGTGTTCCGTTTGTGAGGAATTCTTGTATACCCATCCGAAGCATTTCATGAATTCTTTCCATTGTGATCCTCCGAAGGCCATCATATCAGAAGATTTCTTCGCTCTCAGTTTTCAACTTCGTCCTCCAAATATTCTTCATTGATGTCTCTTCGTTCGTCTCCATATTCTTATGGTGGATCTTTCAAGATTACCCTTCTGTTGTTATCGTATTAATTCATTTGTTCTTTTCATAATCCTACCGGTGGTTCGTTGAAGATTTACCCAAGTTTGTGCGAGATCTCTCTTTAATTCTTTGCAACGAGAATAAGTAGTGTGCCAAATCCATTGCTTGTCACCAATTTAAATTGGTGAAGGAGATGCATGACATAATTCTTATTCTTATTCCTTCAAGGTGATTTAATTCTTTTGTCTAGAGTTTGTTCATCATATCATATTCTCGGTTCTAAGTTGTTCATCTTGTTTTTCGGAGCTCCAAGTTATTTCTATTATATCATTTCAAACCTCCATCTAATTCACCGCAGGCCTTGAATCTTATTCTTTTCATCTTTCACTTCTCATGCTTTCATTACCGGAGTTTTCATGGTGGTTCATCATGTTTTAATTCATCCTCGAAGTCTTCATCAAGATTCTTGTTGGAGCTCAAGCATTCTTCTTCTTGCATTTCCAAGTGCAATTCTTGCTCCCTTATCTTTTGAGGTGGTGTTATGTCATTCTTGACAATACCTTCATGTTTCATGATTCACAAGTTGTCAAGAATGAGATATTTAAACCCATCATTTTCCTTGTTCAGGAGATCTTTTCAACCCTTCAATTTATTCGTTGGAGTTATCTTGGGTTGTATTTCACCTAAAGCTTTCCCTAAGGATTGTTGTTATTCTGGTGCTTATAAATGACCCAAGTTCTTCATTTATCATTCCGACGAAATAAGTTTTTCATCTCCTTGTTGATCTCAATCCATTCAAATATTTCCGTTAGTGGTTGGTTGTCACCTCTTAATCTTGAGATGTTTTCCGTAAGCCCACAACGAGCTTATTCTTTTCGTTGTTGATTTCCAACAACTCTTTTCAATCTATCGTTGTAAGGATGTTTTTCATATTCATTTGTCGGAGAAGTTGCCTTTTTCTTCTCCGTTCTTTCTTTCTAATGATCTAGCATATAATCTTTCATTCCGGAGGCATTGTGATGTTGATCTCTCCAAGCCATCATCTCGTTTTAACGAGATCATGTTCTTTCCTTTGCTTGTCCTTTTTAACTGGAATGTTGTGACCTCCATTCTAATTCTCTCATCTTATCAAGTTTGCCTCTCTTTGCAACCGGAGTGCTGTCTGAATCCTTCTTACCCCTTGTGCCTTTCTTTCAATTGTTTCGGAGGCTGTGTGCTGTTGATTTCATCAAGTATCATCCCAACTTGGCAAGTTCTTGTTAATTCCTTCCATTTTCAGACGGAGTGCTGTCCAAATCCTGTCATTCTTATTCCTTGGCTATACCATTGCAGTTTCATTTTCTTTTGGTTCTTAAGCTCTTGTTTCATGCTTTTCAACCTACAAGGTTCTCATTATGTTCCTTGTTCCTCCTTTTACCGGAATGTTTTCATCCTCGTTCATCTCTGTTGTATTCTTTCTTTCAAGTTTGTTCAACCTATCAAGGTTCTTTGGTTTCACTCGTCTGTCAAAGAAGCAACTTTGTTTACCTCTTCTTTTTCGTTTTAATCCGGTGCTATCTCTAGGATCTCGGGTCGAGATCCTCTGTTAGTGTGGGAGAGTTGTGACGCCCGAAGACTGACGTCCCAGAAGATTCCAGAAGATTCTAGAAGATTCTAGATGTTCCGGGTTCTCCCGTGTGTTTCATTTGTGCTTGTGTTATTTATTTTTGCATTGCATCATGTCATCATGCCATCATGTCATTAAATCTTTTGCATCTCAACCTAAATAAATTGTGTGGAACTTCGGTTCATTAAAATCAAGGGAGGTGTGACTTCTCTTTACAACATATTTTCCTAATATTAGGGAGCTATATAATAATATTCCATTTGTTTGGAATTAACCAACACACGTGCATAATTTTCCCCATGCTTTTCCTACTTCGAGTTTCTCCTTCAAAACCTTGCCAATAATTCTTTTCCGTTGTTTCGAGGTTCCTCCGAAAATTCAAACATTTTTTGGACACTTCAATAATTAAGTCTTAGTTCAAACCCATTTGAATAAATTCAAATATGTTTGAATTATATCTCGATCTTGTCTTTTATATTTTTCTCGGACCGTGCTCATTATATGATGGCCGAGAAAAATAACCTCTTGTGCTAACTTTTGCCTTCCCTCCTCCTCATTCTTTTCTTCTCTTATTTGGTTTCTGGAAAAACAATCTGTTAGAAGAGCAGAGAGAACCAGCCTCCCTCTCCTCCTTTTGGCCTAGGCCTCTAGGCCATCCAGCCGCCGGCCTCTGGGCCTCAGCCCCCCCCATCTGGACCAACAGCACCGAGGTCTAGTGCCTCACCCTTGTCTCAACCCTAGCGAGCCCGACGCTCCTCTCGTCGCTCCCTTCGCTCCCTTTCACCGCCGCCACCCGCTCCTTCCATCGCTCCCAGTGCCCGACTGCTCGTCCCCTCGACCATCTCCCGATTCCCTCTCCTCTCCTTCGCACTCCCCCATCCTCCCTGGCCCGATTCCCTCGACCCTCCTCTGCAGATCGAGCGCCCGCGCCAGGAGTCCGCTGCTGCCATCGCCATCCTCGCGGCATGGCCAGCGCCTCGCCACCCCTCTTCCTCCGCGCGAATCCAGCGCCGGCCACCAGCAGGCCCCGAGCGCCCGCAGCCCGCGTTGCTCCCGCAGGTCCGGGCCCCGACTCCCGCGAGCACCGCGCCGCCCAGAATCGCCCCGCTGCTACTCCTCCTCCGCCCCGAGCCCTCCTCTTCAGCCGCCTTGGACGGGGCCGGCCGCCCTACAGCAGAGCCCCTCCGCCCCGAGCCGCATCACCTCCAGCCGCCATGGATGGGACGGAGCCGTTTTTCCTTCGTGTCACCATCGCCTCGCCTTGCTGTCGTTCTGCTGTCCACCGAGGCCCTTGGCCTTGCTTCGTTTTGGATCGCCAAGTCCGCGAGTCGTTTCCGTCAAGTTCCTCTTTGTATGTGTATGGCTACTGGAAAGCTCGTCATGACGCTCTGTTCGACTCCGTGTACGACTACACTAGGAGACGCCAAGTACCACGACGCGGAGACGCCAAGTACCACGATGACCATTGCTTGCCAAGTTCGACTACCGTCGCCCCGTGTACATCTACGAACGAGAACGCCGACACAAGACGACGCGACAAGTACCTCTTCGTAAACGGAAACGCCAACGTGAACAACTACCGACGCCGAGACCCTCAAGTACCTCTACGAACGGAACGACTACTCGTTGGCGACCTCGTGTACAACTACTTCCTCTCCGAACGGAACGTCTACTTCCGCTACCGTCGCCCCGTGTACCACTACTTCCCTCTACGAACGTGTACCCCGACCGCCTCGAGAACGACTTCTTCCTCTACGAACTCGAACCGCCCCGAAACACACGCTTCGAAGGTATAACCCGAGACGATGACCCGTGGACGAATGCATGTGTTGTATGAAATGTTTTCCCTTGTGTGCTACGTGCCCGAGTCGTGTTTTGTCATTGCTCCTAGGTTGCCTCGTCGCCGACCCGTGGGAACCCGGATGACAGGATCACCCCACATTTCATCTTGTTCGACTCGTTCACTCCACCTTTGCTTTTGCACTGGTCTCTCAACGAGTTACCGGAACCGAGATGTTGCCGTTGCATCATTTTCGGATCGTTGCCGTGGCACCCTTTCTTTCCACCACGGGGACAAATACTTCATATCTTCTTCATGTCAACTTTTAATAAAAAATTGCATAATCTTGATCATATCATCCGCATCATGTTAACAACATTTAAAAAGTGTGTATTGTTGTTGCTTAATAATTGCTAAACATGCTCATGGGGATTTTCCGGAATTGTTGTTGTTTTTCCGGCCTCATTTAAAATGTCTAATTAGTTAGTTTGTTTTGCTTCACCTCTTGCCATGTTAACAAACATTTAATCTTGTCTTGTTAATAAGCGAGAGTCAACTTGTCACATCCCCAGTTCTGGTCTGCTCTGGTCCAGTTAGTCTTGTGTGCATCATGTTTCAATTCTCAGAAACCTGAAATCGGGATGCTCAAACCCTAGCACTAAATTAATTTAACTAGGGTTAAATTTAAATCTTTTTCAATGAACCCAAAATGCCCTTTGGAAAAGTTCATCATTTTTGGATTGATTAAAAACCTCTGCCAAAAATGTTGCACATATTTCTAGGATCATTCTGGATTTTTGAATTAAATCATATCTTATTGCATTTGGGCATTTAAATTTTATATATTATTTTAAATGTTCAAATAATCCCAAACTGAAATGTTCCATGTTGGTTATATGCTAAACAGTGGGCATGAGCAGTTTGGTGATTTTTGAAAATGCCTAAGCATTTTTAGAAAAGCCACCAAGTTACAAAAGAATTAGAAAACAGAAGATAAAATAGAAAACAGAAAATTAGAAAGAGAGAGAGGGAAGCTTACCTGAGGCCCACCTACCTGTAGTCTGGTGGCCCAGCAGCTCGGCCCAGCCTACCTGCCCCCCCTGTCGTCTTCCTCGTGAAAGAAGGACAGAGGGCGCGTGCCCGCGACACGCCGGCCACCTCCTGCTTCCACCGCGACGCCTCCGGCCTTCTACTCGTGCCACGAAGACGCCCACGGTCCCCTCGTTCCATCCCACCTCCCCGCACTCCTTTTCCCCTCGTTTCCCAGTCCCTCCCCGCCATGGCCGAACGCCACCGTCGACGCCGCTCGCCACCACCGTGGCCACAGCCCTCCCCACGCCCCCGCAACGTGACCACGAGCTCCGCCACGAACCCGTGGACCTACACGCCCACGCACGCAAGCTCGGGAGCCCCATGGCGTCGTCCCCGACCTCACGTTCAACCTCCGGCCGCCGACGACCTCACCGACGAATTCGCGGCAACCAGCATGCCCCGAGCCTGCTGACCGTCCCTGCAGCTTCGTTGTGAGCTCCTGCACCGAAACCCCTTCTTCCCCGCTTCTTTTCCGTGCCGTAGCCGTCGCCCCCTTCCTCACCGTCGGCGGCCGCCGCCGAGCTTGTCGCCGTAGTAGCCACAGACGCGCAAGCTCGAAAACGAGCACGTTACCATGCTCACCGAGCTCCCAGGAGCCGAACGCACCACTTAGCTCACCGCCCCGTGCTTTGTAGCACCCTTTCCGTCGACGTCCGAACTCCGGCGCCGCCCCGCTCGCCGGTGCGGTCGATTCCGGCCACCCCGCGACCTCCCGAGCAGCCAGCTGGATGCGGGCGAGTCCCAGCTCCACGTAGATGCCCTCCGCCGGCCATTTGGTCGCCGGAGGAGGATTTCCGACGCCCTCCGCCGCGTCCAACCTCGCCGGCGGCTAAACGCCGGCGGGATGACCGTTTTGACCGGCGAGGTTGACCTCCCCCGAGTCGCTGACAAGTGGGCCCTGGGCCCTGTTAATTTAAATTAAGTTTTGTTAAGCTTAATTAACCCTACTGACACTGACATGTGGGCCCTCGCGCCTAATTAGGTTAGTCTAATTTTCCTGTTTAGCTTAGTATTAATCCGGTGGACCCCACATGGCAGTTTGACTTTGGTCAAGTCAACACTGACTGGTCCCACCTGTCACGCACACAAACCAGCCCTTAGACACTGACCAGTGGGCCCCACTGGTCAGGTTTGACTGGACCAGCCCCTGTTGACTTGCTGATGTCAGCATGACCTAGTGCTGACGCAGTAACTATTTTCTGGGATTTTAAATAAATCAGAAATGATTTATTTATTTCAGAATATAGCCAAAACTTCTAAAAATCATAGAAATTAATCCATAACTCAGATGAAAATAATTTATATATGAAAATTGATCAGAAAAATTCAAGGAATCTGTTTATGGCATTTTCATGCATGTTTGAACAAGTTAAACCTGCTGATCAGGTCAAATCAATTAAATGGCATTTAAATGATCACATATGAAGTTTGAATTTGAACCTTTGGTTCAAACCAGCTTCATTTAATTGTGTTGCTAGTTGCATTAGCTCAATCAACAGCATATTGCCATGTCATGATCATGCATCATATTGTTGCATTGCATTGATTGTGTTCTTTCTCTGTTTGTCGGTTTTGTCCCCTCTCAGTAGACGATGTTCCGACGCTGAGTTCGATGACACCGATGAAGACCCAATGTTATCTTCAGAAGTGCCAGGCAAGCAAAACCCCATTGAGCATTCCGATACAATCCCACTCTCTCGCTCTTGCTCTCTTTTACTGCATTAGGACAACATCGCTTCAACTGTTACTTGCTGCGGTAGTTGAACCCCTTCCCACTGCATGACCCGTCATTGCCACAGTAAATAGTTGAAACCCACTAGTATGAGTAGGAGTTGTTTGAGCCATGTTGTGCCTACTCATTGATGCTTTCTGGTTATGCCTGCTATTGCTTAGAGTTGTGTCAGGTCTGATTCATCGGGGATGAATTGGAATGTGATGAACATGTCCTACTGTGTGTGAGCTAAGTGTGTGAACACGATTTGGTAAGGTAGCGATGAGAGGCCATGTAGGAGTACATGGTGGGTTATCTCATTGCAGCCGTCCTCAGGAACTGAGTTCTGTGTTGGTTGGTCCATGAAACAGCTACTACCACACATTGGGATCCTTAATTGACTCTCTCGACTTATTAATCAACATGATCTCTGTCCAGGAGTTGCAACTAGTTTCTGGTGTTTGTAGTTTACTGGAGGTCGTGCGCAGCGCTGACCCTCGGGGTGGGCTGTGACACGGCAGGTACGTGGCACGGTGTACCGATTGCCCGTTTGGTGATGCGGGAACCCTGTACACATCGTTTGGGGCCGTGAGCGACACCCCGGCCGGATCTCCCCACGGATGGAACCCAAATAGGCGATAAACCTGGACGAGAGACTTGTGTGGTTAGTCAGGTCGTGGCCGACACCCTCGCTGGGCCTCCGCTTGAAGGTTGCCGAGTACATGTCGTGTAAACGGCGGTAAGTGGTGAGAGCGTGTGTGAAGAAGTACACCCCTGCAGGGTTAATTATAATCTATTCGAATAGCCGTGTCCGCGGTAATGGACTTCTGGGTTGCCTATTACAGTTCATAGACAAGTGAAAGTGGATACTCTAAAACGCGCAAGATAAGCGTGAGTGCTATGGATGGCCTTCTCGTAGGGAGACGGGAGCGGATCCATAGTGGTGTATTGATTGGTGAATATGTGGACTCGTGTGCGCCACCTCAAAAGAGTTACTTGCAGTCGTAGTTCAGGATAGCCACCGAGTCAAAGCTGGCTTGCTGCAGTCGAACACCACCACCCCTTTGTTGATACCGATGCATATGTAGATAGATCTGATGTAAGTCTTGCTGAGTACCTTTGTACTCACGTTTGCTTAATTTATGTTTTGCAGAGAGACTTCAGTCTCGCTAGTGGTTCCGCGTGGACTTCGACGTTTAGCTTGTTACCTCAGCTACGATCTTGTACCCTTGGGAGGGTCTTGTAAATAGTCAGGCTTCTTAGTCTTTTCCATTTGTAGATGTCTGTACTCAGATATGTAATGCTTCCGTTGCCTGTATGCTCTGTATGTTGGGTCATGTGACCTCTGATTGTAATAACTGCTATGATGGCTCTTCTGAGCCTTATCTATATGAGTTGTTGAGTTATGTTGTGATGCCATGTTGTACAACACATACTTGCATGTTATGCGTACGTGTAATGTGTATTGTTATGTGTGGGATCCGACACCTAGTTGTTTACCTTTGGTAGCCTATCTTACAGGGAAATGTCTCCTAGTGCTTCCACTGAGCCTTGGTAGCTTGCTACTGCTCCGGAACACTTAGGCTGGCCGGCATGTGTCCTTCTTCGTTCCTGTGTCTGTCCCTTAGGGGAAATGTCACGCGTTGTTCCTTTAAGTCCTTGTAGCTTGCTACGACTTGGGTTCATACGTTGATGACCGACACGTTCGTTGCTGGGTCATGTATGCCTGTCTCTGTAATTTAGTGCCACTTTTGGTTTATAACTGGTCATGTCGGCCCGGGTTCTCTGTCATATGGATGCTAGCGACACTATCATATACGTGTGCCAAAATGCGCAAACGGTCCCGGGCCAGGTAAGGTGGCACCCGTGGGGATACCGTGCGTGAGGCCGCAAAGTGATATGATGTGTTACCGGCTAGACCTGTGTGACTTAGGATCGGGGTCCTGACAGCTTTGGTATCAGAGCCTGACTGCCTGTAGGATTAGCAAGCCCAACTGGTCGAAGTTGTGTCTAGAAACTCTTTAGTTATATAAGGGAATTGATTGTGGAATGGAACGTAAGGCTCTTTTTACTCCTTTACCTTATGACCTTCTGATCTGAGTCACCTTCTTCTATTCCACGGGGATTAAGAACTAGGATTCTCATTCTATTTATCAGGATCACGTTATTGTGGATTCAACCCTCAGTTCAGTTTCTACTACTTCTGTTTGTTTAACTATTGGTCTCAGAACCTTGACATTATGATGTTAAGTGGTTATGCTACCCTTTTGTATGGATCTCAAAAGTATTTTCGAGCATTTGCAGCCGTTATGCTGTCCGAGTTATCCCAGGTCTCTAAACAATCTGATGCATTCGCAAATCATTCCTACCTATTCTTAATGTCCTTTTAGGCCAGATTAACCACACTAGACGGTGAGTTGTGGTACCTTGTTACCTCGACACATATGTTGGAGTTATTATTATGACCCTAGGTGTCTTAGAGGATCACCCAGTAATCTAGCAATGCTTTATATTCTCAGTGTGATGATTCTGGCCATTATTCTCGAAAGCATCCCGTGATGCCATTTAGTTGGTAGGTATTCTATTCCTGGGTTCTTGAACCCGAGCTTCACCCTACTTACTTCATGTTGATAGTATTTGCTCGTTCCTTTAGGATATTAGTAACCTTGCGATAGTCCTCGAGGTCCGTGGTTATCGTTCTTCCAATACCATGAACCATCATGGCAGAAGTTCTTCTGAACCAAAAGATCACAACCAGAGTGCTCCTGAGTGGTACTCCATTCATATTGTGACTCTGCCAGTCCTACCTTTCTGCATGTGTTATCTGGAAGAAATATGTGGAACTCGTTCGACATACTAACCTATGCATCCACAACTCAGAAGTTATATGTTCTTTGAGTTGTCCCTTTTCAGTTGTTTTATGACCCTCGTCTATCAATTGATAGTCAGGAGTAGTTGTGCACTCGTGTTCATCGATGCCTTTTACTCTTGTGGTCTGTCAAGCCATTTTATTCTGAAATGACTAGGAGAAATAAACTCCAGTACCCTATCCTTATCCAGGATTGGGTCAAAGAAGTTGTACTTCGCGGATGAAGAATGCTAATGCAGCTTCTAAACTGTTCTATCCTGGAGTATTACCATCTTTATGTCAAGAATGTCATGGGAATTGCACATCATTCTATGAACACTTGACACAGTAATACTTCTCACCATCGTCGTTCATTCCTCGTTCTTCGCGTTGTTATAACCGGAATACCGACAAGTGAATTCTGATGTGTGAAATCAATACTCCTAGCAACTTCGTTGCTTGGTACTTAATGGACGATAATCTCATTCTTAGCATGATGGTTACCGAATCATCACCCTAAGATTGATCGTGCTATCTAGTCCATTTTTCTGGTGCACCTCTTGATTGATGAGTTAGGACTTTGATAGCTCCTCGCTCATTTGATCATATCATCTCGCCCTGAAAAGCAAGATTGTTCTCGAGCTTAGTAACATATTGGTGGTTCGTAATTTTCCGAATATCTTCTCGGAAGTATTACCAGGATGTCACCTGACCGTTATGTTGAGTTCGTGATCGAGTTGGTTCCTTATAAACCACCATTTCTCCAAGAATATGTGTTGGATACCATGAACTGGTTGGTTAAGCTAAAACAATAACTTGGAGAGTTGGAAGGTAAAAGCTTGCCAGCTTAGTTCATCTCAAGGGGTATGTTTGCGTGTGTTGAAAATAGATGACATCTTCCTCAATTGGTCCCTGTGATCAGTTGTTGGCCCTAGTGTCATATCAAAACTTTGATTTGAGTATGGGCTATCATCAAATCAAATCAGAACCAACGATGTTCATAATGTTGTCTTACTCGTGATTGATCCCTCGAGCATACGCCATTATATCTTCTGGGTCTGACCAATACTATCACTTGTTCACATAATTATGGAATTCCATCTCCATGGAAACCTGGATGAATTGTTGTTGATCCCATCAGCAACACTGCTACCTTCTCCATGGTTTGTAGGACATTAAGCTAGTGTTGTAAACTTTGTAAACATTGCCTTCGTGTCCCGTTCATGAGGTATATGTTAGATGAGAGAAGAAACTTTCCCTAATTCATGTGTAGTTGATGCAAGTTGCCACCGTGAGTTTGAGAAAGTTGTTTTGGCTTCCTATGGATTCATCTCAAGTCAGTCATGCATACGTGCGAGGTATTCTGTGGTTTGGAGACTTGCAACCTTCACTCTATATGTATTCCTAGCACCCCAAGCCACTGATTGATTTGTTCAAGGAGAAAAGTTCCATCATAAGAGCTAATCATATGACTTATGTAAGGACTTCGATATCCTAGACGATGGTTCCCAACCAGAACTCGGTAGTGTTTTATCATAAGACTGCTATGTGGTCATGCTTGTCTTGGACAACGTGTTCACAGGTTTGTAGCAGAACCAACTCATGTTTTGGAGCTTGCTAACGTAGTTCATTCCCGAGAATCTTGCAACGTCGTCTCGACGAATTGTGTTGCAAACTTTCATTTTTCCTTCTAGACTAGATGAGTCTGGAATATCCTGACACCAACCAGAACTGAATCTCAGGCAGATATGATGGCTGGTGCATTTCCCAAGAGCTATAATATTGGTCTCTCGATTACCGGTAAAGTGGATGTCATGGCCAACACACCTAGCCGGAAGACCTATCGTTGTAGTATCTCGATTGAAGAAATTGGCCACCTCCCCATAAGGACTTCGTAGGAATTACTCCCTAGTTGTTCCTTATGGAATTTTGTGCTCCTGAAGTCCGACCTTTTACTTGACGTTCTAGGTACCAAACCATTTTAATAAATGGGTTGCGCTAACACATCAAGGAGAACCTTAGAAGCGGAGTGCTAAATGTCTCTCGGTTGATCATCCAGATTTCGTCCCCTTGGCCTCGCCAAGGTGAAATCCGAGAAGGTGTTATCTTCCTTTGCATCTGCATCATCCATCATTATTCATCATGGTAGTATGTGGTGTTGCCAGAATCCTTGACACGGATATTGGTGAAACCTTGGTGAATATGGGAATGCTCAAGTTCTTGAGAGCACGCACAAGCACTAGGTGTTATCCTCGACACCAACCGGGATTGCTCCCAGTGCTCTTGGTTATGCTATAACCCCTCAAGAGTAGAATTACTCTCTACTGTTGGGATTCTTCCAGTTACCAGAATCATTCCCAGCATTTGCATTTTGTTCCCAACTTGCACCGCCAATGTGCCATTTTACCATAGGTCCCGTCCATTTCCGATGATAACCAAAATTATCCCTTGTGTTGTCTTTAATAAGGTAGTCCACATCATCCATTCTGGCCGAGTATGTCATTCCTTCGGACACCGTCAAATGATCGATTGTGATTTGCCTCCGGCTGGTATAGAGAGTTTCAATGACCTCTATATCAAAAGTAATTCTTTTTGCCACTTAAGGGAGTAACTCTACGAGTCAGCTCCTCTAGGTACCCCGTCTGGTGGTATCAATCACCATCTTCTTAGGTGTGGAATTATTGCCACTAGGTGAACCTTCATCGTTTGTCTCACTCCATCCCCCTGGAGGTGTACTTCGTGTCTCAGCTCAAGAGGTGTTTCGACGTCTCAATCCATGAGTTGATCTTGAGTTGCTCGATCTTCGAGAAGATCAAATCTTGTAGAATTCACGTTCCTCTGTTGTCGTGTTGGATGAAGCTTTGAAATCAAAGATGCCAAGATCTACATGATGCAATGAATCAACAATTTCGAGGAGGAAACTGGATCGAGAAGATTGTGTTAGTTAGTGTCCCCTCTGATTTCTTACCCTACACTTGAATCTCGGGACGAGATTCTTGTTTAGTGGGGGTGAGTTGTCACATCCCCAGTTCTGGTCTGCTCTGGTCCAGTTAGTCTTGTGTGCATCATGTTTCAATTCTCAGAAACCTGAAATCGGGATGCTCAAACCCTAGCACTAAATGAATTTAACTAGGGTTAAATTTAAATCTTTTTCAATGAACCCAAAATGCCCTTTGGAAAAGTTCATCATTTTTGGATTGATTAAAAACCTCTGCCAAAAATGTTGCACATATTTCTAGGATCATTCTGGATTTTTGAATTAAATCATATCTTATTGCATTTGGGCATTTAAATTTTATATATTATTTTAAATGTTCAAATAATCCCAAACTGAAATGTTCCATGTTGGTTATATGCTAAATAGTGGGCATGAGTAGTTTGGTGATTTTTGAAAATGCCTAAGCATTTTTAGAAAAGCCACCAAGTTACAAAAGAATTAGAAAACAGAAGATAAAATAGAAAACAGAAAATTAGAAAGAGAGAGAGGGAAGCTTACCTGAGGCCCACCTACCTGTAGTCTGGTGGCCCAGCAGCTCGGCCCAGCCCACCTGCCCCCCCCCCCTGTCGTCTTCCTCGTGACAGAAGGACGGAGGGCGCGTGCCCGCGGCACGCCGGCCACCTCCTGCTTCCACCGCGACGCCTCCGGCCTTCTACTCGTGCCACGAAGACGCCCACGGTCCCCTCGTTCCATCCCACCTCCCCGCACTCCTTTTCCCCTCGTTTCCCAGTCCCTCCCCGCCATGGCCGAACGCCACCGTCGCCGCCGCTCGCCACCACCGTGGCCACAGCCCTCCCCACGCCCCCGCAACGTGACCACGAGCTCGGCCACGAACCCATGGACCTACACACCCACGCACGCAAGCTCGGGAGCCCCATGGCGTCGTCCCCGACCTCACGTTCAACCTCCGGCCGCCGACGACCTCACCGACGAATTCGCGGCAACCAGCATGCCCCGGAGCCTGCTGACCGTCCCTGCAGCTTCGTTGTGAGCTCCTGCACCGAAACCCCTTCTTCCCCGCATCTTTTCCGTGCCGTAGCCGTCGCCCCCTTCCTCACCGTCGCCGGCCGCCGCCGAGCTTGTCGCCGTCGTAGCCACAGACGCGCAAGCTCGAAAACGAGCACGTTACCATGCTCACCGAGCTCCCAGGAGCCGAACGCACCACTTAGCTCACCGCCCCGTGCTTTGTAGCACCCTTTCCGTCGACGTCCGAACTCCGGCGCCGCCCCGCTCGCCGGTGCGGTCGATTCCGGCCACCCCGCGACCTCCCGAGCAGCCAGCTGGATGCGGGCGAGTCCCAGCTCCACGTAGATGCCCTCCGCCGGCCATTTGGTCGCCGGAGGAGGATTTCTGACGCCCTCCGCCGCGTCCAGCCTCGCCGGCGGCTAAACGCCAGCGGGATGACCGTTTTCACCGGCGAGGTTGACCTCCCCCGAGTCGCTGACAAGTGGGCCCTGGGCCCTGTTAATTTAAATTAAGTTTTGTTAAGCTTAATTAACCCTACTGACACTGACATGTGGGCCCTCGCGCCTAATTAGGTTAGTCTAATTTTCCTGTTTAGCTTAGTACTAATCCGGTGGACCCCACATGGCAGTTTGACTTTGGTCAAGTCAACACTGACTGGTCCCACCTGTCACGCACACAAACCAGCCCTTAGACACTGACCAGTGGGCCCCACTGGTCAGGTTTGACTGGACCAGCCCCTGTTGACTTGCTGATGTCAGCATGACCTAGTGCTGACGCAGTAACTATTTTCTGGGATTTTAAATAAATCAGAAATGATTTATTTATTTCAGAATATAGCCAAAACTTCTAAAAATCATAGAAATTAATCCATAACTCAGATGAAAATAATTTATATATGAAAATTGATCAGAAAAATTCAAGGAATCTGTTTATGGCATTTTCATGCATGTTTGAACAAGTTAAACCTGCTGATCAGGTCAAATCAATTAAATGGCATTTAAATGATCACATATGAAGTTTGAATTTGAACCTTTGGTTCAAACCAGCTTCATTTAATTGTGTTGCTAGTTGCATTAGCTCAATCAACAGCATATTGCCATGTCATGATCATGCATCATATTGTTGCATTGCATTGATTGTGTTCTTTCTCTGTTTGTCGGTTTTGTCCCCTCTCAGTAGACGATGTTCCGACGCTGAGTTCGATGACACCGATGAAGACCCAATGTTATCTTCAGAAGTGCCAGGCAAGCAAAACCCCATTGAGCATTCCGATACAATCCCACTCTCTCGCTCTTGCTCTCTTTTACTGCATTAGGACAACATCGCTTCAACTGTTACTTGCTGCGGTAGTTGAACCCCTTCCCACTGCATGACCCGTCATTGCCACAGTAAATAGTTGAAACCCACTAGTATGAGTAGGAGTTGTTTGAGCCATGTTGTGCCTACTCATTGATGCTTTCTGGTTATGCCTGCTATTGCTTAGAGTTGTGTCAGGTCTGATTCATCGGGGATGAATTGGAATGTGATGAACATGTCCTACTGTGTGTGAGCTAAGTGTGTGAACACGATTTGGTAAGGTAGCGATGAGAGGCCATGTAGGAGTACATGGTGGGTTGTCTCATTGCAGCCGTCCTCAGGAACTGAGTTCTGTGTTGGTTGGTCCATGAAACAGCTACTACCACACATTGGGATCCTTAATTGACTCTCTCGACTTATTAATCAACATGATCTCTGTCCAGGAGTTGCAACTAGTTTCTGGTGTTTGTAGTTTACTGGAGGTCGTGCGCAGCGCTGACCCTTGGGGTGGGCTGTGACGCGGCAGGTACGTGGCACGGTGTACCGATTGCCCGTTTGGTGATGCGGGAACCCTGTACACATCGTTTGGGGCCGTGAGCGACACCCCGGCCGGATCTCCCCACGGATGGAACCCAAATAGGCGATAAACCTGGACGAGAGACTTGTGTGGTTAGTCAGGTCGTGGCCGACACCCTCGCTGGGCCTCCGCTTGAAGGTTGCCGAGTACATGTCGTGTAAACGGCGGTAAGTGGTGAGAGCGTGTGTGAAGAAGTACACCCCTGCAGGGTTAATTATAATCTATTCGAATAGCCGTGTCCGCGGTAATGGACTTCTGGGTTGCCTATTACAGTTCATAGACAAGTGAAAGTGGATACTCTAAAACGCGCAAGATAAGCGTGAGTGCTATGGATGGCCTTCTCGTAGGGAGACGGGAGCGGATCCATAGTGGTGTATTGATTGGTGAATATGTGGACTCGTGTGCGCCACCTCAAAAGAGTTACTTGCAGTCGTAGTTCAGGATAGCCACCGAGTCAAAGCTGGCTTGCTGCAGTCGAACACCACCACCCCTTTGTTGATACCGATGCATATGTAGATAGATCTGATGTAAGTCTTGCTGAGTACCTTTGTACTCACGTTTGCTTAATTTATGTTTTGCAGAGAGACTTCAGTCTCGCTAGTGGTTCCGCGTGGACTTCGACGTTTAGCTTGTTACCTCAGCTACGATCTTGTACCCTTGGGAGGGTCTTGTAAATAGTCAGGCTTCTTAGTCTTTTCCATTTGTAGATGTCTGTACTCAGATATGTAATGCTTCCGTTGCCTGTATGCTCTGTATGTTGGGTCATGTGACCTCTGATTGTAATAAATGCTATGATGGCTCTTCTGAGCCTTATCTATATGAGTTGTTGAGTTATGTTGTGATGCCATGTTGTACAACACATACTTGCATGTTATGCGTACGTGTAATGTGTATTGTTATGTGTGGGATCCGACACCTAGTTGTTTACCTTTGGTAGCCTATCTTACAGGGAAATGTCTCCTAGTGCTTCCACTGAGCCTTGGTAGCTTGCTACTGCTCCGGAACACTTAGGCTGGCCGGAATGTGTCCTTCTTCGTTCCTGTGTCTGTCCCTTAGGGGAAATGTCACGCGTTGTTCCTTTAAGTCCTTGTAGCTTGCTACGACTTGGGTTCATACGTTGATGACCGACACGTTCGTTGCTGGGTCATGTATGCCTGTCTCTGTAATTTAGTGCCACTTTTGGTTTATAACTGGTCATGTCGGCCCGGGTTCTCTGTCATATGGATGCTAGCGACACTATCATATACGTGTGCCAAAATGCGCAAACGGTCCCGGGCCAGGTAAGGTGGCACCCGTGGGGATACCGTGCGTGAGGCCGCAAAGTGATATGATGTGTTACCGGCTAGACCTGTGTGACTTAGGATCGGGGTCCTGACACAACTAAATAATTAAAATGTGGTGTTTCGTCAATCTGCATCTCGTTGCATATTGAGCTCCACTTAACTTGTAGTTTTGTTTGTGTATTTTGCCATGCCATGCATAATTAAACCGGACATGCATCATGCTTGGATGTGCATCGTATGCCATGTTTATGCTTGTGTGTTTACCGCGTTGTTTGCTTCTTTCCGGTTGCTTCTCTTGATAGCTTCGGTTTCGTTCCGGAGTTGTGAGGATTCGCTCGACTATGTTGCTCCGTCTACTTCTTGGAACCGTGCTTCTCCCTTGCGGAATCCCAGGCAAGATGACCATACCCTTGGATACCTTTACTACCATTGCCATGCTTAGTTGTCTCGATGCTATCGTTACATGTCGCGCTACCCATCTTTTATGTCAGCCTCTCCTTGTTGCCATGAAACCTCTAACTTTTGGAACCTTCCTAGCAAACCACTGTATGGCTATGTTACCCGCTTGCTCAGCCCCTCTTATAGCGTTGTTAGTTGCAGGTGAAGATGAAGATCGTTCCAGGAGGGAACTTGTTGTTGGAATATCACAATATCTATAATTATTATCAACACACCTATATACTGGGCATGGGTGGAAGGCTTGGCCTTTTGCTCGGTGTTTTGTTCCACTCATGCCATCTTAGGCGCTGATAAACCGGCATTATGTTCCTTGATTTTGCGTTCCTTACACGATGGGTGGATGGGGACCCCTTGACAGTTCGACTTTGAATAAAACTCCTCCAGCAAGGCCCAACATTGGTTTTAATTTGCTCATAATAACAACTTAATTAATTAATTAAATTGCATAGGGAGTTAGTGCTACCCAAGGATTCTTTCTACATAGCAGGGGGGCCAGTGCTGATGGTGTTGGTCCCAAATGGGGAGACTGCGGGGTCACCACGGGGAAACTCGAGGATTGACTCCCGTAGGCTCACCTATCCGGTCGTGGCCTCAGACGAGATACGCGCGGCTACTATCAGGGTGTCGACACACCGGGAGGTCTTGCTGGACTTGTTTTACCATTGTCGAAATGTCTTGTGCTACCGGGATGCTGAGCCTGATCGGATTTCCCTAAGATAAGGAGTGATGATATTATATTTATCGCTTTAGCTAATCGTGAGAGCTTGTGATGGGCTAAGTTGGGACACCCCTGCAGGGTTATGATCTTTCGAAAGCCGTGCCCGTGGTTATGTGGCAGATTGGAATTTGTTAATGTCCGGTTGTAGAAAACTTGCCAGAGGATCCGAAGTAAAACACACCACCGCGTGAGTAACCGTGACTGTCTCTTTTCATTTTGAGAAGAGAACACGGTGGGGTTATGTTTGATTCGTATGTAGTTCAGGATATTTAGTGATCACTACTTTTGCGACCGTTTGCGTAGATGCTCATCTTATTCTGGTACTCGTAAGTTAGCCACCATATTATGCTTAGCCGCTGCTGCAACCTCACCACTTTACCTCTTCCTACCCACAAAGCTTTGCTAGTCTTGATACCCATGGTTATGGGATTGCTGAGTCCTCGTGGCTCACAGATACTACAACACCAGATGCAGGTTCAGCCGAGTTTGAAGCAGGAGCTGGTTCAGAGCTTCGCTGGGAGCTCGATGAAGAGAGTGTCGTTTGCTTGTGACGTTTTCGACGATTAGTAGTGGTTTCTACTAGGATTCGATCCTGACCTGTGGCTTTATGTGGTTTTTGGTATCTTTTCTTTTGGATCTTCGCCCGTAGTCGGGTTGTGATGTTTTGAATGATGTTCTGCTTATGTAATGTATTGTGTGAAGTGGCGAGTGTAAGCCAACTATCTCCTTTTGCATTTTAATCCCTCTTTTACATGAGTCATGCAAAGATACCAAACTTGCGATCATTCCAGAATGGGCTTATATCTTTAAGTCGTGCCTCGACACGTAGGAGATATAGTCCCATCCTGGGCATTACACCTAGTTTGCACAAGTAATTAGTACGCTCGTTTTTCTCAAGAAGTTATGTTTACCGAGGCATTAATTAGAACGAATGCATGAATGGCCACTAAATTTCCATGAACTTCTACATGCATTGGTGAGTTTTCTCTTGACACCGCTTGCATCGGGTGATCTAATGCACCTCGAAATCCAACATGTGATGGTACTACTACTAGTAGTAGAATTGAGACTTATAAAACAGAAAAATGAAAGTTTTTGAGATGAGCCCTATAAACCCTAGTGGGTACGTACTTCGTAAAATCAGATTTTCCCAAAACTAAGTCGCTCAACCTTTATTTGCTTGTTTCCCTTCCTGCCTCCTTGCCTCGAACAGACTATGCCAAACTCCCCTGCCTGCCGTGTGGGAAAAGACCTGCCCTCACCTTTTTTAGTCCGGGTTTGTATCGATGGATGATACGTCTCCAACGTATCTACTTTTCCAAACCCTTTTGCCCTTGTTTTGGACTCTAACTTGTATGATTTGAATGCAACTAACCTGGACTGTCGGTGTACTAAAGTAGGGGTACCTTAGTATCCCGACTTGTGCACGGGCAGTAGCAGCGTCCCGTGGCAGGGCTTGCCACGCGCCCGCCAAGGCCCGCTTTGGTTCCTTTGGAGCCATTCAAGAACAAAGTATTCAAGTTAATGAGACAAGACCCCGGCAAGAGGAGCTTGCTGGGAAGGCCGTTCCAGGCTCAAGACCACCCCTTTAGTACAAGACCCTGGCAAGAGGAGCTTGCCAGGAAGGCCAAAGCATGGCATTGCAGAAGACTTGCCGTGGCGCATCGCGCGTCTCGGCAAGGCCCGGAGAGCGACAAGCTTCCGGGCGCGGCAAGGTAGCGACCGCGGCAAGGCGCTTGCCGCGGCAAGCTTTCACTGTGTGCCTGCGCTCCAGCTCATCTGGCCACGCGTCGCCCTGGGGCCCTTCCAGGGGCACGTGGCAGATGGCTGTGCAGCCTGGGGTACACGGTGGCAAGCCACGATGACGAGGCTACCATCGTGGCGAACGGAAACGCCCGGACGGACGCTTTTTGCACTGTTTGGGGCGACGGTGACGGGCATTCAATGCCCTTGTCCCCCACCGTCAGGGTTAGCTACAAAACACTGTACATACACTGTTACAACTACCACCACTTTTACATTTTTACCCTCACCTACGTTGCCACCTGTCGGTGACCCCTTTGACCTATAAAAGGAGGCCCATCCACAACGTAGAGGGGGTTCCGAACTTCGATCACTCTCACGCTCGGTGTAGCTAGCAGCCAGTACTGTAGCTCTTCTTGCTCCCGAGACAAGAACTCAATACAACCAAGGCAGGAGTAGGGTTTTACGCATCTGTGCGGCCCGAACCTGGGTAAACTGCTCGCGTGTGCGCCTCGATCCGCTCTTCGTGCTTCCTCCGCTCCCTTGCCGTACCGAAAAGGGGCTCCGGTCCCATAGGTGTTCGTGGGCGATCAGTTTCCCCGACATCTTTGGCACGCCAGGTAGGGGGCGTCGAGGTTGTGCGAACCTGATCCGGCGTTCGCGTGGGCGCAATCTTCACCAACTTCACCAACTTCGATAACTTCATCGACATGCCGCCGAAGAAGAAAGCTTCGGAGGTAGGAGGCCCGTTCGCGTCGATCCCACCACCACCAGAACCAACGGTTGGTGGGGTAGACGCTGGCGGAAGGACGAACGCCGGCGAGGAAACTCACGGCACCGCCAAGTCCAAGGACAAGACGGACGGCCGAGCGCACTCCAAGACCTCGGTGTCCGTACACGCACCGCGCCCCTCTCAGGAGGTGCCGGAACGGCAGCGGCGTGGTACGCAGGGTACCATCCGCTTGCTGGGCCAAGGCCAAGCTGGCGGGTCGCGGGACGCTCAAGGCCAGTGTGCTGGCACGAGCAAGGCGCGGTCGCCGGGGCGAGAACCTACTCCTTCTAACACGGTTAGAAGTCCGAGCATATCTCGCTCCTCGCATCGCTCACCACCGCTTCCCTCCACTCCAGCAGAAGCTCTAGCCAGAGCTCAGCTGCTCCTCGACTTCCCTCCGGCGGCAGACAAGGCCGAAGACTGGAGGGCCACCATACAAAGCCTCATCGCCTTCGCCAACAACGACACGCCGCAGCAGCCGGCAACATCACGGTCGCGGCAGGTCAGCCAGGCGCAGGCTGATGGAGACAATACCGCCGGGGGTGCAACTACCGTGCACTCCCCGCCGCGGAAGCAGAATTCGCCGACTCGCCGGATCAACGTCGACGACGACTCCACGGCGTCGTCGGATCCGCGGGCTCGCCGCGATCAACGCCAAGTCCTCGACGACAGGCGACAAGAAGACGCTCGAACTCGCATCGAGCGTCGAAGAGAAGCGCGACGATAGTCCGACCAGCTCGCTGGGACCGCTGTCGACATGCACGCGCCCGGTGAACCAGGCGACTTGCCGTACGCGGCAGGCTGCCCTGCGTTCACCCGTGAGCTGCGGCAAGTCCAGTGGCCCAGCATGAAGAACTTTAAGCCCGACGTACCCGAGAAGTACGACGGCAAGACCCATCCCTCGGAGTTCCTCAGCATCTACACCATTGCGGTGCAGGCTACCGGGGGACGAGACGAGAAGATACTAGCAAACTACTTCCCGCTCGTGCTTAAGGCAAACGTCAGATCTTGGCTTATGCACTTGCCGGAGAACTCCATCTCTTCTTGGGCCGACCTGTGCCACCAGTTTTTCGGCGCCTTCACGGGCGGCCACAAGCCCCATGGCCAGGAAAGTGATCTCCATATACTTGCCCAGAAGGAAGGAGAGTCCCTACGGAAGTACATCCAGAGATTCAGCCGTGTCCAGCACAACATCCTGGACGTCCACCCTGCCGCGGTTATTAGCGCGTTTCACCAGAACGTCCGTAACCACCGGATGAGGGAGGAGATGGCGATGTGCAAGATACGAGACGTCAGCGAGCTTTATGCCCTGGCTGACAAGTGCGCGCGCGCTGAAGAGGGGAGGAGACTCCTCGGAGAGGATGTTGGAGCAGGAGGAACGAACAGTGAGGATGCCGCCCCGGTAAGGAAAAACCGGCGGCGGAACAATAAGAAGAAGAAGAACAAGGAAGTACTGGCCGTCGAGTAGTCCGGCAAGGAGGCAGGCGCCAAGAAAGCTCAGGCTGGTAGCTCCGGCAAGGGAGCTACCACTGTAGCAGCCGCCGACAAGCAGGACGGCTCCGACAAGCAGTACTGCAAGATCCACCGCACCAAGGGCCACGATCTCCAAAACTGCAAAAGGGTCGAATACCTCGTTGAGCAGCAGAAGGCTGAGTACGAGCGACGTGACAAGGAGAAGGCCCAGGGAGGTGGAGGAGAGTCCGGCAAGAAGCGGCCATTCAATGGCCGGGGAGGACGCCGCGGCAAGGCCAAGCAGCGGCAAGGAGATAGACCTCCCCACGGCTGCGACAAGGACGAAGACGAAGACGACGACGAGGATATGGATGACGGGGACAACAGCGATCAGGAGTTCCAGAAGGCCACAGAAGTTTTGTGCGTCTCTGCATACTTCCCACCGCCAACTCAAACAATGGGTGCGGGAAGTCAATGCAGCGGAGCCACCTGTCGAGTCGCGCAAACTCCTAAATTGGTCCAGCACGCCCATCATCTTCGACATTGAGGATCACCCTGACCGCACAACGGCGGTCGGGTGCTTACCGATGTTGGTTTCGCCAACCATCCGCAACCTCAAGGTCACCAAGATGTTGGTTGACGGCGGGGCCGGCCTAAACTTGATCTCCTCTGCAGTGGTCCGGAAGCTGCAGATCCCCGACATCGAGCTTGAGGAAACCGGAACTTTCCAAGGAATTAACCCGGGAAGGAGCAAGCCGAAGGGGAAGATCACACTGCCAGTGACCTTTGGCGGAGAGCTAAACTTCAGGACTGAGAGGATCACCTTCGACGTTGCCGATATCCCATTGCCATACAATGGGATACTTGGCCGTCCGGCGCTCGCCAAGTTCATGGCAGCCTCTCACTACGCCTACAACATGCTCAAGATGCCAGGGACGATAAGCGTCATCTCTGTCCCCGGCGACAAGAAGGACGCGCTTATCTGCGCTGACAAGATCTACCGGGACGCAGCAGCCACAGCAGATAGCAAAACACTTGCCGCTGAAGCTCCCGGGGGGAAGAACAAGACCAAGTCCGGCAAGAGCTCTGGGGCCCACTCCGGCAAACGCACCTCTTCGGAGTGCTGCGCTGCCGTCGAGGACGCACAATCGAGCTCCGCCGGCAAGTGCAAGAAGGGAATGGCAGCTCCACCTGCAACCAAGAAGGTGTCCGCCAAGGAGGACATCACTGGTGGTACTTTCACCATCAGTGCCACGCTCGATCCCAAATAGGAAAGCGCGCTCGTTGCTTTCTAGCGGGCGAATGTCGATGTGTTTGCATGGCAACCGTCTGACATCCCCGGCGTTCCCAAGAAAGTAATTGAGCACAAGCTTGCCATTTGTCCTCACGCGCGGCCCGTCAAGCAGAAGGTCAGGAAGCAAGCGGTGGAGCGCCAAGAGTTTATTGCCGAAGAAATCAAGAAGTTGGAAGCAGCAGGCCTTGTTAGAGGTGTTCTTCATCCCACGTGGCTGGCCAACCCTGTTGTCGTACGTAAAGCAAACGCGAAGTGGAGGCTTTGTATAGACTTCACGGATGTGAATAAAGCTTGTCCCAAAGATCCATTTCCCTTGCCGCGTATTGACCAGATCATTGACTCCACGGCTGGATGTGAGTTTCTTTCATTCCTTGATGCATATTCTGGATACCACCAGATATTTATGGCCGAAGAAGATGAAGAGAAGACCGCATTCATTACTCCATGTGGCACTTACTGTTTCATACGCATGCCCTTTGGATTGAAGAATGCGGGTTCAACATTTGCAAGGGTAGTCCACGCTGCTTTTGAGCCACAGATACACATGAATGTAGAAGCTTACATGGATGATATAGTAGTCAAGAGCAAGGACAAGGATACCCTGATCCAAGACCTGGATGAAACCTTTGCAAATCTGCGCAAGATACAACTCAAGCTCAACCCCGAGAAGTGCGTCTTCGGAGTCCCCTCCGGCAAGCTTCTCGGGTTCTTTGTGTCCCAGAGGGGGATTGAAGCTAATCCCGACAAGATCAAAGCCATCGAGCAGATCGAAGCTCCGAAGCGCGTCAAGGATGTACGGAGACTTGCTGGCTGCGTGGCTACCCTCAGCAGGTTCATTTCTAAGTCTGCGGAACGCGCCCTGCCGTTTTTCAAAATCTTGAAAAAGGCAGGCCCAATGAAATGGACTCCGGAAGCGGAGGCAGCGCTGCAAGACTTGAAAGGGTACTTGTCCTCCACTCCAATACTTGTCGCACCTAGGCCACAAGAGAAGTTGCTGCTGTACTTAGCAGCAACCAATCAAGTGGTTAGTGCTGCGTTGGTAGCGGAAAGGGAGGCAGATGAGGAGCCAGCGGCCCCGGCAAGCACATCCAGTGACAAGCAGGGGACTTCCCCGACAAGCTCTGGCCCCGACAAGGATGAGTCTGCGCAGATGCAAGGAGAGGTGCGGAAGAAGATGGTGCAGCGCCCAGTTTACTTTGTCAGTTCCCTCTTGCAGGGGGCTAGGTCAAGGTACTCTGGAGTGCAGAAACTGCTTTTCGGCCTCCTCATGGCCTCGAGAAAGCTGCGCCACTATTTCCAAGCCCATGAAATAACAGTGGTCATTCGCTTTCCGTTGAAAAGGATATTACAGAATCCAGAAGCAACAGGCAGGATTGTCGAGTGGGCACTGGAGTTGTCAAGCTGTAACACCCCAAGATTTTTTAACCATGTTTTATTGATTAAAATTTTGCCAGGAAATTAAAATTTTCTTTTCTGGGTTTCCTTTTGATCTCAGTACCATTCTTTTCTTTTGAATTGTGGAATTTTTCCCTCAAGGGGAACCTTTCAAGAATATTGTTGGACTTGTATTCCCTCTCAAGATCATTTCTTTTATCAGTGGAATTATTTCTGTAAATATTTCCCTAAAACTTATTTGCTTTTGAATTGATTTCTCATAAGTTTTAAAGTCTCTTTTGCACTACAACCCTTTTATAAATTCATTTAAAAATTCTACCAAAATTTGGAGATGTTGGTAGAAGTATATAACTCATTCCTATGCAAAAACCCAGTGGTGTTCTTTGGAAAATTTGAGCAAAACATCCTCATATGTGTTCTGGTCCAGTTTAGTGGTTTGTACTACAACTCCATTTTTGCTTGCCTTTTTGCCTCTAAATTTTTCTCCTGCTTGTAGTCCACCCTACCAAACTCTTAAGTCCAGGAAATTGGACCCATTGGTATATTTTTGGTCCATGCAATGATGGCATACACTTTCTGTCCAGATTTAGTTTTCTCAAAAACTTGCACTAGGAAGTTTTGGCTTTTGACTAGCTAACCCTGCCACCCTCTTTATCATCTAAAGAGACCCCAACCTGGAGTTTTTGG
>LR738709.1:72316119-72496104 GCA_902687465.1 Secale cereale
AGACAATGGTATGGACCAAGTGCCGTTCAAGAAAGCCTCGCCTTGCCGGGAAGCAAACCACACATAAAAGCTAAGTTGCCAAAGTTTGAGCATTCAAACTTTTAAAATTCTTAGTTATCTTCCTCGAACGACCACACTTTGTATGGAAAACCTGTGCGTGGAGGAACCTACCCGTAGCTAGCCGCGCCCTTACTTTGTTTCGAGCACGCTCAACGGCTTAAGTGAGCTGCGACAAGTGTCGCGCCCTTACTTCGTTTTCGAGTTCGCTCAACAACCTAAGTGTCCTGCGACTAGCTGCGGCAAGGTTTCTTGCCGGTAGAGGCGTTGCCAGCAGGCTGATGAAGTTCCGCACTCAGCGCTCGCAGCAAGGGTCCCTTTGCCGGCAAGTTTCCTAAAAGCGTAGGGTAAAAGCATACAAAGTAAAGGAGTCGAACCAAGGAAGTAACACTGCATTAACTACCCAAAATAAAGATATATTACAAGCGACTTGTCGCGGCACTAATAGATTCTTGTCCATGACATGGTTCACAGCGACAAGGGAAGCGGAAAGAAAATAACCTAGTCTACGCGGTCGCCGTCAACTCTCCTGATCTTGCCCACCTTGGCCACGATGTGAGCGACACGAGCCTTCAGCGCTTCCTGGTCAGCGTCGGGCGGCAAGGTCCGGAGGACGTTGTCAAGATTGATCCCGGGGTTGCGGTAGACTATCTTCGTCAGCACTCTCTCCACAACTCCTGTGCAAAGCCTGCGCGCCTCGTCCGCCAGCTGCGTTGGGATCCTTTCCCGGAGCTGCTCGAGGGCCGGCGCTATTCCCCTGAAGAATAAGCTCAGCTTGGCGCTGTGAGGGAGGTTTGCGTCGGGGGAGTACCCGAGGTGCTCCGTCCCCAGCGCCGCCATCTCTCTGTCGATGTCAGCGGCGGCGGCGACGAGCTCCTCGGTCCATTGCTCCACCGTCTGCCTGAAGTTATTCTGCGTGAGGGTGGCGCTGTCCAACAGTGCCCTCTCTGCCCGGAGATCTTCCTTCAGTTTCGTCTCCCTGTTTCTGGCGCCGTCAAGTGATTCGGTGAGGGTGGACAACTTCAGCTCCAAGTCTGCGATAGAATCCTTGGCGTCGTTGAGTTCCTTGCCTTTGTCGGAGAGACGGACTTGCAGCTCCGAGTGGCTGTGGGCATCCTTCTCCCTCTCCAATGTGAGCGCGGCAACCCTCTCCTCGCTCGTCTTCAAGTTCGCCTCCAACTGTGCCACCCTCGCCTCCAAGTCTCTCTTCGCGGTCTCTGCGGCTGCAGCGGCGTCCCTCGCCTCCTACAGAGCCCCGCCAAGGGACTGCTCACGCGCGGTAAGGTCGTCCTCGTGGCTATCGAGGTCGACCTTCCACTGCCTCAGCTCACCTTCCCGCCGGGACAGATCTTCGGCGGCGAGCCGTTGCTGCTCCTCTGCCTCGGCCTTCTCGAGGATGAAAGCCTGGTGCGCCTCGGCGAGCTCCTCCCGCTCCTCCGCCAAGGACCGTAGGGCCGCCTGGTTGGCGGCACGGAGCTCCTCGGCGCGCTTCTCCAGATCGGCGCCTGCCTTGGTAGCCAGAGCCTCTCGGGACTCCAGCTTAGCCTGCCTGGCGCAGTACAGGGCCAGGAGCCGGCGCAGAAGCTGCTCCTCCTCGGGCTCGTTGCTGCTGCCGGGCACGTCGACAAGCCTCAGCCCGGCGGAGGCCAGGACTTCCCCATCGAAGACCTCTCCCTCCGCGGGCGCCCTCGACGTAGAAGCCCACATGACTTGGATGAAGACCCCATTGGCGGCCTCCAGATAAACACCCGGCCCAGTCGCGGCGGCGGAGGGGTCAGCGGCCGGTGCAGCGTCCGACGCTCTTGCAGCCTCAGGGCCGTCAGTGCGGTCGCCGGTCCCCTCCTCAACTGCCGCGTCGGCGGCCGCGGCGGTCTCATCGGCGGCTGGCTCGTCGGCGCCGGCCGTCCCTTCAGCGGTGGCGGTGTCGCTAGCATTGCCGCACGCGTCCTCCTCGGCAATGGCCTCTGTCTCCATCGGCTCCGGGGCGGGCGGATCTGACAGAAGAAAAAGGAAGAAGAATTGTCAAGCAAATATCGAAAAAGAAGAAGTCAAGGGAAGAAAAGTACAAGGGTTACCTGCGCGAGCCTCTTCTTCGACGGGGTTCCTCGCCGGGGGGTCCCCCTTCGGCAGCGTGGTGGTGGCCCCCGCCGGTGGAGGGCCGCTGGCACCTTCCCTTGGTGGAGTGCTCGCCCTTGGCGGAGTACTCGCCCTTGGCGGGGTACTCGCCCTTGGCGGGGTACTCGCCCTTGGCGGGGTATTCTCCCTCGCCGGGGAGCTCCTCCTTGGCGGGGAGGCTGAGACGAGCGGCTCGTTGGGAGTAGTCTCTTAACGCTCCTGAGGCTGCGGCTCTGCTTCTGCACAAGTTAGCAAACAAACAAGACATTAGCAAGTTTAAGAATCCCACGCGCGCCCGACAAGTGAAGAAGTAGACAAGAGACTTACGCTGGGGGCTGCTCTGCGGAGCAGTAGGCTGGTCCGGCAAGCTTCTCGCTGGCACATCCCCCGCCGCTGCGTCAGGCTCGTCCTCGAGATCGACCACCGGAATCTTGGCCCTTTTCGCCGCTCTCTGGGCCAAGGTCCTGGAAGATAAACAAGATCAGAGTCAGGCAAAGAAAATTCAAGACAAGAGCAACAAAAATCAAAAGAAATAAGAGTTGCAAGTGCTTACTCTTCCTCCTCCTCGTCGGAACTGAGGACGGAGAAGTCGAAGTCCGCCTCGCGCGTCCCGGCGCGAGGAGCTGGAGGAGTAGGCTCCCTCGGGCACTTGGCGGGCTCCGGAGCCGTGGTCTGAGAAGACCCCGCTCCGGTCGTCGCCGAAGCCCGAGGGGCGGAAGGAACGCTAGAACCAGTTCGGGAAGATCCTCCTCCGCCCGCCGCTGAGGAGCGAGGCGCCCCCTTGACGGCCTTGCTCGTCGTGGTGGCGCGCGTCGAGCGACGCTGCGGCTGCTGCTGGACCGCCGGCTGCCTCGCCGTGTCAGTGGCCTTGCGGAGGCGTTTCTTTGGCTGAGGCGGAGGACTTGGTGGTGGCGGAGAACTCACCGAGGATGAAGAGGAGTCGTCGAGGCCCAGAGACCCGCCTGAGTCTTCTGAAGGGTCGCCCGATTCGGCGTCCTCCTCGGCAGGCTCACTTGACTCTGTGCCCTGCCCGGCAGCCTCGCTCGTCCCGGCAGGCTGCCCGGCAGGCCTTAGCAGTTTGAGGATCTCTTCCTCCTCGGCCCGACTCACCACGTCCGCTGCATCCGCCTCATCCAAGGAGTACCCAAACTCGCCCGCAGCCTCAGCTACGGCTGCCTCCTCCATCCTGGTGGCGATATATGCCAAATCCCGGTCGGTGGTGTCGCGGGTGAGACCTTTCTTCTCATCGAGATTGATCGGCAGCTCAACCAAGTTGTCGAAGAAGGTTTGTGCAGTTTCGTTTGAAGGCGCCAGCCAAGTGGGGTCAACCCCGTGGGAGTCGCACAGCGGCATCGCCGCCCGGATAACACTAAGTGACGAATTGTTACATAGTGGAACTACCCCCCGCGACGGGGGAAACCACTCCAGGTGCTTGGTGTCATGCTTGAACAACTCACGGAGCATCCCCTTGAGCTCCAGGACAGTGAAGTTATAGTTGAGGCCGGGGCGCAGCCTCATGCAGTCTGCCGCGTTGCCGAAATCCCAAGCAGCCCTCTTCCTCTCCTGCAAGGGGGCAATGCGGCGGCGAAGGAAATCTGCCCCGACCTCACCTACAGTAAGGTTGGCTTGCCGGAGGCGAAGAATCCTAGTGAGAGCTATCTTCAGCTTCTCTTCCTCCGGGGCCAGATCACTCCAATCCATGCCGCGCACTATTGCAGCTCGGCGCGGGGAGGTAAACTGCTGGGGTCCATCCTCCATGATCCAGCACCAGTCAGCCCTCCACTCCTCCCACTTGCCGCGGAGCTCTCCAATCAAGTATGCCTCTTTCTTATTGAGCCTAAAGATCCAAGAGATCCCGCCGGACAAAGGAGATCCAGACTCGACCCAAGGCGTAAAGAAATGGCGGAAGAGAGCTACGTTGGGGGTGACTCCGACAAAGTTTTCGCACAGATGTGCGAAAATGGCCATGGTTAAGACTGCGTTCGGGGTGAAATCTAGAAGATGGAATCCATACGTGTTCATAACATCGCAGAAGAACTCAGAGTATGGAGGGCAGAGTCCGCAATGGAAGAACAGAGCAAAGTAAGGATAACCTCCCGGAAACATGTCGCAGGCATCAGCGGGGAGGACCCTGGTGCGCGGGTGAGCTTTCGTTTCCCTTGACCAGAAGAGATAGTACTTGTCCTTCAGCTCCCTCGCGCCGAGCCTCGGCGGGAAGACCACCATCCTCTTCCGCATTGCTGCTAGCTTCGCCGCCCGGTCGGTCTTCGCGGTTTTCGCCTTGTCGCTCTTCGGGGCCATGGCGGGGACGGCGAGGGAGGCCGGCAGCGCTGGGGAGGCTGGCGGTGGCGGAAGGAGGGTGGAGCCCAGCTCTCTTTCGACCTTTGGGGAGGAGGAGGGCGGCGGGGGTTTCTGGAGGTTGAAGACGCAATGAAGCAATGGGGGAAACTGCCCCTGTTTCCTCTGCTTTTAAGGGGGAGAGGGGGACGTTCCGCATTTTCCCATTAAAGAAACAGGCCACGATCTCTCCCACGACGCCGCAATCGACGCGTGCCATTAGGGAGGGATGCGGCGGATACAGAGAGGGCTGCGGCGCACCGTGGGTCGTGTGTACCCGTGCACTGTTTTGGGCCTGGCCCAACAGCGCTCGGCACCGTGTGTGGCCCAGGCCCGGGGGCTCCTGTCGGTGTACTAAAGTAGGGGTACCTTAGTATCCCGACTTGTGCACGGGCAGTAGCAGCGTCCTGTGGCAGGGCTTGCCACGCGCCCGCCAAGGCCCGCTTTGGTTCCTTTGGAGCCATTCAAGAACAAAGTATTCAAGTTAATGAGACAAGACCCCGGCAAGAGGAGCTTGCCGGGAAGGCCGTTCCAGGCTCAAGACCACCCCTTTAGTACAAGACCCTGGCAAGAGGAGCTTGCCAGGAAGGCCAAAGCATGGCATTGCAGAAGACTTGCCGTGGCGCGTCGCGCGTCCCGGCAAGGCCCGAAGAGCGACAAGCTTCCGGGCGCGGCAAGGTAGCGACCGCGGCAAGGCGCTTGCCGCGGCAAGCTTTCACTGTGTGCCTGCGCTCCAGCTCATCTGGCCACGCGTCGCCCTGGGGCCCTTCCAGGGGCACGTGGCGGATGGCTGTGCAGCCTGGGGTACACGGTGGCAAGCCACGATGACGAGGCTACCATCGTGGCGAACGGAGACGCCCGGACGGACGCTTGTTGCACTGTTTGGGGCGACGGTGACGGGCATTCAATGCCCTTGTCCCCCACCGTCAGGGTTAGGTACAAAACACTGTACATACACTGTTACAACTACCACCACTTTTACATTTTTACCTCACCTACGTTGCCACCTGTCGGTGACCCCTTTGACCTATAAAAGGAGGCCCATGCACAACATAGAGGGGGTTCCGAACTTCGATCACTCTCACGCTCGGTGTAGCTAGCAGCCAGTACTGTAGCTCTTCTTGCTCCCGAGCCAAGAACTCAATACAACCAAGGCAGGAGTAGGGTTTTACGCATCCGTGCGGCCCGAACCTGGGTAAACTGCTCGCGTGTGCGCCTCGATCCGCTCTTCGTGCTTCCTCCGCTCCCTTGCCGTACCGAAAAGGGGCTCTGGTGCCATAGGTGTTCGTGGGCGATCAGTTTCCCCGACACGGACTAACGTTGTTTTTAGCAGAACTGCCATGGTGTTGTTTTTGTGCAGAATAAAAAGTTCTCGGAATCGCCTGAAAATCAACGAAGAATTATTTCGGAAAATATACAAAATATCTGAAAGAAGATCTACACCAGGGGGCCCAGGGCCTGTCCACGAGGGTGGGGGTGCGCCCCCTACCTCGTGGGCCCCCTGGTGCTCCACTGACGTACCCCCAGATCCTATATCTTCACTTTCGGGGAGAGAAAAATCAGGGAGAAAGAATTATCGTGTTTCACGAGACGGAGCCGCCGCCAAGCCCTAATCTCTCTCAGGAAGGCTGATCTGGAGTCCGTTCGGGGCTCCGGAGAGTGGAGATCGTCGCCATCGTCATCATCAACCTTCCTCCATGACCAATTGCATGATGCTCACTACTGTGTGTGAGTAATTCCATCGTAGGCTTGCTGGACGGTGATGGGTTGGATGGGATCTATCATGTAATCAAGTTAGTTTTGTTAGTGTTTGATCCCTACTATTCACTATGTTCTGAGATTGATCTTGCTATGACTTTGCTATGCTTAATGCTTGTCACTAGGGCCCGAGTGCCATGATTTCAGTTCTGAACCTATTATGTTTTCAAGAATATATGTATGTTCATGATCCTATCTTGCAAGTCTATCATTACTAGAAAAAGGCATGCTAGTGGCGCACCACTTTTGCCTACTAATGGCGCACTATTGGTGCGCCACTAGCACCATTAAAATTAAATACCATTAGTATCTGGTGTTCTAATGGCGCAACACGCAGTGCGCCATTAGTATAGCCCATCGTGCGCCATTAGTATGCCTCCCGGGGGCCATATGTACCCATGTGCTTTGGCATACTAATGGCGCACTAGTGGGTGATGCGCCATTAGTTTGATTTGAATAGTGCGCCATTAGTTTGATTTGAATAGTGCGCCATTAGTGTCTTGAGTGGTGCGCCACTAGTATGCATATTAGGGATTTTTTTTCTTTTCTGATATTTTCGCAGGATACAAAATATATTATTGGACAGAATTTAGACAACACTACACATCAACAATAGATTCATCGAATACAATAGAAGATTAGTCTCCAAATACAATTCATCATATTAGTCTTCGAATTCAAAAGACAGAACAAAGATAGAACATTACAAGTCTCGAGACCGTGAGTAGCGAGTTTGTCTTCACATTACAAGTCGATATCGATCATCTAAACTACCATCACATAAAAGAGAGTTGCGGTCATCACGATGAGCATCATCGCGATCAAACTGGTCTTCATCCGGTTCCTCCAACGCTCCCTCCTCTCTACCGCTAGATAGCGCGCGTATCTAGATTCCACCTCCGCCCTAGTGGTGTACCCTTTGTAACTATTACCGCTGAAACGGTGAACCTGTCTCCGACACTCCTCCCAGTCGTCGTAGACTCCGGGAACCTTACCCTTGTACACGACATACGACGGCATCTCTATGCACTAGCCAAACGAAACTTTAGTACCAATTCACAGACAATACATAAGCAATATATAAGTATGCAGCAAAAGGATCGCAACAGAAAAGCAAGACATTAGTAGCATCGATTACATCTAAGTTGAACGACTGTCCAAACCAAAGAGACATACAAGTTCATTAAAGTTTAAGTACAACATGAGCCAATCGATGTTTCAGAACTAGACATACCATCACTACTTTCGACTCGACTCAAGGGACCGGAGCGTGGATGAAGCCGCCGTCTATCGTGGGAGTCATGAAATCGCGGGCGTTGTCAGCATGCATTTGTAGCATTGTGTCTATGTCACTGTTGGACAGTTGATTTCTGAGGTTGAACAGCCCCGAGGTACGAAGGACATCTTGATGAATGATTTCCGCAAACTCTGACTGGACGTGAAAGAATTCTTGTCTGATGTTCGCGTCCTGGATTGCCGACAAGCTCACGGCACAATCTTTGAGTTTATCTGGTAGCAGAAGGTGATTATGGTCCCGTACGATCGCCCGCATGTGATGGATGGCGTAGTAGGCACCCTTCTGACCACCAGGCGGCTGCTTGACGCAGCAAAACATCGTATTGTGGGCGAACACATGCTTGTCGTACTTACGAACTGGCCTAGTGAAGGTGCCTCCAGATTTGGCGTAGCCAGGGAAAAGATTATCAAGAACTTTCTTGACATTTGTGTAGTCTATCTTCGACTGACGGTCCGAGTCGAAATACGTGCCCATGGAATATTTCGGGCTTAAGAGGATGAGTGTGCAATGTGTGTCACTAAAGAAAACACTTAATGTTAAAAAATCTATCGAAATCTAAGAAATCATATGTTACGGTGCGGTTGAGGGGACGACTTACTCGGGAAAGTAAGGCACGAAGAAGTTATCCTTATATCGGTTTGCCAGAATGACGCCTTCGAGGTAAGAACTCGCGACTTGCCGGTCCCCAGCGCTGCCCAAGATCTTGGCATGCATGTAGAAGGGGTCGAATATCACGATGTCCGGGGTCTTGTCTCTAACGATCCGCATCTCCATACTCAGCGAAAATAGCCGAACGAAGGTATAGTGCAGCGGATGAAGGTTAAACATAGCGAAGATGTCATTAAACCGCGGGACGATCGTACCCCCGATGGAGTTATCCACAAAGCCCTTGCCCTCTGGCACCTTGGCCACGAAAACCGGGTATGCTACATCCTTCTCTCTGAGACGCCGCTTCTCCAAAGAAAGAACACTGTCATGCAGACTCTGCATAGCATCGGTTGCAGCATTGAGCATATTAGTCGGTAGCATCGGCCTACCCGCCACATGCACCCTCCTCATTATATCCTTAGGTGAAGGTGGCCCGTCCTGAGCACGGATCGTACTCGGTGCCGGCTGGCTCGCACCCTTGTTACTCTTTCTTTTCCGTCCCTTCTTGTTCTGCTGTAATGGGACCGAGTTCTTCTCATAGACCGCCTTCTTGAGTGTGTTGGGGCTGATAATATTTTGCACCTTGGCTATCTGAGGCTCAGTGAAGTCGGCAGCTGGAGGTGTCTCCTGAGAACTGAACGCCAGATGACGCCTATTGCAACTGGGTTTCTCCGCGGTACCAGCTAGATCGCGATCGTCTTTTGTACAGTTGGGTTCTTGACAAGGAGGCCCCATGAATTCGCCATCGTACCCATGATCGGCAAAATACTTATCGACGTTGGCAAATGTACCGTCGTCGTTGTCGTTGTCGTCGTCCGGATCCTGTGCCATATGGATGTTCGGATCCTGTGCCATAGGGATGTCCGGCAAGTCCGGTAGCGTTGCGGCGGTCTTGCCATGGCTTGGCGCCGGCACGACTAGCGGTGTTGTCTTTGGGGTGGTGTCCCCCGCCCCCTAACGAATCTGGCTCTTCGGCCAAAGCAGGGGCCAGCTTAGGCAGACGCTGAGGGTCATCACATCATCTTCGTCGGCCCCGGCGGGTCGAATCGGAGATAACAACTCATCGCAGCCTGGCAGCACCCGAACCAGTTGAACCCTATACACGGTGGGTGGCATCGGATTATCGTGGAACAGGGGGTAGCCCAGTTGAATGATTCAGCCCTTGGCGACATCGACCAACTCGTCATTCACGAAGTGCATGAGAGTGCACGGAACATCGGCGACACCCTGCGAAAACGTGTAGGGCGTCAGGGATGCCCAGTCAAAGGCAAGGAAATGAAGTCCTTGGCCGAGAGGCTTAATTAGTTACCATGATGATGGCGTCGAGCTCGGCTAATGTCGAGGCACCGCCAACGGCGGGCATGCAATTAACGGAGGGACCGCTTGCTGCAGAGGTGCGGGCCGGCATACACCCGGGTGCATTAAGCTCCAATGCCCGTCCCGGCGTCGAAGACACCAATGCCGCCTCCGCCGGAGACACCAATGGCCCCGCCTGCGCGTTCTGCGAGTTGCTGGCCTTGAAGCTGGGAATCGGGTGCGGCCCTTGTTGGTCGCCCGCAATCCACGTCGTCAGCCCATGAATCAAGGTAGGCATAATGCCGGTGAGCGTCGATCCCAGTTGTTGTTGCACTTTCTCTTGGACAATCTCCGGAATCCGCGCCACTTGTGCCTTGAGTTCTTGAACCTCGCGCGACTGGCTTTCTGATTTGGTCTTTTTCTCCTTTCGCCCACCTGCGTTATAGTATGATGTACATTTTGTGGAAAAGCCTTTGCCGGCCACACGACCAGCTGACGACGACTTACTGAGCTTATCCTTTTTTTCATTACGTTCAACGCCCTATTTCGAGTGGTGTCCCAAGGGGTGCTCTGAGTCGACCCCGCGCTACTGCTTTCAGTCGCCTACGGAAGGAATGTGAACCATTTAGAAATTTGGCTTCATTAATTATAATGCAACCATATGGAGCTAATTACGCGGGGGTGTATTCCTTACCAAAACAACCTCTAGGGCCCTGGTCTTCGGATCCGTGGTAAGATCCTTTGTTACCGGGTCCCGCTTTAGCGGGCCCTGACATAGTTCCTGGTCTTCTTGTCACGGTATTTATCAAAGAGGGGCGGTAGGCCTTGCTCGGCACGCTCCACGTCCTCCTTGTCCCATATAGGCTCCACCACTCTGTAACCGCCAGGACCGAGTGTGTGTTCCCCTAAGTTCAACTCCCGCATTTCTTTCCCCCACTGGCTTGATTCGGAGGTTGCGCTGCTCTCGCACTTGATCTTGAACTCCTTGTAGTCATCTTCGCTGATCGAAGGATTTTTCGCCTTGATCTTCTCATAACTAAAACCTTTGTCAATCATTCTCTTCACCGAGCTTCTCCAAGTAGAGAGGGCCGTGCTCATCCTCGTGAGGGCGGCATTGTTCACTTTATTCCCTGTGAGGCGTGTGTTTTCAAATTCAGCGGGTAACTTGTATCGTTCGTGCAGCTTCGTGAAGAGGAGGTTGCGCAAATTCCCTCGGGCCTCATGCCTTAGGTTCTCGGTGTTGATCGAGACGGTGCTCCGGAGAATGCACCCAAGCTGAACCGAGTACCCCTTGACTATTTCTTTGGGCGCCGTTAGATGCCCGTCAAAGTTCACTTCAGTAAATTTCTCCTTGATGGTGCGGAGCACGTTCGGGCGCCGGTCCTTCCGTTGCCTCTTCGGTTGGCTGCCATTTGTGCGTGCGCTGCCATCATCAGTGGTGGCATCCTCGACGGCACCATAACTGGTGTCATCCCCTACGACACCATCAGTGGTGTCATCCTCGGCGGCACCATCAGTGGTGTCAGGATCGGTGTCTTTCACGGCGTCCTCATAGCGGTGAGGTTGTTCCTCCATCTCCCGGGATAGCTCCCAGAATGCCTTGCCGCCCGAACCGCCAGCCTCATCGTTGTGGGCCATGTTTCTCTCTAAATAGGAAAAAAGTTTGGTCAAAAAGTTGGTTATTGTCAAGGAACAAGATCATGGTCTCATCATTTAGGGTTTGTCGACACCGAGGCATCCTAAAAGCTAAGCTTTTATCATTTAGGGTTTGTTGACGCCCAGGCACCCTAAAAGCCTAAGCTTTCAGCATTTAGGTTTTTATCGACACCGCGACATCCTAAAAGCCAAGGTTTTATAATTTATGGTTTGTCGACACCGTGGCATCCTAAAAGCTAAGCTGGGAAGGAGAATTCTAAGTTGGGCCTAATCACTTGGCTCTATTGCCATCAATGGTTTAATGCAGCAAGAATAAAGGGGCAGTTGATCCTACTTAATTAAGTACTAAGATACCCTGGCCCATGCATTAGTCACAAGTACCCCATATGTCCTATTTTTAGCAAAGTCATGCTAAAATTCATGGAAAATTTCAGCATGACCTTTGCTGAAAATAGGACATATGGAGTACCCGAATTTTTCGGAACGGAAGTTAATCAACATTCCAGCAAACTCAAGGGACTCTCGGGGTACCAGCAAAATCATCACGACACGATGGTCGGAGACAAAACCCAGCAAAAATCTGGATGGAGTGCATCGGGCTTTCAACTCCACTTTAGACTATTCAATTTAGGACATGATAGGACAGGTTGGTTTCCAACTCCAGCGCATCAATGATGCACTTCTATAAGATAATAATGCAACATCAATAGTTTTAATAGGCTTCCGACTCTACAAACAATAGTAGTATGAGAAAGGTTGGCGGTTTTCCAACTCCAGCTCACAATTAGTTCACAGACAGGATGAATATACCACTATGGGTGGCAATAGCACATGGACTAAGTGATAGCTTTATAATTGAAATGCATGCATAATTGTGAACTCGTCTTGAACTGTTTGACAATCTCTCTAATTTAAACTTTAGGTAACGTACCCGTGTGTGAAGTATGAAAAATGCACAAATATCATATATTATAAACTACCTCATGAAATTTCTGAAAAGTGAAGCTACTACCTCTGTTTCTAAATACAAGACATTTTGGTAGCTTAAATTGAACTGCCAAAACGTCTTATATTTAGGAACAGAAGGTGCTTCAAAAGGAACTCTTATCTTAGTACTGTTATTTATATTGCATTTCAAAATTAAGACCGGTGATATGTCAGGCTCTACTGCTCTAAGAAGATAGATGAATGAATAAGTTCAATTTTATTCCAACGAACAATGATACTGCAACTACAAAGCTGGACAACACTAGCTAGTAGTACAATTTGTTAGAAGCCAGATTGAAAGATTGTTTCCCAGATGCCCTAAATGTAGCACTAATAATGAACTAATGATAGCACAATGACATATAGCAAATAGCACTCACGTTGGTGTTGCTCATCTCCATATTATAGAAATCCACGGCGTCTGCCTTGAACAGCGGCCCGGCGTGCTAGGTCCCGGCGTGCAGCTTGAGAAACTTCGCACCGGAGACCCAAAAAACGCAGACCTCGGCGGGATCCGGGGGCAGATAGTAATGCCCAGTGCGCGGCTGCACGGGAGTTGAAAATCTGGGTGGACATTCAGTTAAGCCAAAAACACGGTTTGAGTTTTCATACTAATTTGGATAGTTGAAAACCGCAACAAAAAATGAAACATGCAAGATATCATCTACAACATGGAACTCTTAAATTTAAGTCCATGTCTCCATGATATACTAAATTTTATTAATACATCTTCATGATATGAACTTAGATAGCTCTTAAGAAAAACCACAATATAGGCTTGCCAAACAATGTAGTAGGAGGCAGTAGCTAGCAGTCGCAGCCTTGAGCAGCTGCTAGTAGCGGCAAGCAGTAGGAGGCACTAGCAGCTAGCGGCAGCAGCACATAGCAGCGCCAAGAGCAGCAGGCAGAGGACGAGCAGCAGCAGTACGTGAGCAGCAACAGCAGTAGAAGCAGCGAGCAGTAGGCGGCAGCGGCGGACAAGGACGGCGCGAGCGAGCACGGCGAACGGACGTGGGGCGCGGCCAGGGAGTGCGGTCAGGGGATCCGAGGGCGCGCACTGGGCGGCCGGGGCGCGGGCGTAGCCAGGGCGGAACGGTGGCAAACAGAGGGGATTCGAGGGGGGGGGGAGACGGCACGGCATACCTCACGGACGCTTCCTCGAGGCCGCCGGAGTCGAATCTGCGGCAGCAACCACCTCGAGGCAGAGGGTCTTGTCGGAGGCGGGGGCCGCGGAGGGTTCGGCCGGCTGGGCGCGCCGTGTCGGAGGGCCGGCAGGGCTCCGCTGGTGGGCTCGGGGAGGAAGGGAAGGATGGGGAGAGGGAGGCGGCGGGGGCGCATGGGCGGCTGCGGCGGCGGCGCGGTGGAGAAGTATGCGAGGGGGATCGAAGTGGATCTGGCGAGGGAGGGACGAAGGGATCGGGGACTAGCTATAGGGGGGAAGCTTACTAATGGCGCACCACCGAGCGGTGCGCCATTAGAATGTTTTTTTTTGATAGCAAGGGCGCACCAACGGGACAGTGTGCCATAAGTAATCTTTTTTTTTCCAGATAGCAATGGCGCACCAGCCAGCGGTGCGCCATAAGTAATTTATTATTATTATTATTATTTGTTGCATCTAATAATTTTTATAGAAAATGAGTATGAATATGAAACAGTAATAAATTTTTATAAAAACAGTAATAATTTTTAAAAAATATCATCAGATTTGCTATTTGAAAATATTTATGAATATAAAAAAATATCATCAAATTTGTTATTTGAAAATACCAACAAATTTGTTATTTCAAAATATAATCAAATTTTTTTTTTAGTTGCATTCATTTGTGACGGTGGAGCGGGGGAGGGTGCAGGGGTCGTCGGCGGTGGTGGAGCGGGGGAGGGTGCGGGGGGTGCTCGGCGGCGAGGGGGATCTGGCGAGGGGGGATAGCGATCGAGATTGAGGGGGATCGAGATCGAGTCTCCTCATGAATATTCAATATTTTTCATGAATTCAAAAAGTGCCCATGAAATTTAAAAATATTCATGATAGTTCAAAAAGTGCCCATGAAATACAATCGAGAAATGAAGACTAAAATTTAAGTACAATCGATCTTAGCTAGCTAGCTATCTGTTCACAATCTTCTTGCCCTTCTTTTTCGCAAATGGAGTTCTTCTGTGGAACGAACGTCCTTTAGGTAGGGTGGTCCTGCTTCTTCTTGTGGTGTATGCTGCTACTTCATCGTCGTCGTCATTGTTGAGGATATCGCTTATCATTATCGTCTCGATCAGGCGGGGATTAGAGATTAATCGGAAATCAGCCGATTAATTGATTTTGTCGGTCACCTATTAATCGGCCATTTTTCTCAAATCCCAGGTTCCCAACAATAAAATATGCTATATTCAACACCGGAACAATATTGGATAGAAGTGTTACCATGATTTCTAGCCTTTAAATCCTAGTATAATGGCGAACAAAATAGGAAAACAGTACATATTGCGTAACAAGGTCCACAAAACGCCAATAAATATAGTTTTTTGCAAACATAGTGCGACGATTAGGCCCGATTTATCGGTAGATTCCCGATAAATCGCTTGTCATGGCGATAAATCGGCCCAAATGATAAATGGTGAAGATAAGGCATAATCTTATCGGTCACCCCAAGAGTAGCGATAAATCGGGCGATAAATCGCTGAATCGGAAGATTTCTTGAATAGTGGTCGTCGTCATGTTCCATCTTCGGGTCGCCGTACTTGTCGAAGTCTTGCTCATTGCCGACCCCATCCATTCCGATGATCTTCCTTTTGCCTCTCCTCACGACAACACAACTGGGCTATGACGGGTCGGTAATGAAGAAGCATTGGTCCACTTGGGAAGTCAGTACCCATGGCTCATTTTTCGCGGTGACATTTGCGCCCGCAGTCTTGGATTTGGCTTCGGGTATAACCATGGTGGTGAAATACCGGTCTTCTTTTAGGACGCTCTTGGCCCATTTGACACGGAACATCGGGACCTTCTCTCCAGCATAGCTCAGCTCCCAGATCTCCTCGATCCTTCCGTAGTATATGTCCTTGTCGTTACCGGTGTAGGATTCCATCGTTACCCCGGAGTTATGATAACCATCGCTCTTCATGTCCTTGTCCTCGGTGTAGAATGTGTAGTCGTTGATATCGTACGCCTCATAGGTCATCAGGTTGTGCTCGGCGCCCTGTGAGAAGGCGAATATGAGTTGTTCTTCCGCGGAAGAATCCTCATGTAAAGTGTACGACAGAAGCTTCTGCTTGAACCAACGCGTGAAACATGAGTTGTGCTCTTTGATTATATGTCCGTCAGTCCTCTGTTGGCCTCGGTCATTATACGTCTTCTCAATAAAGGTTTTGTGCTCTACCACCCAAGGATCGACCACGTCTATGTGTTGTAGCACGACTAGGTTTGCTCTTTCGAAGTCAGCGTCGACCCTCGAAGTCGACATGCATTTCGCGGCGACCCTCGGGGTGACCCCATCCAGCGAGCCTGCCGAGGTGCCTGTTGACGGGCAGACCAACGGGGTTCTCGATGCCTAGATAATTCGTGCAGTAGGAGATGCACTCTTCGGTCAAAAAGCCCCTGGCTATGCTTCCCTCTGGACGTGACATGTTGTGAATGTATCCTTTGATGATACCATTCATCCTTTCGAACGACATCATGTTGTGCAGGAACGTCGGCCCGAGTTGGATGATATCCTCCACGATATGGACCAGCAGATGCACCATAACATCGAAGAATGCGGGCGGGAAGTACATCTCAAGCTCTCATAGTATCACCACGATCTCTTCCTGTAGCCTTCTGAGTTGCCTCATGCCAACCGACTTCCGAGAGATGTCGTCGAAAAAGTTGCATAGGCCAAATAACGTTTCACGGACGTGCGCGTCCATGATCCCACGGATTGCAACCGGAAGTATCTGCGTCATCAGTACGTGACAGTCGTGAGACTTCATCCCGCTGAACTTCTGCTTCGCTGGGTCTAGGTATCTGCTTATCTTCCCCGCGTAATCGTAAGGAAGTTTTACTCCTACGAGGCAGGTGAAAAACTACTCGATCTCCTCCTGACATAGAGTGCAGCACGCGGGAGGGTTGTCATTTCCGGTCTTCTTGGCCTTTTTGCCTTTGCGACGAATTTCCGTGTCCTGCTTCACCTCATCATCATCATCATCATCATCATTAGCATGAAGCTCCTGCCTGATGCCCATTGAATTCAAGTCTGCCCCTGCTTTCGGCCCATCTTTGGTCCTCTCTGGCATGTTGAGCAGGGTACCAAGCAGACTCTCGCACACGTTCTTCGTGATATGCATGACATCAAGGCTGTGAGGCACACGGTGGATCTTCCAGCACTTCAAGTCCCAGAAAACAGACCTCATTTTCCATACCTTCAGCAACGGCTCTGGCGCCTTTCGCTTCTTTCCCGGCTCTGGCGCCTTTTGCTTCCTTCCAGGCAATGGGCAATCTTTCCAATATTTCAACAGCTCGTCTATATCCTCGCCGCTCCTCGTACGCGGGCGTCTTCGGGGTTCGGTTTCACCATCGAACAGATCCTTGCGTTTCCTCCACGGGTCATCGTCGCGAAGCCACCTTCGATGTCCCATGAACACGGGTTTCAAAGACCCGTGATGTCTATCTAGCTGGCGATACGTTGTGTCATCCATGCACCTGACGCATCCAGAAAATCCATGGACCACCTGCCCCGCGAGATATCCGTAACCGAGATAGTCGTGCACCGTCGTGAGCAGTGCGGCTCTCATAGGGAAATATTCTTTCTCTGCGGCGTCCCACGTATTGGCTGGCGTTTTCCACAGTGTGTCTAGCTCCTCTTTCAGCAGCCCCAGATACAGATTTATGTCATTCCCTGGTTGTTTCGGCCCTTCAATTAGCATACTCATGTGAATGTACTTCCTCTTCTTGCACAACCAGGGGGGAGGTTGTACATCCACACAAACACAGGCCAGGTGCTATGTGTGCTTTTCTGGCTACCAAACGGATTGTCTCCATCGGTGCTCGCGCCCAGCACGATGTTCCTTGGATCGTTCCCATATTCTAGGTCTTCGAAGTTCAACGCTTGCCACTGGCTCGCATCCTTACGGTGACTCAGCATCTTGTCTTTTTTATTTATCTCCGGATCATTTCCGTCATATTCTCGCTTCTTCTCCTCCCTATCCGCGTGCCAACGCAGGAGCTTTGCTACCTTAGTGTCAGTGAAATACCGCTGCAGAGGAGGAGTGATCGGTAAGTACCACACCACTTTTCGAGGAGCTTTCTTCCGCTTCTTTTATCGAGTGATGCCGCACACCGGACATATGGTAGACTCCGCGTGCTCGTCCCGATAAATGATGCAATTGTTCATGCACACATGGTATTTCACGTGCGGTAAATCCAGAGGACACACGATTTTCTTCGCCTCCTCGAAACTGGTCGGGCACTTGTTCCCCTTGGGAAGACGTTCGTGCCAGAATGACATGTTCTCGTCGAAGCATGCGTCGGTCATTTTGTGTTTTACCTTCATCTCCAGAGCCATGAGCGTTACTTTCAGGTGGGTATCCTCGGGCCTGCATCCTTCATACAATGGAGTAACCATGTCTATCTCCAGTTGATACAGCTTGGCTTTCTCTCGGGAGGCAGCTCTTGCGTTATCCGTCTGCTTGAGAAGCAACTCTTGAATATGAGGGTCCTGCACCAAGCCTCCATCATCGTCTGCTCCGGCATCTTCATCTAGATCATGATCATGCCCTTCATCTTGATCTTCCTCATCATCATGTCCATCATCTTCTACATGATGACTGTGTTCAGCATCACCGTCGTGATCATGTCCTGGAGATTCTTTGTCTTCTCGCCCGCCCTCGCCGCGGTGATTGCCTTGCTGCCCTTCCTCATTTCTTGCCCAGCCATGGACGACTTCATAGTCATCTTCATCACCTTGCCATCGATAGCCAACCATGAAACCACGCAAGAGCAGGTGGTCCTGCACCTGCCCGGAATCCGGGTCCGCAATAAGGCTCTTCAACTTGCATCTTCGACACGGACATCTTATCTCTGTCTCATTCTTTTGAAGCATCTCGGCCTTCGCGGAGCTCAAAAACCTATTCACGATGCCTTCGATCATCGTGCGGACCATGGTCGCCTGTTGGGTAGAGCAAAACGATATTTTAGAACCAAGAAAAAATTTGGCATGACTTTCCCTAAAAATAGGACCAAAAAGAATGCATAGTGCCAAAATTCGCGCCAAAACGGAAATAAATCAACATTTCGGCAAAATATTGGCAACTATCGCATTTCAAATACCGGTACCTGCAAACACAAACATATATGCAACACCACAAACATATGCAACACCACAAACATACATAGATCTAGCTAGGCCATAAAAAGTGCATGTGCACGGTTGTTGGAGCTCGAGGGAGAAAAAATGTAGATCTACAACATAAAGATAGCTTTCCCCTTACTTACCTATCAAAAAAGGTAATTTAATCACATAATTTTGATGAATCTATGGTGCAAATGAGGTGAGGAGGAGGAGGCAGCCGACACAAGCTTGGAGGAGGAGGTGGAGAGAATGAAGTGGGGAAAGTGAGTGTGTAGGTGTGGCTGTCCAAAATATCTAGCTGGTGGAAGGTTACTAATGGCGCACCACCCACAAATGCGCCATTAGTAACCCTGGTTACTAATGGGGCACCAGCTTGAGGTGCGCCATTAGTAGTTTTGCAAAACAAAAAAAAGTACTGGCGCACTGTGCTGGTGGTGCGCCATTACAAGTTAAACTAGTAATGGCGCACTCTGCCATGGTGCGCCATTAGTATTTATGGAAAAAAACGTTTCTTACTAATGGCGCACCGAGGGTCTGGTGCGCCATTAGTGTCTACGACTCTAATGGCGCACCAACTCATGGTGCGCCATTACTATATAGTAGTGGCGCACCAAGTGTCTGGTGCGCCATTACATGCCATATCATCTATAGCCATTTTCCTAGTAGTGTATAGTCACCTACTATGTGTTATGATCCGGCAACCCCGAAGTGACAATAATCGGGACCACTCCCGGTGATGACCATAGTTTGAGGAGTTCATGTATTCACTATGTGTTAATGCTTTGGTCCGGTACTCTATTAAAAGGAGGCCCTAATATCCCTTAGTTTCCAATAGGACCCCACTGCCATAGTAGAGTAGGACAAAAGATGTCATGCAAGTTCTTTTCCATAAGCACGTATGACTATATTCGGAATACATGCCTACATTGCATTGATGAACTGGAGCTAGTTCGGTGTCGCCCTAGGTTGTAACTTCTACATGATGAATTGCATCCGACATAATTTCCCATCATCGATCCAATGCCTACGAGCTTTTCCTATACTGCTTGTTGCTTATTTACTTTTCCGTAGCTACTATCACAAAAACTACAAAAACACTATCATTACTTTTATTGCCGCTACTGCCACTATCATATTACTTTGCTACTAAACTATCTTGATGCAGATACTAAGTTTCCAGGTGTGGTTGTGTCGGTGTACAAAAAGAGGGGTACACTTTTTGTACCCCCATGACTGTGCACGGGCAGTCTGAGCCACGGCGCCATCGCACCAAGCATGGCAAGGGAGGCGAGCCGGGGCAAGACTGAAGCTTGATGGAGACTGGAGCGACGCCAAGAACAAGACCATGAAGAGCAAAGGGATGAAGCGACTTCCCCCGGCAAGATCCTTGCCGGGGCCGGCTCTGGCAGCCCCGGCAAGACCCTTGCCGCGGCAGCTCGCCCCGCGCCTACGGAGCGAATCACCCTTGAGTCCACCACCCCCATGGGGCGAGGATTCGGGAGATATCCCCATGGTGGCATGCAGATCTTTGTGAAGACCTTCAAGATCATATGCAAGATAAGAAGACGACGACCCTTGGCGGGATCCCAGCCAAGGAGGTCCACAAGGCCCCCGGCAAGCACCTTGCCGGGGATGACAGCGGGCGCCGTGGCAAGACCCTTGCCGGGGCCCTGGCAAGGCCCTTGCCGAGGACACCCATGGGGCCAGCATCAGGCCCGCACCAACTGGGTTTCCACCGACCCACGCAGCTGCCGACCCGACCAGCTGGACAGGCTCCTGCGTGGCAACCCACAGATCTTCATGGAGACCCGCCATTGCGCCACCTCAGCTGCCTGTCTGCCTACATGGCACCTCAGGCACCACTGGCCAGGGCGCGTGTCGACACGAGGAGGAGCGGCGACGGACAAGACGGGCGTCTCCCCTCGTCCCCGATAAAGCAAGGACACCTAAGCTGGGCGCATTAAATGCACCTTGTCCTGTAATGGGAGGGATAACCTCGCATCACTGTACCCTTTCCACCTCCTGTGTGCCATTGTGGCAACCCCTTTTCCCTATAAAAGGAGGCCCGAGGCGACCAGGAGGAGGATTCGGCTTTTCGGAACCCCTCACGACTCTTTTGGAGCTCCTCGTTAGCTGAAGAACACCAACATATAATCCTCCAAAGCAGGAGTAGGGTTTTACGCAACTTTGCGGCCCGAACCTGGGTAAAGGAACCGTGTCCTGATCGTTAGATCCGCTCTTCTCTCAACCCCGCGCCCCGTAACCGTAGTAGGGATTCTTGTGATCCCATAGGTGTCGATCCAAATACACCGACATCTTTGGCGCGCCAGGTAGGGGGCGCAGTTGTGAGAATCGGCTTTAGCGGTTAGTTCGACGCTTCTGCATCATCATGGCGCCCAAGAAGAAGACGACGGTGGCGGTTGGCCAGTCGGAAGCCGGACAGCCCGTCCCAACGCGGGTGAGCAGTGGACCAGTCGCGGAAAGGACTCGGGGTGCTGCTCGCGAACACCAACGCCATCCCGACAGCCGGAGTTTGGGAGGTGGCGATGCCTGTGCGCCTGGTAACAGGCCGCACATCGCCAGTTCCACAGATGGAACCCGGCCCTCCGTGGGTGGCGCGGGGCCCTCCAAGGCCGTGACCACACCACCCAAGGGCGACGCGAGGCCCTCCAGAACTCCCACGCCGGCGCCAATAGCGCGCTCTTTTGAAGCAGCACGCGACGAACGGCGCCGTCGTCCCGAAGACCCCGGACGTCGCCATGGGAAGAGCCCCGAGCGCCGCTCCCGGGACGTAGAAGACCTGCCCGCTCGCCGAAGCGCTGGTGGAGACGATAGGCGATTGCGGGATCGTGATGGAGCTCCCCCTGACGCGGTCAGGGGTCCAAGCACGTCACAATCCGTGCAGGTTTCGCTACCACTGACACCAGCTGAAGCTTTGGCACGCGCGCAGTTGCTCCTCGACTTTCCTCCCATTACAGGGAAACTCGACGAATGGAGTGCCACCATCCGAAGCCTTGTCGCAGTCGCCAACAGGGACGACCTAAATCCAGCGGAGCTCCCGGGACGACGCTCTGATGGGGTCCCACGCACCGTGGGCGGGAGAGCTCGCAGCGCCGTGGCTACGGTGCATTCGCCTCCCCCTCGCCCAGTGCCGCGTGCGTCGACCAGTCGAGACGTCGCGGGCGACGCCATCTCCATAGCATCGTCCGACCCGCGGACCCACGGCGACCAGCGTCAAGTTCTTCAGGAGCGAGCCCATGAAGACGGTCGAACCACCATCGAGCGCCGACGCGAAACGTGCCACCAGTCAGACAGGCGAGCAGGGCCTGCTGCGGACCGCCCAGTATAGGAAAACCCTGGAGGTCTACCCTATGAGGTGGGCTGTCCGGCTTTCACTCGTGAGCTGCGGCAGTTCCAGTGGCCCTCTCACCGCACCTTCAAACCTGACGTTGGCGAGAAGTACAACGGTAAGTCCCACCCGTCGGAGTTCCTCAGCATCTACACCATCGCGATGCAAGCTGCTGGGGCCCGCGATGATAAGGTGCTTGCGAATTACTTTCCGTTAGCTCTTAAACCTAACGCCATGTCGTGGTTGATGCACTTGCCAGTAGACTCTATTTCCTCCTGGTCCGACTTGTGCCATGAGTTTGTTGGCGCCTTTACTGGAGGCCATCAAGCCCATGGCCAAGTGAGTGACCTGCATGTCATACCCCAGAAGGAAGGCGAGACTCTGCGCAAGTACATACAGAGATTCAGCCGGGTATAGTACAATATCCCCAATGTTCACCCTGCCGCCATCATCAGCGCGTTCCACCAGAACGTGCGCAACCGCAAGATGCGTGAAGAACTAGTGATGACCAAGGTGAAGGACGTGGCAGAACTTTACGTTCTTGCCGACAGATGTGCCCGGGCCGAAGAGTGAAGGAAGTACCCCGGCGAAAGCGCCGGTGCAGAAACCGACTCCTCGGACGAAGATACCGCTGTTCCATCGAAGAAGGGCCGAAACCGTAACAGGAAGCGCAAGGGGTAGGCCGTGCTTGCCGTCGAGGGATCTGATAACGCCGGCTCCGCCAAGAAAACCAAGGCGGGTGACCCTGGCAAGGAAATTGCCGGATGTGTCACCTGCCGGGCCTTGGCGGCCGCCGAGAAGCGAGGAAACTCCGGCAAATGGTACTGCAAGATCCATCGCACCAAGGGCCATGATCTCCAGGACTGCCACCAGGTTGAGCTCCTTGCTGAGAAGCAAATAGCTGAATACGAGAGGCGGGACAAGGAGAAGGGCCAAGACAGCGCTGAGGGATCTAGCAAGAAGCGTGATGGCCAAGCAGGCCGTCGCGGCAAGGAGAAACAACAAGAAAGGCCCGCCCAGGGCCGCGATAGAAGACCTGAAGACGACGATCACGAAGAGGACGACGAGTCCGGCGGCCAAGAGTTTCAGAAGGCCACGGACACCATGTGCGTCGATGGTGGCGCCTCGCTGCATGCTTCTCACCGCCAGCTTAAATAGTGGGCGCGAGAGATTATTGCGGCAGAGCCGTCGCCCGGTGCCCAAAAGCCACTGAAGTGTTCCAGCACACCTATCATCTTTGACGCGGAGGATCACCTTGATCGCATTACTGTGGTCGGGTGCTTGCCATTGTTGGTTTCACCAACAATACGCAACCTCAAGGTGACAAAGATGCTAGTCGATGGCGGGGCCGGCCTAAACCTACTCTCGCCCACCGTGATCGAGAAGCTACAAGTTCCTGATGGAGACCTCGAGGAGACGGGTACGTTTCAAGGGGTCAGCCCAGGAAGGAGCCAACCAAAGGGGAAAGTCACACTGCCCGTGACTTTTGGAAGTGATATGAACTACAAGACGGAGAGGATCGTGTTCGACGTCGCCAGGATCCCCTTGCCTTACAACGGGATCCTTGGCCGCCCAGCGCTGGCCAAGTTCATGGCGGCATCGCACTATGCCTACAACACCCTGAAGATGCCAGGGCCCGTGACGATCATCACCATCCCCTCAGACAAGAAAGACGCGCCGATTTGCACCGACCAATTGTACCAGCAAGCAGTTGCAGCAACTGCCGCTACGGGGGCATTTGCTCCTGCCACTGGAGCCCCGGGAGGGAAGAAGAAGAAGACCGGCGAGAGCTCGGGAGCCCACTCCGGCAAGCGCACCTCTTCGGAGTGCTGTGCTCCCGTCGAGGACGTGCCTGAGAGCTCCACCGGAAAGGAGAAGATCGGCGAGACCTCAGGCACCCACTCCGTCTAGCACGCCTCTTCGGAGTGTCGCGCTCCCGTCGAGGACGTGCCAGAGAGCTCCGCCGGCAGAAACAAGAGATCAAGGGCTACGCCGCCAAGAACCAAGAAGGTTTCTGTCAAAGAGGACGGCACAGAGGGGCTTTTACCATAAGCTCCGCCCTTGACAACAAACAGGAAGACGCGCTCGTCACCTTCCTGCGGGCGAATGTCGACATGTTTGCCTGGCAAGCATCCGACATCCCCGGCGTTCCCAGGGAGGTGATTGAGCACCACCTTGCTGTCTGCCCTCATGCGCGGCCCATCAAGCAGAAGGTCAGGAAGCAAGCTTTGGAACGGCAGGAGTTCATCACCGAGGAGATCCGGAAACTGGAAGCTGCGGGTTTGGTGAGAGGAGTGCTCCACCCAACGTGGTTGGCCAATCCAGAGGTAGTGCGCAAGGCAAATGGGAAGTGGAGGCTGTGTATTGATTACACAGATATCAATGAAGCTTGTCCCAAGGACCCCTTCCCGTTGCTGCGCATAGACCAGATTGTCGACTCCACGGCAGGGTGTGACCTGCTATCATTCCTCGACGCCTACTCCGGCTACCACTAGATCTTCATGGCGAGAGAAGACGAAGAGAAGACAACATTCATCACCCCATGTGGTACGTACTATTTCGTACGAATGCCTTTCGGGTTGAAGAGTGCTGGCTCGACATTTGCGAGGGCAGTCCAGATTGGTTCTGAACCCCAGCTCCATAGAAATATGGAGGCTTATATGGATGATATAGTGGTCAAAACCAAGGACATGGCAACCCTTGTACCGGATTTACAAGAAACATTTGTGAACCTGCGCAAGATCAACCTCAAGCTGAACCCTAAGAAGTGCGTCTTCGGCGTTCCGTCTGGCAAGCTTCTCGGGTTCTTTGTGTCACAGTGTGGGATAGAAGCCAATCCGGACAAGATCAAAGCTATAGAGCAGATTGAAGCACCCAAACGGGTCAAGGATGTGCGTCGGCTTGCTGGCTGCGTTGCCGCCATGAGCAGATTCATTTCCAAGTCTGCTGAGCGCGCCCTCCCCTTTTTCAAGATTTTGAAAAAGGTGGGCCCAATGGAGTGGACGCCGGAAGCCGAAGCAGCGTTACAGGATCTGAAGAAGTATCTTTCCTCCACGCCAATACTGGTTGCGCCTCGACCACTGGAACCGTTGCTGCTATACCTAGCGGCAACGAACCAGGTGGTCAGTGCTGCACTGGTGGCACAGAGAGAAATTGATGATGAGGTGATAGCAGATACGGAGCCTGGTGCCACTGGCGTAGAGACGACACAGCCGATTGGAGTGCAGCCGAAGAAGAAGATGATGCAGCACCCGGTCTACTTCGTTAGCTCCCTCTTGCAGGGGGCTAGGTCAAGGTACTCCGGTGTGCAGAAACTGCTCTTCAGCCTTCTTATGGCCTCGAGGAAGCTGCGTCACTACTTCCAGGCGCACGAGATCACTGTCGTCACTCGCCTCCCTCTGCAACGGATATTGCACAATCCAGATGCAATGGGAAGGATTGTAGAGTGGGCACTGGAGCTGTCCAGCTTTGGCCTCAAGTTTGAAAGCACCTCGACAATTCAGAGCCGAGTCCTGGCAGAGTTCGTCGCAGAATGGACCGCAACGCCTGATGAAGAAGTCCAAGAAACTGCTCTCCCCGGCAAAGAGGCAAGTTGCAACTGGATCATGTACTTTGATGGCGCTTTCTCTTTGCAGGGCGCCGGGGCTGGCATACTGCTGGTCGCGCCCACCGGAGAGCACCTCAAGTACGTGGTCCAGATGCACTTCCCTAGGGAGGTATCAACGAACAACACTGCCGAGTACGAGGGGCTGCTGCCGGTCTTAGGATCGCGGTGGACCTCGGAATCAAGAAGCTCATTGTCAGAGGCGACTCACAGCTTGTCCTCAAACAAGTCAACAAGGATTACCAGAGCCCGTTGATGAAGGCCTACGTCGATGAAGTGAGGAAGTTGGAAGAGCGCTTTGACGGTATACAGGCGGAGCACGTTCCCCGAGCGGAGAACGACATCGCCGATTACCTGTCAAAGCGCGCTGCTCTCAAGTTACCTGTGGAACCAGGTACGTTTGTGCTTCAGCTTTCTCAGCCATCCGTTGATCCATCAACAGAGCAGAACAAGAGGAGGTAGTCAGGGCCCGGCAAGTACTTTCCCGCCGAGCTCCCCGGTGCCGCCGGCAAGGATGTTGCCGGGGACACTGAGCCCGCCACCGGAGGGCTAACTCCGGCGGAGCATCAAGCTTTTGCCATCGAGATGGCCACTCCCTTGGCGGAGGAAATGCCTTTAGTCCTCGCCGTCGAGCCCCAGGCTCCAGCGTGGGCACAGCATACCCTCCGATTCCTTCAGACTGGGGAACTTCCTGAGGAGCAGGAAGAAGCGGAGAAAGTAGCCCGTCGGTCCGCCATGTATCAGTTCTTCAATGAGGTCCTGTACCGGAGAAGACCGAACGGTGTGAAATTGAAGTTCATCCCTCGAGAGGAAGGACTGGAGCTGTTGGCGGAAATACATGGAGGCATATGTGGATCCCACATAGGGTCAAGAGCCCTTGCCGACAAGGCATTCCGGCAAGGCTTCTTCTGGCCCACTGTCGTCCAGGATGCGGCGGCGCTGGTCACCAGGTGTGAAGCGTGCTAATTCCATTCAAAGAAACTTCATCAACCAGCTCAAGCCCTTCAAACCATTCCTCTCTCCTGGCCCTTCTCTGTCTGGGGGCTCGACATACTGGGCCCTTTCCCCCGCGCCGTCGGGGGCCTTGAGTACTTGTACGTTGCAATCGACAAGTTCACAAAGTGGCCAGAAGTGGAGGCGGTGAGGAAGGTCACAACTCAGTCAGCCGTCAAGTTCTTCAAGGGGCTAGTGTGCCGTTTTGGTGTACCCAACAGGATTATCACCGACAACGGCAGACAGTTTACAAGCAGCACGTTCATGCAATATGCCCAAGACCTCGACAGCAAGGTCTGTTTCGCTTCCGTTGCTCACCCCCGAAGCAATGGTCAAGCTGAAAGGGCAAATGCTGAACTGCTGCGAGGATTAAGGACAAAGACCTTTGATAGGCTGCACAAGAGCGGGAGGCGCTGTATTGATGAATTGCCGACGGTTCTTTGGTCGATCAGGATGACGCCAAATCGAGCCACCGGCCCGACGCCCTTTGCCCTGATATACGGGGCAGAAGCAGTTCTCCCCACGGAACTCATATACAGGTCACCTCGAGTGCTCGCTTATGATGAGCTTGAGCAAGAGCAATTGTAGTAAGATGACGTGATGCCCCTTGAGGAAGATCGTCTTCGGGCGGCTGTGAGAACAGCGCGCTACCAGCAACCCTTGTGCCGCTACCATAGCCTCAAGGTTCATGCCCAAAGCTTTGAGGAAGGTGACCTTGTTCTCCGGCACGTTCAATCGGCCAGGAATATGAACAAGTTGACACCAAAGTGGGAAGACCCTTATCGGGTAATACGAGTCACCAGGCCTGGCGCAGTCCGCCTGGAGACCGAGGATGCCGTTCCGGTGAGTAACTCCTGGAACATCTAGCATCTTCGCAAGTTTTACCCATAAGGCGCGGCTTGCCGGGCCTCCCGGCAAGCCACCCTTTTGTACAAGCTTTGCCGACAAGGCATGTAACCCTTTGTACAAAGCCAGGCGCAGACCCTGAGCATAAATAAATGAAGCACTGGCGCCCTGAGTTTTAGCATGCATGCTGAGTCGAGTCTCGTCCTTGGTTAGGGTTGATAGTGCTTAGCAGCGGCTAACCCCTAGCTTAGAGGTCGAGTCTTTGTCTTTCCTCTGTCTTCCTTGGTTTACAGGACGCACAGGCATCCTTGCCGAGGCCACTTGGAGGGAGGAGATAAGAACAAATCAGTACTTAGGCCCTGGCAAGCCAGCGTTGCCGGGGGCTAAAGGAGCAAGAATTCGCCCGCGGCAGACCAAGGTTGCCGGGGGCTGCAATTTTAGATAAGTCCTTTTTCCCTTGTCATGCATTCCGTTATGGACTGAGGTATGTGAAACCTCGTTCTTTTCCTTAAGCTACCGTGCTCCCATAACTCTAGGTCCTAAGGCTCGCCCCTGGGACCAAGTTTGGTCGTAGTCATGGCAGCAAAAGGATAAAACGAGGACCCTAGGCCCGCTTCATCCCTGCCTCCGCCAAGGGCGTGAGAAAGGTCGAGCGAAGTAGGGAAACGGCAGGGCCTGTTGCCGGGCAAGAAAATGTTTATCTTAAGGATATCAGGGATTTATTCCCTGTTGTGGGTTTTTACCTATGAACAAAGGACCCGGCAGACATTCCTTTTTCATCAAAAACATTCCATTCAGGTACAGTCCATAGGAAATGAAAAACATGAATAAGGGGGATTACAAGTTTTAAACTTAACAGATGCCCGAAGGCTTATAGACTAAAAAGAGATAAGATGCCCGTAATGCCTTTCTTGTCCCTCTCCTCAGGAGGTAGGTCAAGGAGGCGAGAAGGGCAAAAGGGGCGCCTAGGCGAGCTACGGGTGGCAGAAGACACCGAGAAGGCATCTCGGCGGCCTTCCCAGGGCTGGACGGTGATGACGGCGCCGGAGGCTGAGCTCGAAGACAAGGCGGCATGACGTCAGTAGGAGACGAAGGCGTCGATGCCCGCGTACTCCGACATGACGACCTTGCCGCCCACCTTCTTCCTCTTCCTCTTCCGCAGCCTCCCTACGCCAGCCGCCAAGGAGACGACCCCGAGAAGTTCAAGGAGCCGGCGACGCGGATGATGGGGTCGCCGGTTCCACCAGGAGCGGCGCCCGACACCTAGTCGGACCCGTCATCCCGCCGTCCCCCGCCCTCGTCGTCGCTGTCGATGTCCTCCTCGTCACCCTCGTTCGAGGAGGAGTCTTCGTCATCAGAGGAGCTCTCCATGCAGCACCTCGCCCGAGTTACGAGGTGCCCAAAGACCTTCACGGAGAGGTGGCCATCCCCCATCAGCTTGAAGTGGAGGGTGAGCCCGTCCGTCAGGCTGTGGATGCGAGCGAACCTCTTCCATTCTTGGCGAAGATACATCATGTGAGGGGCGGGAAAGTCGACACGGGCTCGCGTGCCACTGATCCCACAACCCCTCATGTGCAGCCGCAGTGACTCCGGCGGGTTCGCCTCCATATCCCGCGCAAACGGGGTCGGGAGACGAAGGCGACGGCGCGGCGACCCCCGCATCCTCATGAAGAATTCGCAGGGGTCATCTCCAACATGACCTTCCACTGTAGGAGGAGCTGCTGGCGGGGGCGAGGCCGACGAGCCGCCCCGTCTTCCTCTTCCCCGAGCACCTCGGCCTCGCCCACGGCCCCGCCCCCTCCCTCTTCCCCTCGTGGCTGGTTTGGCCACTACGGGTGCAGGAGAAGGAGGGACGCGCTGTCGAGCAGCGACCCTCACCGCCACCGTTGAGGAGTCGGGGTTTTCCTTCTTCATGGCGGATAGAAGAAAGGAGCAGAAGCTAAAGGAGAGAGAAGATGGAGGAGTGCGGAGCGCCGTCCCCTCCCTCCGCCCTCTATAAAGGGGCGGGGCTGGAGCTCGACCGCCCCGCTCGACCAATCAAGACGCGGAAGGCGAGAGGGGCTGGGACCGACCCGCCGCCCCAACCAACGACGGCTCGGTTTCCCGCCTCCACCGCTCGCCACCTCGAACGCATGGGAGGCACGTGACGAACGCGCAGGACCGAAGGGACGGGTTGTCACACCCTGCATTTTGTAACATGTTATTTGCATCAATGAAGCATGAAAATTTGGACCAACAATTTTTTTTGGCATCATTTGGCTTTTATTTGGAATTGAGTTTTTCTTCATGTGCTTTTTATGTGCTCATTAAAGTCAACTATTACCTCTTGTAGAATTCCTCTCCACCCAAAACTTCTGCCCAATGATCAAGCCAAGTGTTATATAACAGTATAGTATTTTCTTACAAAATTAATTTGGCCAAAATGTATTTTATAAATTTAGTATTCCTAAAGCCCCTGAATTAAGGTTTGCACTGCAAGTGCTTGATTTAGGGTGAGAAAATTATTTCAAAAAGTATATTTGAGACCTAGTAGTCATAGGACTCCCAGAAACCACAAGAGTATAATTTTAAAAGTTATTTTCCTATTTTATATAAAAGCTTTTTCTTAAGGCCAGAAATGGTCTTTAATAGGGAACAATTATTTAAGTATTTCAAAAATATTTTCCAAAATTCAGGGAGACTCATAGGACATATATTGTCCATATATAAGAGTTTCAACACTTGGTCATGTTCAAAATAATGGGAAAATCCCTCTAAAACCCTTTCTGGATATTTCAAGCTTTTGAAATATTTACAAAGGAAATATTCTCCAAAAATTCCAGGAAAATTCTAATATGTCACATATGGCTTATATGATGATCTTGCCAAGTCCCATGCCTTGGGAAGCAAGAAAACATCATCAAAACCCTTCAAAACCATTCTGTCCATATTTGAAGTTTGAGCAACTTTACATTGCCAAACTTATCCAAATGCTCTCAAATTTGGTGCACATGCTAGAAAGGCCTAATAAGGCATCTAGACCAAATGGCACAATAATTGGAGTAGAGCAACTTGATCAGAATACCCCAAAACCCTTTCTGTTCAAATGCAAATTTGAACAACTTTACATTACCAACTTTTTACCTGGAGCTTCAAACTTTGTGGGCATGATCATAACCCCAAATGATGAAACTACACCAAGTGGTGCATCAAGGGGAGATGATTAGCTTGACTCAAACAAGATGAAGCCATTTCTGTTGATTTCTAGGGTTCACCAGAGTTACATTGGCTAGTTTCTTCAACTGAGCCCAAATTTGGTGAAGCACCCTATTTTCTTATAACATTCAATCTTGTTAAGTGTCATGGCAAGTGGAGATCATTTGCTTGATCAAAACTTGATCAAACACCTTCTGCAATTTTACCAAAACTACCATCTTGACCCCTTTTACTATTTACCTTGGCCTCAACTTTCTACGACAGCTTCATCTAGTTACTATCTACCTCCAGTAACTCCCCCATGTCCCCAGCTCCATGATTGAGGAGTGAAAACCCTAGTTCACCTTGCTGGACAGCCATTTTCTACCAAGTTACCAGCTTCCTCTCTCTCTCCTTGATCCTCCAGAGCATCCAAAGCCACAGACGAGCTGCTTGCATCACCCTGGACCCCCCCCAGACACAGCGGACGCGCCCAGAGGGCCAATGGCATGCCATGGCATGCGATAAGGCCGCTCCAGCGCGCGCTACAGTGCGCCCCCGCACTTTAGCTTCGCCCAATCGCCTGCCCCCGACAGCCTCGAGCTCTCCCCTCGCGCCAGTCGATGCCCCTCGACGTCCGAGACCTCCCCGGGCGCTGTCCCCCTTCTCCTCCGCCCTCCAGTGGCCGTCTTCACACGCGCGCTGGCCGCCCGCAGCCTCCACTCTTCGGCCTCGCACGCGCGCGCTGTCTGGAAGCTTCCCCGCTCCTCCTCTCCCCTCTACTAGGCGTAGAGCTCGTCCACGAACCTCCCCGGCTCAAACACAGGCACCAGAACGGCCTCTGGCCTCGCATGCAACCTCGACGGCGCACGAGTCCACGGTGGACCGTGGGCTCGGCTATATAAGCACCCCCGAGCCTCTCCAATGGCGCAAACAGCCTCCCCTCACCCCCAGCAACACTCCTGCACCACTCACTCATCCCCGAAGAGCCCCAGTGCTCGGGATCGACCGGAGCTCCGCCGCGTCGGGCAACCAGCGATCTCGCAGTACGAGCCCTCTCAGCTCCTCCTTTTGCTCGATTTGGAACCGCCGTGCACCACTGATACTTTCCCCTCGCTTTTCCCTCTCTGTAGCTGTCGGAATCGGCCGGAGCAGCGACTTCCCGAAGCTCCTCCGCCGTCCCACCTCGCCGCCGGCGAACCAGACCTCCCCGGTGGGCCGCACCACCACCCTTGCATCCGCGACTCGTTGCTGAGCCCGTCCCTGCCCTCCGTTGGCTCCGCCGTGCCCGGATTCGCCGCCGGTGAGCTCGCCGTGGCCGTGGCCGCAAGGTTGAAGATGACAGGCGGGCCCCGCCTGTCATCCTCACCGTCCTCTCCCTCCCCTCGTAGTCGCTGACAGCCAGGCCCCTGTCAGGACCCCGATCCTAAGTCACACGGATCTAGCTGTAACACGTCATATCACTTTGCGGCCTCACGCACGGTAACCCCACGGGTGCCACCTTACCTGGCCCGGGACCGTTTGCGCATTTTGGCACACGTATATGACAGTGTCGCTAGCATCCATATGACAGAGAACCCGGGCCGACATGGCTAGTTATAAACCAAAAGTGGCACTAAATTACAGAGACAGGCATCCATGACCCAACAACGAACGTGTCGGTCATCAACGTATGAACCCAAGTCGTAGCAAGCTACATGGACTTAAAGGAACAACGCGTGACATTTCCCGTAAGGGACAGACACAGGAACGAAGAAGGACACATGCCGGCCAGCCTACGTGTTCCGAGCAGTAGCAAGCTACCAAGGCTCATTGGAATCACTAGGAGGCATTTCCCTGTAAGATAGGCTACCAAAGGAAAACAACTAGGTGTCGGATCCCACACATACCAAGCATTTCAATCATACACGCAATATGCTCAATATGTGCAAATACAACATTGCATCACAACAGAACTCTATGACTCAAAGTACTTTATTTAAAAGGCTCCAAGAGCCATACATAACATAGTCATACAGGTAGGGGTCACATGACCCAACACTCAAGTCATACAGTCATACAAGCACAAGCGGAAGCTACATGTCTGAGTACAGACATCTTAGAAAATAAAACAGGCTTGGTGTAGCCTGACTATCTACAAGGCCCTTCACAAGCTCCAGATCACCGTCTGGGTGTCAAGCTACTCGTCGACGTCAACATCTATGTAGAACCCATCAGCAGGGGCAGGGTTCTCCTCTGCAACAGTTATTAAGCAAACATGAGTACAAAGGTACTCAGCAAGTCTTACCACAGAACCTATCATACATGCAACATTATCAAAGGGGGTAGTGGAGTTTATAGCAGAATGCCAGCTTTGACCTTGGCTAACCTATACTACAACTCTCAACAGATTGCAAGATATTATTACGAACACGAGTCCTCTAATCACCACATCAATACACTACCGAGGATCCTCTTCCGTCATCCTACGGAAGGGCCATCCACGGCACTCACACTTATCTTGAGGCTTTTAGTATTATCCATCAACTTGTCTATGAACTGTAAGAGTAACCAAGTAGTTCGTACCGCGAACAACGGCTATTCGAATAGTTTGATAACCCTGCAGGGGTGTACTTCTTCACACATGTTTTCACCACTTAGCGTCTGCACACGACATGTGGTCGGCAGACTTCAAGCGAAAGCCGACGTGGGTGTAGACCACGACCTAACCAACCACTCAAGTCTCTCGTCCGGGTTTATCGCCTATTTGGGTTCCATCAGTGGGGAGATCCGGCCGGGGTGTCGCTCACGGCCCCAAACGATGTGTACAGGGTTCCCAAGTCACCAAACGGGCAACCGGTACACCATGCCACGTACCTGTCGCATCACAGCCCACCCCAAGGGTCAGCGCTGTGCACGACCTCCAGTAAACTATAAACACCATAAACTAGTTGCAACTCCTGGACAGAGTACAAGGGCAGTCAATAAGTCGAGCGGGGTCATATTTCAGGGCCCAATGTGTGGTAGTAACTATAACTTGAATCACACACACAGATCTCGGGTCCTATGGACGATTCCAATGAAACAACCCACCATGTACTCCTACATGGCCTTTCATCGATACCTTTACCAAGCGTATTCCACACTTCCCTCTCTTTATCGGTAAGATCATTCCACCCTGATCCATCACCCAGATGAACCAGACCAGACACTACTCTAAGCATAGCAGGCAACATAAGTAAATAGCATGGTGGATCACACATCACATGGCTCAATCAACTCCTACACATGCTAGTGGGTTTCAACTATTTACTGTGGCAATGACAGGTCATGCAAGGGAATAGGGTTCAACTACCGCAGCAAGTAGCAATTCACGCGCTGTTGCCTTAATGCAGTAAAAGAGAGCAGGAGCGAGAATATTGGGTTTGTATCGGAATGATCAATGAATGCTTTCCTGACAAGGTAGTTGTCGGGTACTGCTCTTCAACTGGATACGCATCAGTATCCTCGGGAGTAGGACCTAACACAGGAAATACCGATGATACAATCATTAACAAACAAATGCAACAATATGATGCATGTTTATGACATGGCAAGATGCATGTGTGTTGGCTAATGCAACTAAAACCAGAAGGGTTTGAACCTATTTGAATCAAGGATTCAGATTGAAGTTCAAACTATTATTTAAATAAGTGCATTATCATGTTTTTGATATATACAGCAAGTTAACTTGTTCAAACATGCATGAAACCAGTGCCATTAGAAAGATTGGATTTTTCTGATCATTTTTCATATATAAATCTTTTCCATCTGAGCTATGGTTGATTTTATATGATTTTTAGAAGTTTTGTGTATTTTCTAGAATTTCCTGAATTATTTTAAATCTAAAAAAATCCCAGAAAAACCTTTACTGCGTCAGCATGACATCATGCTGACGTCAGCCAATCAACAGGGCCAGTCCAGGTCAAACCTGACCAGTGGGTCCCTCATGTCAGTGTCACAGCTAATTAACTGAGTTAATTAGAGTTTAGTTAAAACTAATTAGCTATCAGTGGGGCCAGGGCCCACGTGTCAGTGACTAAACTAATGAACTGATTAATATTAAATTAACAACTAAACTATGTTCGACTTGCGGGCAGGGCCCACATGTCATTGACCCAGGGGGTCAAACCCGTGGTCAAAACAGGTTCAACTCGCCGGCGTTTAGCCGCCGGCGAGGCCAAACGCTGCGGCGTGCTTCGGAAAACGCCTACGGTGCACGGCTCGAGCTGCGGTTGGGTGCGTTGGAGAGCTCTTGCTCTTCCGCATCGGATGGTGGTGGTCGCCGGACCTGGGGTGGCCGGAGACGACGGCAACGAGCTCGACGGCGGCGACCGGCGTCGGGCGTGTGTGGAGATGCGGCTGCAGGTGCCTAGGCGATGCGTGCGTAGCACCGTTCGCATCTACGTGCTGTGGTGAGTGCGATGGACGGGTGCCGGTGACCAAATGGTCACCGGAGCATCACCGGCGACGAGCACGGCGGCGGTGCGTGCGGGCGAGCTACGTGCAGTGTGTTACAGGGCAAGAGGGAGCCAACGGAGAAGGGGAGGAGGTAGCTAGGCACACAGCGGTTGCAGCAAGCACCGAAGCAAGCTCGGGGGTGGTCGGAGCTGAGCAGCACGGCGAGGGGGATCTCCGTGGCCGGAGTTGGGGAAGAAGAGGTCGGGGGCGTCTCCAGGGCGGGCGAGCGCTCGGGGCTCGGCCTGTTCGAAGCAGTCGAGGACGACGGAGACGATGGACAACACGGCGGAGCTCGGGGACGACGGTGGACGTGGTTTCTATGACGGTGCGATCACGGCGGCGTCGGCCATGGCGCGGGGAGAGCGGAGGAGAGGAGCTGGGGAGAAGCGGAGGTGTCTGAGGGGTCGAGGAGGTCGTGGACGTTCGATCCATCCTTCCAGGACGGCGAGGGGGTGAAGCAGGGCGGCGGGCAGCTGCGTGGCGCGCCGTGCGGTCGCCGTCGAGCACCTGCCTGCCTGCCTGGCCGAGCCAAGCAGCTCGCTGGAGCGGCAGCTGGGCTGGGCCGGCAGGTGGGCCGGGTGGCGCCAGGTAAGTTCTCTCTCTCTCCTTTTTTTCTATTTTCTTTTCTGTTTCATTTCTTTTGCAGCTTTGTTCATTTAATAAAAATGCCTAAACATTTTTATAACTCATGACACTTGTCATACCTGCTGTATATAATATGAACAGTAGGAAACATTATAGTTCATGATTATTTGAGCATTTAAAATATTTTATAGCATTTAAATGCCCAAATTCAAATACCATATGATTTAATCCAAAGCCCTAGACTGTCCTAGAAAATTGTGCACCATTTTTGGCAGAGGTTTAAGACCAAGGCAGAAATGATGAACATTTTGAAGGGCATTTTGGGTACATTGGAAAATATTTTATCAAACCCTAGTTGTTAGGGGAGGGGTGCTGGGGTTTCTGTTAATCCCATTTCAAGTTTCTTTGAAAGTAAACATGATGCACACTCTAGTCAGGTCCTAGTGCAAGTGCTAGCTAGGGATGTGACAACTCACCCCCACTTAAAAGAATCGCGTCCCGAGATTCGGGTTCCTCCGGAAAGAGGGTGGGGTACTCAAGTCGAAGACGATCCTCCCTTTCCCAAGTAGCTTCACTCTCGGAATGATGTGACCATTGAACCTTGAGAAACTTGATATTGTGGCGTCGAGTGGTGCGCTCGGTTTGATCAAGAATACAAACGGGGTATTCTCGATATGTGAGATTGTCTTGGAGATCAAGCATTTCGTGGTCCACTCCGCGGATAGGATCCGAGAAGCAACGCCTGAGTTGGGAAACGTGGAAAACATCATGAACTCTGGAGAGGTGCGGAGGTAGTTCCAATTGGTAGGCAACTTCTCCTCATTTGGCAAGAATGCGAAAAGGACCGATGAAACGAGGGGCCAATTTGCCTTTGATACCGAAGCGATGGGTTCCCTTAAGAGGAGTAACCCGAAGGTAAGCCTTATCGCCGACTTCAAAAGTCACAGCCTTATGATGACTATCATATTGGCTCTTTTGGCGAGACTGGGCTGTTTTCAATCTCTCACGAACGATGCGAACTTGTTCCTCTGCTTCCTGAATCATATCCGGGCCAAAGAATTGTCTTTCGCCGGTTTCTGACCAGTTAAGAGGTGTTCGACACCTTCGTCCATATAGAACTTCGAAGGGAGCTTTACCCAGGCTAGCTTGATAACTATTGTTATAAGCGAATTCGGCAAATGGAAGACATTTTTCCCATTCCATACCGAAAGAAATGACAGAGGCTCGAAGCATGTCTTCCAGAATTTGATTGACTCGTTCCACTTGACCACTTGACTGCGGATGGAAGGCAGTACTGAAAGAGAGATGAGTTCCCATAGCATTCTGGAAACTTTCCCAAAATCGTGAAGTGAAAAGACTTCCACGGTCTGAGTTAATCTCCAACGGTACACCATGAAGTGATACTATTCGAGAGATATATAAGTCTGCTAGCTGGCTAGCGGTAATACTCTCCCGAACAGGCAGGAAATGAGCTACTTTAGAGAGGCGGTCGATAACGACGAAGATAGCATTATTCCCTTTCCTGGACCTGGGAAACCCGGTAATGAAGTCCATACCGACTTTATCCCATTTCCATTCAGGAATAGCTAAAGGTTGAAGGGTGCCAGCAGGCCGTTGATGCTCTGCTTTAACTCGACGACAAACGTCGCAGTTAGCAATGAACTGAGCGATTTCTCTCTTCATCCTAGTCCACCAGAATCTTTGACGTAGGTCTTGATACATTTTGGTACTACCGGGATGAATCGTGAGAGGAGATTCATGAGCCTCCTTAAGGATTAATTGCCGTAGATGGTGGTTCTTGGGAACCACTACACGGTTCTCAAAGAAAACAACACCTCGATCATCCATGGAGAAACTTTTAGCGAGTCCGCTAGCGATGTTCTCTTGGAGTCGTGATACACCTTTATCATGCTTCTGGGCAGCTATGATTTGATCCATAAGGGTAGGTTTCGCCACCAAGGTGGAAAGGAATCCTCGAGGAACGATGTGAAGGTTAAGCTTACGAAATTCCTCGTGGAGAAGTGGTTGACTTTGTTGTAACATTAAATTGTTACAATATGACTTACGACTTAGTGCATCAGCCATGACATTGGCCTTTCCAGGAGTGTAAGTGATTCCTAAGTCGTAGTCGGTGAGCAACTCAACCCAATGTCTTTTCCTGAGATTTAGATCCGGTTGGGTGAAGATATACTTCAAACTTTGGTGATCAGTGAAGATTTCACAGCGATTACCAAGAAGGTAATGTCGCCATGTTTTGAGTGCATGGACTACAGCTGCAAGCTCTAGATCATGAGTAGGGTAGTTATCCTCATGTGGACGCAACTGTCGGGATGCGTATGCAATCACTTGACGATCTTGCATAAGAATGCAACCTAGTCCTTGTCGCAAGGCGTCGCAATAGATTATAAAGTCCTTGGAAAAGTCTGGTGGTACCAGTACAGGTGCAGATGTCAGGCGTCTTTTCAGTTCCTGAAAACTGGACTCGCACTGTGGGGTCCACTCAAACTTTTTATCTTTCTTGAGGAGTTCGGTTAGAGGTTTAGCAACCTTGGAGAAATTCTCGACGAAACGTCGGCAATAGCTCGCTAAGCCAAGAAAACTCCTAACTTGCTTGACCGATTCAGGAGGAGTCCAATCAAGTACGGCTTGAACTCGCTCGGGATTGACAGCAATACCCTTGCCAGAGATCACATGACCTAGATAGGTTACTTCTGGCAACCAAAATTCACATTTAGAGAATTTGGCATAAAGGCGGTGCTCTCGAAGTTTCGTCAATACCAGCCTTAAATGCTCGGCATGATCTTCCTTGTTCTTGGAGAAAATGAGTATATCATCGAGGTATACCACGACGAATTTATCCAAATACTCCATGAATATAGAATTCATTAACCGAGAAAAGGTAGCTGGGGCATTGGTTAATCCGAAGGACATGACGGTGTACTCATATTGGCCATAACGAGTAACGAAAGCCGTTTTAGGAATGTCCCCGTTCTTGATTTTGATTTGATGGTAGCCCAACCTCAAATCCATCTTAGAGAAGACTGAGGATCCAGCGAGCTGATCATACAGGTCGTTGATCCTGGGAAGCGGATACTTATTCTTTATGGTGACCAGATTGACAGGTCGGTAATCTACAACCATCCGCTCCGTTCCATCCTTCTTCTTGACGAAGAGTACGGGGCAAGCCCAAGGGGAAGAACTAGGACGGATGAAACCCTTTTGCAAGGACTCATCGAGTTGTTTCTTTAGCTCAGCTAACTCTAGTGGTGCCATCTTATAAGGTCTCCTAGAGATTGGGACGGTTCCAGGAATAAGATCTATCACGAACTCGACATCTCTGTCAGGTGGAACTCCTGGTAGTTCTTCTGGAAAAACATCCGGAAAGTCACGGACTACCGGGATATCTTCGAGTTCTGGTAGAGGGCTGGCATTAAGAGAGTAGAGCTGACGTTCAGCCATTCGAGTCAAGACATTGACTATCTTGCCGGATGGATGTGTAAGTTGAACGGTCCTAGTAAAGCAATCAATTTTGGCGTAATGGGTTGTCATCCAATCCATACCCAAGATGATATTTATGTCCGAGGACTTGAGAGCGATTAAAGATGCAAGGAAAACAAGTCTATCGACAAGGATTTCATTTCCATGGCTTACCCTAGAGGTTTGCTACTTTGAACCAGGAGTTTGAATAACCATGGAAGTAGGCATGTCACAAAAAGTCATGTTGTGCAATCGAGCATAGCTCTCAGATATGAACGAATGGGATGCTCCAGTATCGAAAAGAACAGATGCCGGATGGCAGTTTACGAGAAGCGTACCAAGGACGACGTTAGGATCCTCATAAGCTTCTTCGGCAGAAACATAGTTGACATGACCACGTGCAGTGGGGAGTGGCTTGACATAGTTCACCTTGCCGGTTGGCTTACCACGACCAACGAGTTTTCCTGGCTGATTCTGGGGACAATCACGCATGTAGTGTCCCGGTTCTCCACACTTGAAACATGTCACAATGGTGGTGCGTGGAGCAAAGTTGGAGGGTGGACCTCCATAGGTCTTAGCAGGTGCAAACTGTTGAGTTGGACGAGGCGCCTCATAGGATGGCCTCGGTGTATACTTGGGTGGCAGAGCAGTGTTAGGAACCCATACACGGCGCTTGTGAGAGCCAGAGCCGGATGAGGAACCAAGGTCTCGAGTATGCTTGCGGGTAGCCTCGAAGTCGGTCTGGCCTGTCTCAGCACTGATAGCCTTGTTAACCAACTTCTGGAAGGAGGTGCACTCGTGCAGACGTAGATCTCGACGAAGTTCAGGGCTGAGTCCCTTGTGGAACCTCGCCTGTTTCTTGGCATCGGTGGATACTTCCTCAGGTGCATAGCGTGCCAGATTACCAAACTCACGACTGTAGCCATCCACAGTTAAACGGCCCTGGGTGAAATTGCAGAATTCCTCCCGCTTGCGATCCATGAGACCTTCCGGAATGTGATGTTCACGGAATGCCTCACTGAACTCAACCCAGGTAGTGACTTGGCCAGCAGGACGCATAGCTTCAAAGTTTTCCCACCAAAGACTGGCAGGGCCCTCAAGATGGTAGGCGGCGTAGATAACCTTGTTAGCTTCGGCCACACGGGCAGAGTGTAGCTTGTGGGTGATACTACGTAGCCAGTCATCAGCATCCAGAGGTTCAGTGGAGTGATGGAACTTCGGTGGACACATCTTGATAAAATCGTGGATTGACACCACGTCATTCCTCTGACGGAACCCAGTGTTTTGCTCAATGCGTTCCAGCAGACGGTTGGTCTCTCTCTTGTTCCGTTCTGCTTCAAGCATAACTTCCGCCAAAGAGGGTGGCTGGGGTAGATTTCCATCTCTAGCCCCACTAGCCTCACCCTGCTCCTGAGCAGCAGGAGTGTTGCGAGTGTTGACCATCCTAGGAAAACAAAACAACGGTTTAGACAAGGATGGCAAAAATTTGACATAGAAGTGCAGAATGTAATGGATGACACAGAATGCAGAGATGTTCATCCGTACGACATGGTAATATAGGAACTGCTATATATACACCAGTGGTCATACACAGCATACAAAGTTTAGTACAAGCCAAGGCTAAAGTACAACTGCGGTGAAAGACGATACATCCCATCAGAGGCATTCCAAGCTCCTATACATTATTTAACTACACCTTCGGAATTCAGTACACACTAAGTCATATTCCACAAGACGCGCAGGACTGTGGAAATACAACTACTACAATACTACTACTACCACGGACTAGCTCAGACATTCATGTAGTAATCCTCGTAAAGATTACCACCGTAGCCTGGAAGTGGTACAGACGGATCTTGGAACTCGCGAGCACTCGATGGCTGAGGACCATAAGGGCATGGGTGTGGTCTCGGTCCCGATGCTGGTGGTAACCGACGCCCACGTGGAGGTGTAATACCCCCAACGTCACGCCAATCCATGCGATCAGGCAGACGAGTCCGCACAGGATACAAATCCCGCATGTCCAGATATCCGGTGTGCACAGCAGGTGCAAGCCGTGTCAAAGTAGTCCAGTGAGCGGCTCGGGTGTTATACAGCTCCATTCGGAGGGCACGGACCTCACGGTCCCTATCCTCCAACACCTGAACAGTAGTCTGAAGCAGTGGCTCTTCATGAGCAGCATCAGTATACAGACCAGTGTAGTAGCCTTCTTCTCCGGGGAGTGAAGCTGGCATGTAACAGAACTCAGTGTTCAGCAACAGGGCATGCCTAGCACGGAGAATGGTCATCATCGAATAAGCGGCATCCTGCACTGCCATCTCGATGGTAATCCCGAGTCCATAAGACCAATGGATGGGATCGTTAGCTCCAGGATATGAGGGGTATATCCGGACTGTGCAGAAATACTGACTTTGATTGAAATCCCGATATTGTTCCTCCACAGTGTATTCAGGATACCAGCGATAACCGGTCTCAGTCATCACACGGACTAGCATGGCCGTGTGACCGGGCACATTAATGCACCGAGTCAAACGAACCACTTGGTGAGGAATGCGGCCAGACATCCGAAACACGAAATAATGCAAAGGCATTAGTGTTTCTGGAAGAAATCGGGCAGCATAACAACTGTAAATGCTCAAACAAAGATTTGAGACATCATACAAATGATAGCATAGCCACTCAACAATTCCATATCAAGGTTCCGGTTCAACAATCATCATACTCAAAAGGATAGAAACTGAACTGAGGCTTGAAACCAACAATCCTAAGAGTCTACGGATTAGTAACACGTGAACTTAGTAAGGATAAGAGGCCTAGTCCTAAATCCCCGTAGAAAGAATAGACAGACTCAGATCAGAAGGGCATAAGGTAAAGGAGTAAAAAGAGCCTTACGTTCCCTTCCACAATCAATTCCCCTACATATAACTAAGAATTTTTCTAGACTCAACATCGACCAGTTTGGCTTGAGAAACCTACAGGCAGTCCAGCTCTGATGCCAACGCTGTCAGGACCCCGATCCTAAGTCACACCGATCTAGCTGTAACACGTCATATCACTTTGCGGCCTCACGCACGGTAACCCCACGGGTGCCACCTTACCTGGCCCGGGACCGTTTGCGCATTTTGGCACACGTATATGACAGTGTCGCTAGCATCCATATGACAGAGAACCCGGGTCGACATGGCTAGTTATAAACCAAAAGTGGCACTAAATTACAGAGACAGGCATCCATTACCCAACAACGAACGTGTCGGTCATCAACGTATGAACCCAAGTCGTAGCAAGCTACATGGACTTAAAGGAACAACGCGTGACATTTCCCCTAAGGGACAGACACAGGAACGAAGAAGGACACATGCCGGCCAGCCTACGTGTTCCGAGCAGTAGCAAGCTACCAAGGCTCATTGGAATCACTAGGAGGCATTTCCCTGTAAGATAGGCTACCAAAGGAAAACAACTAGGTGTCGGATCCCACACATACCAAGCATTTCAATCATACACGCAATATGCTCAATATGTGCAAATACAACATTGCATCACAACAGAACTCTATGACTCAAAGTACTTTATTTAAAAGGCTCCAAGAGCCATACATAACATAGTCATACAGGTAGGGGTCACATGACCCAACACTCAAGTCATACAGTCATACAAGCACAAGCGGAAGCTACATGTCTGAGTACAGACATCTTAGAAAATAAAACAGGCTTGGTGTAGCCTGACTATCTACAAGGCCCTTCACAAGCTCCAGATCACCGTCTGGGTGTCAAGCTACTCGTCGACGTCAACGTCTATGTAGAGCCCATCAGCAGGGGCAGGGTTCTCCTCTGCAACAGTTATTAAGCAAACATGAGTACAAAGGTACTCAGCAAGTCTTACCACAGAACCTATCATACATGCAACATTATCAAAGGGGGTAGTGGAGTTTATAGCAGAATGCCAGCTTTGACCTTGGCTAACCTATACTACAACTCTCAACAGATTGCAAGATGTTATTACGAACACGAGTCCTCTAATCACCACATCAATACACTACCGAGGATCCTCTTCCGTCATCCTACGGAAGGGCCATCCACGGCACTCACGCTTATCTTGAGGCTTTTAGTATTATCCATCAACTTGTCTATGAACTGTAAGAGTAACCAAGTAGTTCGTACCGCGAACAACGGCTATTCGAATAGTTTGATAACCCTGCAGGGGTGTACTTCTTCACACATGTTTTCACCACTTAGCGTCTGCACACGACATGTGCTCGGCAGACTTCAAGTGAAAGACGACGTGGGTGTAGACCACGACCTAACCAACCACTCAAGTCTCTCGTCCAGGTTTATCGCCTATTTGGGTTCCATCCATGGGGAGATCCGGCCGGGGTGTCGCTCACGGCCCCAAACGATGTGTACAGGGTTCCCGAGTCACCAAACGGGCAACCGGTACACCGTGCCACGTACCTGTCGCATCACAGCCCACCCCGAGGGTCAGCGCTGTGCACGACCTCCAGTAAACTATAAACACCAGAAACTAGTTGCAACTCCTGGACAGAGTACAAGGGCAGTCAATAAGTCGAGCGGGGTCATATTTCAGGGCCCAATGTGTGGTAGTAACTGTAACTTGAATCACACACACAGATCTCGGGTCCTATGGACGATTCCAATGAAACAACCCACCATGTACTCCTACATGGCCTTTCATCGATACCTTTACCAAGCGTATTCCACACTTCCCTCTCTTTATCGGTAAGATCATTTCACTCTGATCCATCACGCAGATGAACCAGACCAGACACTACTCTAAGCATAGCAGGCAACATAAGTAAATAGCATGGTGGATCACACATCACATGGCTCAATCAACTCCTACACATGCTAGTGGGTTTCAACTATTTACTGTGGCAATGACAGGTCATGCAAGGGAATAGGGTTCAACTACCGCAGCAAGTAGCAATTCACGCGCTGTTGCCTTAATGCAGTAAAAGAGAGCAGGAGCGAGAAGATTGGGTTTGTATCGGAATGATCAATGAATGCTTGCCTGACAAGGTAGTTGTCGGGTACTGCTCTTCAACTGGATACGCAGCAGTATCCTCGGGAGCAGTACCTAACACAGGAAATACCGATGATACAATCATTAACAAACAAATGCAACAATATGATGCATGTTTATGACATGGCAAGATGCATGTGTGTTGGCTAATGCAACTAAAACCAGAAGGGTTTGAACCTATTTGAATCAAGGATTCAGATTGAAGTTCAAACTATTATTTAAATAAGTGCATTATCATGTTTTTGATATATACAACAAGTTAACTTGTTCAAACATGCATGAAACCAGTGCCATTAGAAAGATTGGATTTTTCTGATCATTTTTCATATATAAATCTTTTCCATCTGAGCTATGGTTGATTTTATATGATTTTTAGAAGTTTTGGGTATTTTCTGGAATTTCCTGAATTATTTTAAATCTAAAAAAATCCCAGAAAAACCTTTACTGCGTCAGCATGACATCATGCTGACGTCAGCCAATCAACAGGGCCAGTCCAGGTCAAACCTGACCAGTGGGTCCCTCATGTCAGTGTCACAGCTAATTAACTGAGTTAATTAGAGTTTAGTTAAAACTAATTAGCTGTCAGTGGGGCCAGGGCCCACGTGTCAGTGACTAAACTAATTAACTAATTAATATTAAATTAACAACTAAACTATGTTTGACTTGCGGGCAGGGCCCACATGTCATTGACCCAGGGGGTCAAACCCATGGTCAAAACAGGTTCAACTCGTCGGCGTTTAGCCGCCGGCGAGGCCAAACGCGGCGGCGTGCTTCGGAAAACGCCTACGGTGCACGGCTCGAGCTGCGGCTGGGTGCGTTGGAGAGCTCTTGCTCTTCCGCATCGGATGGTGGTGGTCGCCGGACCTGGGGTGGCCGGAGACGACGGCAACGAGCTCGACGGCGGCGACCGGCGTCGGGCGTGTGTGGAGATGCGGCTGCAGGTGCCTAGGCGATGCGTGCGTAGCACCGTTCGCATCTACGTGCTGTGGTGAGTGCGATGGACGGGTGCCGGTGACCAAATGGTCACCGGAGCATCACCGGCGACGAGCACGGCGGCGGTGCGTGCGGGCGAGCTACGTGCAGTGTGTTACAGGGCAAGAGGGAGCCAACGGAGAAGGGGAGGAGGTAGCTAGGCTCACAGCGGTTGCAGCAAGCACCGAAGCGAGCTCGGGGGTGGTCGGAGCTGAGCAGCACGGCGAGGGGGATCTCCACGGCCGGAGTTGGGGAAGAAGAGGTCGGGGGCGTCTCCAGGGCGGGCGAGCGCTCGGGGCTCGGCCTGTTCGAAGCAGTCGAGGACGACGGAGACGATGGACAACACGGCGGAGCTCGGGGACGACGGTGGACGTGGTTTCTACGACGGTGCGATCACGGCGGCGTCGGCCATGGCGCGGGGAGAGCGGAGGAGAGGAGCTGGGGAGAAGCGGAGGTGTCTGAGGGGTCGAGGAGGTCGTGGACGTTCGATCCATCCTTCCAGGACGACGAGGGGGTGAAGCAGGGCGGCGGGCAGCTGCGTGGCGCGCCGTGCGGTCGCCGTCGAGCACCTGCCTGCCTGCCTAGCCGAGCCAAGCAGCTCGTTGGAGCGGCAGCTGGGCTGGGCCGGCAGGTGGGCCGGGTGGCGCCAGGTAAGTTCTCTCTCTCTCCTTTTTTTCTATTTTCTTTTCTGTTTCATTTCTTTTGCAGCTTTGTTCATTTAATAAAATTGCCTAAACATTTTTATAACTCATGACACTTGTCATACCTGCTGTATATAATATTAACAGTAGGAAACATTATAGTTCATGATTATTTGAGCATTTAAAATATTTTATAGCATTTAAATGCCCAAATTCAAATACCATATGATTTAATCCAAAGCCCTAGACTGTCCTAGAAAATTGTGCACCATTTTTGGCAGAGGTTTAAGACCAAGGCAGAAATGATGAACATTTTGAAGGGCATTTTGGGTACATTGGAAAATATTTTATCAAACCCTAGTTGTTAGGGGAGGGGTGCTGGGGTTTCTGTTAATCCCATTTCAAGTTTCTTTGAAAGTAAACATGATGCACACTCTAGTCAGGTCCTAGTGCAAGTGCTAGCTAGGGATGTGACAGCCCCGCCCGTCAGGTTTGAAATCCTGACGTGCGCGCGCTGGCGCCCGAGCGGCTGGGCTGTTAGCCCTGGGCCGTGCACTGTGGCCGTCCTGGCCCAGTTGCACATGACCTTTTCTTCTTTTTCTTTTCTGTAAAGTTTCAAATAATTTTACAGAAATGAATATTAGTCCAAATAAATTAATTCCAATTCCTAAAATCTTGTAATATTCCAACCTATTTAATGGTATCATTTTCACACATATCCATGAAACTTTTCTGTTCTTTTCAAATTTAAATTCAAATTTGAGCATTTAAACACCTGTTCAAAAATCCTTAGATTCCATTCTGTCACTCCAAAACTCCAACTAAATTTTTTTGCCATCTTAGTTTTCCCCCTAGTATTTAACAAAAATAAGTTGACATTTTTCTGAGCACTTTGATTTTTCTGTTTTCATTGTGGTCTTATTTTCCCGTTGTTATTTTGCGACGATTAGATCCTATATTTGACGAAGTTGCTGAAGAAGGAGAAGGAGAAGGATTTGAAGACTTTGAAGACCAAGCCAATCCAGGCAAGCAGCCCTTTGACCATGATACACTTGTTCTTCGTAACCCGTTTGTTTCCGATGCATGATGATAGAGTTACGGTGGTGACCTAGATGAACCACCACTTGATGCATGCTTTGCTCACGATCTTGCTATGTGCTAGATGTCATGCAAATAGTTAGTAGAGATGCTTAGTGATGCATGTGTGACATGAACCTTTGAGGTTGAAATCTTTTCATAAAACCCCGTCGGATGCCATTCATGCCCGAGGGAGATGATGAGATGGGTAACCACTTGATGACGAAGTGGTGTACCGAGACAGGTATGAGTGATGTTTTTCAAACGGATTGGTTTAAGTTGCGACCGTTATTCCAACCATACATGTGCAACCACTCTACCCCTTATGGGACGGGGCGTTATTGATTACTTAGGCCGATACTAGCATGGTGCCCGCATTACTAGTGACGGGAAGACTTGAGGTCTTTCCCGGGACGGGGTCGTGCTTGGATAGACGACCATGACTGTTTTCACAGGGCACCGGACACACCGTTGGTCCCTTCGGGCACGCGTGACATTGAAATTAGGGCAAGTCCCGTGATCTATTGTTGTACTCAAGGGCCGTGTACCAACGAGTGGACTCTATGTTAGTGTCGCCTAAGGAAAGATAATGACCGGGTGCTTCCCCCGAGTACTTGAGGTACTGCGGGATCGTGGGTGACACGAAAGCTTCCCGGATCTTATGGGTAAAGTGCGCAACCTCTACAGAGTGTAAAACTATTCGAATAGCCGTGTCCACGGTCAAGGACAGTTGGGTAACCGCTCTTGGGCTACGTCCAATGTTTGCGAAACCTTGTGTGTGTTTGTTGAGTCAAGGTGGTGACTTGACTCGTTGAGGTGAATCATATTCATGTTGACATCGTTAACCTGTCCTTGAGGTTACAAGATATTATTGATGCATACTTGATGGTAGAATATTTATTCTAGCCCATTGCTAGATTACTCATTATTGTTCAATTGCATTGTTACTTTGAACCACATCATGGGTTGCTTGCGAGTACATTCAAAGTACTCATTGTCTTGCCACTGGTTATTTAATTGGCCAGGCATGGAGGAACAGGATTATGAAGAAGAGTTCTTTGGAGACGAACATGCGAACTAGGACACTATCCCAGTCCGAATGCATGTAGGGTTAAGGCAGATGGCATGGGTTCTACCTATCATCGAAGACTTCCGCTGTTTGAGTTATTTGCTATTCAGCCCGTGAGGCTTTATCTATGTAAGACTTGGCCATAATGGCCATAATTTGTGTAAGACGGTATGTATGGATGTAAGACTCTTGTTATTCAGCTTCTGTGTGTTCAGTGAGCATTGATCTCTGGGATCACTGTACACGTGCATTCGGTGATCTCGACTTCTAAGTCGGGGTCCCCACAGAGCTGGTATCAGAGCCATCCTGACTGTAGGAAGCCTTAGTTAGCATGGGCGTTAGTTAGATGAGACCCCTTTTCAAAAACCTTCTGAACCTCTCTTCTTTTCTAAACCTGAGATTTCATCAGCTTATTAACCCCTCCTATTCCACCTTTGTAGATGGCTGCTGTTCCCGAAGAGCACCTGACCACTGGGTTTCCCTTGCTTCTCGAGGATAGCCTCCAGGAGTGTCTGTTCCACCGAGCGCCCATCCTCACCTACCTTGAGCATTGGGTTAGCGACACTGAGGTGGAGTACCATGTGGAAGTGATCGTAAAGGCAAACGATCCTCCCACAAGTTGGTTCTTCGAGGGACCCCAGATGGCAACACTACCTCTCGCTGTCGAGGCTGCTGCACTCAAGGCACTAACCCGTCTCCGCGAGCTTCTTCCGGAGATGGCAGCCAAGATGACAACCCGCTTCTTACCTTACCGGAAGGAAGGTGAAGATGAAAGCAGCGCACTAGCCCCTCCACTGAAGGAAGGACTCTCGCTTCGGTTCCAGACCTACTTCAGTCTATGTGCCGACAGCTTGGCACAAGACTTGGCCTCGGAATCAATGAAGCTCCGAGAAGAACTTCACAAGACCAAGGCACTTATTCGTCGAGCTCAAGAGAAGACATATAGGATCAAGAAGGAAGGAGCACCTTCCGGACAGTCCGCTATCGCATACCGAGGCGGAAGGCCCTCCGAAGATGTATCTTCCAAGAATGAAGAACCACCTCGGCGACACCGGATGACGGCAAGGGAATATCGCAAGCTTTTCCCTGCACCACCGACGAAGCACCGTCGTATCCAACTCCTCCACTCCCCCACACCCTCAAGTGACAAGGGGGCCCAGACAGATGAAGACAAGGAGGAAGACCCAGAAGAGCCGGAATGCGCGACCGAGCATTCCGCCGCTTAGGCATTATTCGCTACTCGGATGTGCCAGTTGTGACCTCTACGGTAGGATAGGTCGTGTAACCCCTATGCGCAGTCGAGTCCTTGTATGGTTCATATGAAACCATCTAGTGTTTGATTTTGTCGTGTTTGGATGTATGTCGTATTCTTCCTTCGGGAATATGTAAACGACTGCATCACCCATTTGGATTTTAATGAATGTGTTTTGGCCTTTCGGCCCTTGCATGATTTGATTAGTGTCACACCCACCCCCTTACTAGGCACCCATCTATCTTGCTTTCCCTCTTCCAAGTCATGAGACCTTTTACCGCTCCAACCGGATGCCTGTTGTAACTCGTACTGGTACCTCTACCCAGCAGCCTGAAGCCGGAGCATCCGCTCAGTCAGAGGCAGGCCACGACCAAACCAACGACCAAGCTCCACCACCACCACCTCCTCCGAACATGGACATGGCTCAGCTTCTCCAAGCTTTCCGAGAGGAACGCCAAGCCAACACTGCATCCCTTCAGTTGATTGCTCAAGCTGTCACCAACAACCGCCAGCCGGCGGGTAATGGCAATGGACGTTCCACGTTGGCAGAGTTCAAGAAGCATGCACCGCCAACTTTCATCGAGACTGTTGAACCCCTGGATGCAGACGACTGGGTCCGCACCATTGAGGACTTACTGGAACTAGTCGGATGCACCGAAGACCGTGAGAAGGTGGCTTATGCAGCCCACTGCCTCGGGGGGACTGCTAGAGCTTGGTGCGATGGATTCAAGGTCATGCATGCTGAACAAGACATCACTTGGGTCAACTTCAAGGCAGAATTCCGCAAGGCCCACATTCCTTCCGGAATCATGGCTATCAAAAAGCGTGAGTTCCGAGCCCTGAAGCAAGGAAGTGGCACTGTCAAGGAGTACATGCAGAAGTTCAGTGTTCTGTCAAGGTATGCCCCTGAAGATGTCAACACTGATGCTGCAAAAAGGGAGCGCTTCATGGAAGGCCTCAATCAGACTCTGCAGTATTCGCTTGTCGTGTGCGACTGTCCAACCTTCCCTGACCTAGTGAACAAAGCACTTATGCTTGAAGACAAGCGTCATGCTTTGGAAGACACTCGCAAGCGCAAGATGGTCAGCAAGGGAAGTTCCAGCAACCAGAAGCCTCGTCCGTGGCAGTCAGCCCCGGCCAAGCCAACCTATCAGCAACCAAGAGCTCCTGCACCTCATACCAACTATCAGCCTCAGCAGTATGCCAACCCAAGGCCAGCTTTCAACCCCAATACCAGTGGTGGCAACAAGATCAACAATCCAAACCAAGTCACTTGCTTTGGATGTGGTCAGTCAGGACACATCTCCAGGGTGTGCCCCAACAAGAAGCCTGATGCCCCGCGCCCCAATGCGCAGAACCCAGGACAAGGCCGCGGGATGCCACCAAGGAACCCACCTAACCATGGGAAGGGGCGTGTGAATCACGTCACTGCTGAAGAAGCCCAGGAAGACCCGGACGTCGTGCTGGGTACGTTCCTTGTCAACTCAGCACCTGCAACTGTCTTGTTTGATTCTGGAGCAACGCATTCATTTGTCACTCAAAGATTTGCATTAAAAAGTGGCATGACCCCTACACCCCTGAATAACCCTATGGTGGTGCAAACCCCTGGAGCAGAGATGAGAGCCAAGATAGGCTGTAAAGGAGTCAGTATTACCATTAACGGTGTAGACTTCCTAGCAGACCTTATCATCCTAAGATCGCAAGGCTTGGATGTGATCCTAGGGATGTATTGGCTCAGTAAGCACCAAGGCTTATTAGACTGTGCCAATCGGACTGTCACTATGACCAATGACCAAGGAGTCGAAGTCAAGTTTGCTTCCAACTCCTCTTCCGCTCAAGCCGCTCAAGTCAACTGTCTGTCTGAAGTTGGGCTAGAACAAGTACCGGTGGTATGTGAGTATCCTGATGTCTTTCCGGATGAACTACCGGGAATGCCCCCTGACCGTGACATTGAGTTCATCATCGAGCTCGTGCCCGGAGCAGGACCCATCTATAAGAAGCCTTATAGAATGGGGACGGAAGAATTAGCCGAGTTGAAGAAGCAACTGGAAGAGCAGCTGAGGAAGGGATTTATCCGCCCAAGTGCCTCCCCTTGGGGATCTCCTGTTCTGTTTGTGGCAAAGAGGGACGGTACCATCCGCTTATGCATTGACTACCGTTCCCTCAATGAAGTTACAATGAAGAACAAATATCCACTTCCCAAGATCGAAGATCTGTTTGATCAGCTCAGCGGAGCCAAGGTGTTCTCCAAGATCGACCTCAGATCTGGGTACTACCAGCTGAAGATCAGACCCCAAGATATTCCAAAGACGGAATTCGTAACCAGATATGGCCTGTACGAGTGCACGGTCATGTCCTTTGGGTTAACCAATGCCCCAGCTTACTTCATGTATCTCATGAATAAAGTCTTCATGGAATATTTGGACAAGTTCGTTGTTGTCTTCATCGATGACATTCTTGTCTTCTCGAAGACGGAGGAAGAACACGAGCAACATTCGAGGATGGTCCTAGACAAGCTTCGGGAGCATCAACTATATGCCAAATTCAGCAAGTGTGAGTTCTGGCTGCATAAAGTTGGATTCTTAGGTCATGTCTTGACCGAAGAAGGATTATCAGTTGATCCCGCGAAGATCGAAGCTGTGACCCAATGGCAATCTCCAACGACCGTCAAGCAAGTCAGAAGCTTCCTCGGACTTGCGGGCTATTACCGCAAATTCGTGGAAGGATTCTCTAGCATTGCACAGCCAATGACTCAGCTCCTCAAGAAGGACAAGAAGTTCGAGTGGACACCAAAATGCGAAGAGAGCTTCCAAGAGCTCAAGAAGAAATTGACCACCGCCCCAGTTTTGGCAACACCTGATATTCACAAGGAGTTCGTGATATATTGTGATGCCTCTCGTACCGGATTGGGAAGCGTTTTGATGCAAGAAGGCCGAGTCATAGCATACCTCTCCAGGCAGCTACGACCTCATGAGGAGAACTACGCTACCCACGATCTTGAGTTGGCGGCAGTAGTTCATGCCTTGAAGACATGGCGGCATTACCTCCTAGGGAAACGGTGTGAGATATACACAGACCACAAAAGTCTGAAGTACATTTTCACCCAAAAGGAATTGAACATGAGGCAGCGAAGATGGTTGGAACTCATCAAAGACTATGACCTCAGTGTTCAATATCACCCCGGGAAGGCTAACGTGGTGGCCGATGCCTTAAGCAGGAAGGCTTGCTCTTTGAATGCCGTTATTCAAGAAAGGCAGCCAGCCTTGTTTAAGGAACTCGAACAATTCAGTTTGGAATTGGTCACCCCTGGATTTCTGGATCATTTGGAAGTCAGACCGACCCTGATGGACGAAGTCAAGAAGGCGCAAGATGGACATACAAGCATTGAGGGCATCAAGAAGAAGATGAAGCTAGGCAAGGCCCCAGGATTCTCTGAAGACGAGCACGGGATTGTTTGGTACAAAGGCCGCATCTGCGTACCAAACAAGACGGAGCTGAAGAACCTGATCCTGCAAGAAGCCCACGACACTCCGTACTCCACCCACCCCGGAGGAACCAAGATGTATCAAGACTTGAAGGCACGATTTTGGTGGCACGGGATGAAAAGAGAGACTGCAACCTATGCTGCAAAGTGTGATGTGTGCCAAAGGGTCAAGGCTGAATATCAGCGACCCGCTGGATTGCTCCAACCACTCAAGGTTCCCGAGTGGAAGTGGGATAAAGTCGGAATGGACTTCATCACTGGACTACCAAGGTCAAATACAGGACATGACTCCATCTGGGTCATAGTCGACCATTTGACCAAGGTGGCCCATTTCATTCCTGTCAAGACTACCTATTCAGGCAACCAGTTGGCAACTCTCTATATCAACCGAATCGTGAGCCTCCACGGCGTCCCCAAGGAGATTGTGTCAGATCGAGGCACCCAGTTTACTTCAAGGTTCTGGAGAAGATTCCAAGAAGCCTTGGGAACCAAGTTATCTTTCAGCACAGCTTTCCACCCACAGACCGGAGGTCAGACAAAACGAGTAAATCAAATTCTCGAAAACATGCTCCAAGCCTGTGTCTTGGCATATGGAGCCAAGTGGGAAGATTGTCTCCCTTTTGCCGAGTTCTCCTATAACAACACTTATCAGTCGAGCCTTCAGATGGCACCATTTGAGGTGTTGTACGGACGCAGATGTCGCACACCCCTCAACTGGTCAGAGACTGGAGAAGGGCTAGTCTTTGGACCGGATATTCTCCGCGAAGCAGAAGAGCAACTCCAACTAGTCAGAGAACGTTTGAAGGCAGCCAAGTCAAGGCAGAACAGTTATGCTGACACTCGACGCCGAGACATGAGTTTCCATGTCGGAGATCATGTGTACCTGCAAGTAACCCCTCTAAAGGGAACCAAGCGTTTCCATGTAAAAGGTAAACTTGCACCAAGATTCATTGGCCCTTTCAAGATCATCGACCGACGAGGAGAAGTGGCTTACCAATTGGAACTACCACCTGAGCTATCCGATGTGCACAACGTATTCCATGTGTCACAACTCCGGAAATGTCTCCAAGTTCCAGACAAGCCTAATCTCTACAAGGATGTTGATCACCAAGCCATTGATCTGCAGCCTGATTTGACCTACCGCGAGAAGCCCATTCGCATTCTGGATGAAGCAGAACGACGGACACGAAGCCGCACCATCAAGTACTTCAAGGTCCAGTGGAGCAACCACACCGAAGCAGAAGCAACCTGGGAACGTGAAGACTATCTTAGATCCGGGTTTCCCGATCTCTTTTAAGACCTAGTTTAGGAATCTCGGGGACGAGATTCTTGTAAGGGGGGTAGGTCTGTCACACCCTGCATTTTGTAACATGTTATTTGCAACAATGAAGCATGAAAATTTGGACCAACAATTTTTTTTTGGCATCATTTGGCTTTTATTTGGAATTGAGTTTTTCTTCATGTGCTTTTTATGTGCTCATTAAAGTCAACTATTACCTCTTGTAGAATTCCTCTCCATACCCAAAACTTCTGCCCAATGATCATGCCAAGTGTTATATAACAGCATAGTATTTTCTTACAAAATTAATTTGGCCAAAATGTATTTTATAAATTTAGTATTCCTAAAACCCCTGAATTAAGGTTTGCACTGCAAGTGCTTGATTTAGGGTGAGAAAATTATTTCAAAAAGTATATTTGAGACCTAGTAGTCATAGGACTCCCAGAAACCACAAGAGTATAATTTTAAAAGTTATTTTCCTATTTTATTTAAAAGCTTTTTCTTAAGGCCAGAAATGGCCTTTAATAGGGAAAAATTATTTAAGTATTTCAAAAATATTTGCCAAAATTCAGAGAGACTCATAGGACATATATTGTCCATATATAAGAGTTTCAACACTTGGTCATGTTCAAAATAATGGGCAAATCCCTCTAAAACCCTTTCTGGATATTTCAAGCTTTTGAAATATTTACAAAGGAAATATTCTCCAAAAATTCCAGGGAAATTCTATTATGTCACATATGGCTTATATGATGATCTTGCCAAGTCCCATGCCTTGGGAAGCAAGAAAACATCATCAAAACACTTCAAAACCATTATGTCCATATTTGAAGTTTGAGCAACTTTACATTGCCAAACTTATCCAAATGCTCTCAAACTTGGTGCACATGCTAGAAAGGCCTAATAAGGCATCTAGACCAAATGACACAAGAATTGGAGTAGAGCAACTTGATTAGAATACCCCAAAACCCTTTCTGTTCAAATGCAAATTTGAACAACTTTACATTACCAACTTTTTACCTCGAGCTTCAAACTTTGTGGGCATGATCATAACCCCAAATGATGAAACTACACCAAGTGGTGCATCAAGGGGAGATGATTAGCTTGACTCAAACAAGATGAAGCCATTTCTGTTAATTTCTAGGGTTCACCAGAGTTACATTGGCTAGTTTCTTCAAATGAGCCCAAATTTGGTGAAACACCCTATTTTCTTATAAGATTCAATCCTGTTAAGTGTCATGGCAAGTGGAGATCATTTGCTTGATCAAAACTTGATCAAACACCTTCTGCAATTTTACCAAAACTACCATCTTGACCCCTTTTACTATTTACCTTGGCCTCAACTTTCTACCACAGCTTCATCTAGTTACTATCTACCTCCAGTAACTCCCCCATGTCCCCAGCTCCATGATTGAGGGGTGAAAACCCTAGTTCACCGTGCTGGACAACCATTTTCTACCAAGTTACCAGCTTCCTCTCTCTCTCCTTGATAATCCAGAGCATCCAAAGCCACAGATGAGCTGCTTGCATCACCCTGGACCCCCCAGACATGGCGGACGCGCCCAGAGGGCCAATGGCATGCCATGGCATGCGATAAGGCTGCTCCAGCGCGCGCTACAGTGCGCCCCCGCACTGTAGCTTCGCCCAATCGCTTGCCCCCGACAGCCTCGAGCTCTCCCCTCATGCCAGTCGATGCCCCTCGACGTCCTCGACATCCCCGGGCGCTGTCCCCCTCCTCCTCTGCCCTCCAGTGGCCGTCTTCACACGCGCGCTGGCCGCCCGCAGCCTCCACTCTTCGGCCTCGCATGCGCGCGCTGTCTGGAAGCTTCCCCGCTCCTCCTCTCCCCTCTACTAGGCGTAGAGCTCGTCCACGAACCTCCCCGGCTCAAACACAGGCACCAGAACGGCCTCTGGCCTCGCCTGCAACCTCGCCGGCTGATGACCCACAACCGTAAGGGATCTATTGCAGCATTTTCGATAAGTAAGAGTGTCAAACCCAACGAGGAGCATAAGGTATTGATAAGCGATTCTGAGCAAGAAATTACTGCAAGCACTAAAAGATAACTTTTTAGGGGTTTTCTCGGTATAAGCAACAGGAAAGTAAAAGCAAGCAATGTAATAGGCACCGAGAGTAACAAGTGGCCCAATCCTTTCTTAGGAAAGGAGAGGCCTAGCAACTGAACTTATAAAGACTAAAGTGTTCCTGAGGACACACGGGAGAGGTAGTCATGTGCTTTCGCCATATTCCGTATCGATACTATGTTATGTGTTGATAAGTGTTGAGTGGGTGGATCTATGCTAGTACACTCTCTAGACTAAGATGAGTGCACTCTTCTGATTAAACACCTTGCAAGCATCCGCAAATACAAGATAGAATTTAAGGCAAAAGCCTAACCATAGCAATACGATCGAGGATCCATTATTCCCTTATGCAAAAGCGTGCGAACTGGGGTTCAGGTTTCTGTCACTCCGGCAACCCACCATAAGCATTCTTTGAACACAATGTATTCTCCTAGGTCCTTAATAAGGCGAAGTGTTGAGTGTTCGACTCACACAACACCACTAGTAGAATGACAACACAACTTAAGTATCAAACAACACATATTACTTCAACAGCATATGACTACTAACAACAAGACTTTCCCCATGTCCTCAAGAACTAAGGCAACTACTCACGAGACATAAAAGAGATCATGATCAGTGGGTATGAATAGGTGATAAACAATCTGGACATAATATTATTTCTCCAACAAAACTCAATAGCATTCACCACAAAGTAGTAATCAACACCGATGGAGTAAAGAGGATAGGTAGTACGCGTTACAACACAAGTTGCAATTGTGAGATGGGGTTTGGATGAAGATGGAGATGGTGCTGGTGTTGGGGATGATGTTGATGATGATCTCGATGATGCCCGTGACGATGGTGATGACGATGGCGACGATCTCCCCTTCCGGGAGGTGATCTCCCCGGCGGAATCTGCCCGCCGGAGATGGCTTTTTCTTCTCTGTAGGTTTCCGCCACGGAGCGGCGGCGGAACTCCGTAAAAACTCTCGTTCTTAGGGTTTTTGGATAACGGAGAGTATATATGCAAAAGGGGGCGACCAGAGGTGGGCCAGGGGCTCCAGGCGCCCCCCGGCACGGCCAGGGGGGGGGGGGCGCCCCCAGGGCGCCTGGGCACCCTGTGGCCCCCCTTCGGTTGCCCTTTCGCATGTCTTCGTGATTCGTCTGAAAAATATCTCCCGTCAATTTTCAGGTAATTTGGAGGTATTCTTCTTCAGCAACTCAGCGTCCACTTTTTACCGCTGAATCCTGCATCTGCTGCTTCGGCATCGGAAAGTTGCAAACTGTGTAAAATAGACCAAAACAACATAAGAACATCATCGTAACGTGAAATATATAAATGAATAAGGATATATTATGATACAAAATAGTGATGCATTTTGGACGTATCAACACCCACAAGCTTAGACCTCGCTTGTCCCCAAGCGAATACTGAGCTCGGTAAACCTGTCCACAAGTTTAGAGAGTGAAGTGTCGATAAATAAAATACGGACAAGAAGCATCACAGTTTCTTCACCAACTCAAATATCCTCAACAGCAATCTTCAACTCATAAGGCCCTTATAAAAGAGTAGTAACACTTATGTTCGGAAGTAGGGCTAAGGAAACTCATTGAATCATGGCAAACATGTCCTTTGGTCAAAGAACAACTAATAGCTTTTACTTTTGCTCTTTCTTTGTGTTTTGATGAGATTAATTGAAGCGTTTGAAAGAACATGTTATCAGGAAAGAAGTGAAAGTGTTAACACAAAGGAAGATATTTTCCTTAGCTGGGCTTGACAAACAACTTGCTTATCAAATGATAATGTCAACAAGGATATGATATGACAAATCTTAATGCAACTTTATATGAATGAATCCTTATCAACATCAAATGTCTGCTCTCTTTAAGAATAGAAGGGAGTAGGAATAACTGACTCAACTTAAAATTAAAAGATAGGCCCTGCTCTAGGGTAGTAGGGAAAACTCATGTGCTATCCTTAAATCAAACAGAATGAAAACAAGTTTTGAGAGGTGCATGATTTGTCAACGAATGCTAATAGATAACTCAATTACTTCTTGAGCTGGACAAGTTTCGAGGAACGGCTCCCGCACGAGGACGATCACATCCTCTTATTCTCCTTTGTTTATCACTGCCAAAGTTTTCTGATTTCTCATGAACAAAGCGTGAAGGAGGGTTTGTTTGTTATATTATTTCGAGCCGGGCGCACTCTTTGCCAGTTCCTTCTTGTATTATGGGTTTGCACATTAGACATTCAATCCCGGGGTGAAGCTTGTCCAACTCAAAAAGATCATGAATTAGCTATTACTTCCTCATGAGCTAAAACAGAGGCACAAAATAAAAGATTTTGAACATTTAAGGATAACACATAAATTCTGTACTTTAGGAGGTGGTGGTGGAATACCACGAGTAGGAAGGTATGGTGGACTCATATGGAAGGTATTGGTTTAAGGGTATGGATGCACAAGCAGAATTCCGCTTAGTACAGAGTTAGGCTAGCAAAGGTTTGAGAGAACATACAATTGATGATGACTAAGATGCAAAACAATATAAAGCATAAACATTGAAATAAGCATAACACATCAAGTTGTCTTCCTTGTCAGCATAACACTTCAAGCACAATAACATAAAGGTTTTGGCTATGTCGATACTTTAGGAAAATCATGCTTGTTGTTATGACCAAAGCTATGTTTGCCAAAATTAAACAAAGTTTTCACAGCCATACCTGATATAAGGTCAATACTCCCCATAAGAGTCATCATATAAGTTCGATTGCGTGAAGAGAATACCGAGTGCAGCAAAAGGAACCAATAACTTCTCATTAATATTCCATCATAGACGACTCCACACTCACGGATACAATCTCCCCACCGAAGGAGTGATAGACCTCAATGCACACACCTATTTCATATAATAACCTCCCTAGACATGATACGACTCTTCTTGACTCTAAAAGACAAAAAGTAAAGATAAAGATACCGGGCACTCCCCCAAGCTTGGAACAAGCCAAGGGAATGCCGTTACCCCAGGAGATTTCACTCCTCATCCTTGTTGGCGTTGATCACGTAGTCCTCGGCGAAACGCTTCCATGGAAGGGGTTCTCCAGTCTCATATGAGAAGCTTGTCTCCTGAATCCTGCAGGCAGCACCCATACTCATGCGCATAAACCTTAGTTCATACTCACAGTTCTGGTGATGTAGATCATTTATTTGCCCTTGGAGCTCTATAATTCTTTCTTCAGACGCGGTGATGCTTTTCCACATCTCCTTCATCTCCTTCAGGAAGTAGTTCTTCAGCTCGTTGATGATGTTAAAGTTAGCTTCAACACCACGCTCGATCATCTTCTTGTACTCGAAGACTTCTTGCTCCACTTCTTCTAGCCTGGCCTGGATGCTCCCCTCCTTGATAGGTCCCTTCAGATCTTCTTGATGAAGGACACCGTCCTCCATCCGAACAACCTGAGGGTGCTTCTTCACCTCAGCAAGGTAAGGGTTGATGACGTTGACGACGAACTTGTCCTTGGGGGAACTTGGAGAAGCCATGGCACCTAGATTCAGCTGACAGATTCCCTGGCAGAAACAGATCGAAAAGAAAACACACGAAATCGCAAGATATGTTGCCGGAACAATCCGGGCAAATATATAGCAAAAATTTATGCACAGAAAGGAAGGTAACAGGCTAAAGCGGGGTCGGAGGCGGACTCCCGGGTGTCCAGGCGCCTTGGCGGCGCGGCCAGGAGGTGGGGCGCGCCAGGGGGGCGCCTGGACCCCCTGGAGCTCGTCTCCGACTCCACTTAGGCTCAGAATTTTTCTAATTTTGCAAAAACTAGTAATACAGAACTTTTATGATGGTTCGCGATGTTTCCTTACCGTACTACATACCTTTTCTTTATTCTGCTTCTGCTGGCGTCTGAAACAGGGCTGCAACATGTTCTTCGTGAGTTGTTGTGTATATTATATTCACGTCAACATTGACAGGGTCTCCTGCTATGTAATGTTTAAGTCTTTGCCCATTCACAACTTGAGGTTTGGTGCCTTCAAAATTGTTAATCTTAATTGCACCAGACCGATAGACTTCTTCAATATGAAATGGCCCTTCCCACCTGGAAAGTAGTTTGCCTGGAGAAAACCTGAAACGGGATCTAAACAAAAAAACTTTATCACCAACATTAAATTCACGTTTCAGAATCTTCCTATCATGCCACTTCTTTACCTTTTCCTTGAACATTTTAGCGCTCTCGTAAGCTTCACTTCTCCATTCATCTAGAGAAGTCAAGTTCATGAGACGCTTCTCACCAGCTAGTTTTGGGTCAGCATTAAGCTCTCTAACAGCCCAGAAAGCTTTGTGCTCTAACTCTAATGGTAAATTGCAAGCCTTGCCATACACCATCTTATAGGGGGACATGCCCATGGGGTTTTTGTAAGCAGTTCTATATGCCCACAAAGCATCTCCTAACTTATTCGACCAGTCCTTTCTATTTCTGTTTACTGTCTTCTGTAAGATCAATTTAATCTCTTTATTGGTGAGCTCAACTTGCCCACTAGTTTGAGGATGATATGGTGAAGCAATTATATGGTTGACATCGTATTTGGCTAAAGCTTTTCTAAAAGCTCCGTGCGTGAAGTGTGATCCCCCATCAGTCATGAGATACCTTGGTACACCAAACCTAGGAAAAATTACATCTTTAAGCATTTTCAAAGATGTCTTGTGATCAGCACTTTCAGTGGGGATTGCTTCAACCCACTTGGTCACATAATCAACAGCTACTAAAATGTGAGTGTACTTGTGCGAAGAAGGAAAAGGACCCATAAAATCAAAACCCCAACAATCAAAAGGTTCAGTCACTAGTGACTAATTCATAGGCATCTCATTCCTTCTACTAATGTTACCAACTCTCTGACATTTATCACAGGCTAAAACATAATTTCTAGCATCCTTAAAGAGAGTAGGCCAATAAAAACCTGATTGAAGAACCTTATGTGCAGTCCTCTCACTGGCACGATGTCCTCCATAGGGACTATCATGACACCGTCTGAGAATGTCCTTCTTCTCATGTTCCGGTATGCATCTTCTCACGATCCCGCCGGGACCTTCTTTGAAAAGATGTGGGTCATCCCAAAAGTAGTGCCTCAAATCATGAAAGAATTTCTTCCTTTGCTGAAAGGTTAAACCTAGAGGCAAATACTTTGCAGCAATAAAATTAGCATAATCTGCATACCAAGGATCGGAAAGAGATTGTACTTTTACAACGGCAAGTTGCTCGTCTGGAAAACTATCGTTGACTGGGATGGGATCATGAGGTATATCTCCCATCCTTGAAAGATTGTCCGCCACCGGATTGTCTTCTCCTTTCCTATCAACAATCTGCAAATCAAATTCTTGAAGAAGGAGTACCCATCTGATAAGCCTTGGCTTGGCATCCTTCTTTGTCATAAGGTACTTAATGGCAGCATGATCAGTATGAATAATAACTTTGGAATCAACAATATACTGCCTAAACTTATCACAAGCAAATACTACAGCTAAAAATTCCTTCTCAGTAGTAGCATAATTTCTTTGAGCACTATCAAGGGTTTTACTAGCATAATGTATAACATTCAATTTCTTATCAACTCTTTGTCCTAAAACAGCTCCAACAGCAAAATCACTTGCATCACACATAATCTCAAAAGGTAAATTCCAGTCAGGTGGTTGTACTATAGGAGCGGTTATTAAAGCTTTCTTAAGGACTTCAAAAGCTTCCTTACAACCCTCATCAAATACAAAAGGAACGTCCTTCTAGAGAAGATTAGTGAGGGCCCTCGAGGTCTTAGAAAAATCTTTAATAAATCTTCTATAGAAACCAGCATGACCAAGAAAACTGCGAATACCTTTGATGTCCCTTGGATAGGGCATCCTCTCAATAGCTTCGATCTTGGCCTTGTCCACTTCAATTCCCCTTTCGGAAATCTTGTGACCAAGAACAATTCCCTCATTAACCATGAAGTGGCACTTCTCCCAGTTGAGTACCAAATTTGTCTCCTCGCATCTCTGCAAAACTTTATTAAGGTTGTGGAGACAATGGTCAAAAGAAGTTCCATAGACGGAGAAATCGTCCATGAAGACTTCCATAATATCCCCGCAGAAACCATGAAAGATAGCAGACATACACCTTTGAAAAGTAGCAGGGGCATTACATAAACCAAAAGGCATACGCCTGTAAGCATAAGTACCAAAGGGACAAGTAAAAGTGGTCTTCTCTTGATCAGCAGTATTAACATGAATTTGAGAGAAGCCAGAATAACCATCGAGATAACAAAAGTGGGTATTTTTGGATAACCTTTCAAGCATTTGGTCGATGAACGGCAACGGGTAGTGATCCTTCCTGGTTGCCTTGTTCAACTTCCTGTAATCAATACACATTCTATATCCAATAATAATTCTCTGAGGTATTAGTTCATTTTTATCATTAGGAACCACAGTTGTACCCCCTTTCTTAGGAATACAATGTACCGGACTTACCCACTTACTATCAGCTATAGGGTAAATAATACCTGTGGCTAGAAGCTTGAGAATCTCAGTTCTCACAACATCCATCATCATCGGGTTCAACCGTCGTTGATGATCAACAACCAGTTTAGCATCAGGCTCAAGGTTGATAGTATGTTGACAGATAGATGGACTAATCCCCTTAAGGTCATCAAGGGTGTAGCCAATTGCGCCTCGGTGTTTACGAAGTACTTCCAATAATCGCTCTTCTTCATATTCTGAAAGGTTAGAATTGATAATAACAGGATATACTTTCTTTTCATCTAAATAAGCATACTTGAGCGTGTCGGGAAGAGGTTTAAGATCGAACACCGGGTCTTCTTTCGGTTTTGATAGAATTCCCAAAGGTTCAACCGGAAGGTTGTGCTTTAGGATAGCAGGCTGCCTCAAGAATATTTCATCTAGTTCATTTCTTTCCTGCATATGCAAATCATTCTCGTGGTCGTCCATGTATTGCTGCAAAGGATCATTAGGGGGAATAGCAATAGAGGCAATACTTTCAATAATTTTATCATCACTAGGTAAGTCAGTACCACGAGGTTGCTTAGAGAACTTAGAAAAATTAAATTCATATGGCTCACCATCGAATTCAACAGAAACTTTACCTTTCTTGCAATCTATTATAGCTCCACAAGTTCTAAGAAAAGGTCTACCAAAAATAATAGGACAAAAATTGTCCCTCTCTGAACCAAGTACTAGAATGTCGGTAGGGTATTTTACCTTTCCACATAGGACTTCAATGTCCCTCACAATTCCGATAGGAGAGATAGTTGTTCTGTTTGCAAGATGAATGGTAACATCAACTTCTTCAAGTTCACAAGGGGAAATCTCACCGATGATCTCTTCATAAAGTTAATAGGGGATAGCACTTGCACTCGATCCCAAATCGCATAGCCCATAATAATTGTGATCTCCTATTTTAACAGATACCACTGGAGTACCTGAAATTGGTCCTTTATTCTTGGCTGTGAGAAGGTTAGTGGAAACAGCACAAAAATTTATATTGGAATCCAAAACATCATTAGTAGCAAGGTCTTTAATCAATGCAACTTGAGGATCGACCCTGATTTGGTCCTCAGCCTCATCAACTCTTCTCTCACTTTTATTTATTATGCCTGTCACAAGAGAGTGCTCCTTTATCCTTGCGGGAAAAGGAGGCTTTTCATATATAACTGCAGGCAAAATAGGGTCAGCAACATAAATATCAATAGGTTGCTCTTTAAAAGGTTCATGATGCTGGTCTCTCTTCTTTTTAAAAGAATCAACGTGAGAGGCAAAATTCTTACAGGAATCAACCACTAGATGGGAATCAAGACCAATCTTAGAGCAAAAAGTATTGAAGTAATCAGTTTTCACATAGCTCTCTATATAATCATGTTCATAATTTATAGCGGGTTCAATACCTTTATCAATTTCCCAATCTTCGGTATTCCTCTGGATCCTTTCAATAAGATCCTACCTTTCTTCAACACTCTTCTTCTGAAATACCCCACTAGAGGAGGCATCCAGCATCTCCTTATCCTGACGAGAAAGCCTGGCATAAAAATTTGTAAGTATAATTTCCTTGGGAAGCTTATGAATAGAGCATTTGAGCATTAGGGACTTCAATCTCCCCCAAGCTTGAGCAATGCTTTCTCCGTCACGAGACCTAAAGTTATAGATATAGTTCATGTCTCGATGAATTTCATGAAGAGGATAAAACTTAATATAAAAGAGAGACATAAGCTCCTGCCATTCAAGTAAGTGTGAGTTATCGAGAAGCCTATACCAATCCGAAGCTTTATCTATAAGTGATACGGCAAACAATTTCCTCATGACAAACTCCCTCGATACACCTGCAAGCTTAAATAATGAACATAGTTGTGACAAATATAGCAAGTGTTCACCGGGATGTCTGTCTCCTGCATAACGATTAGCCAAAACATAATCGATAATACCAGCTGGTATTTTATAAGGCACAATTTCAGTAGGGGGAGGTTCAACCACCACAGGTGTGGGGCGTCTCCCCGCAAGCAACGGTCCAATAACAGGGTTGTCCATGAGGACAAAGAGCAGAAATAGCAAAAATAAAAACATAATTATAAAAACTTCCTTACCAGCTTCACTTTACCAATAGCGCTACGCTCCCCGGCAACGGCGCCAGAAAACGGTACTTGATGACCCACAACCGTAAGGGATCTATTGCAGCGTTTTCGATAAGTAAGAGTGTCGAACCCAACGAGGAGCAGAAGGTATTGATAAGCGATTCTGAGCAAGAAATTACTGCAAGCACTAAAAGATAACTTTTTAGGGGTTTTCTCGGTATAAGCAACAGGAAAGTAAAAGCAAGCAATGTAATAGGCACCGAGAGTAACAAGTGGCCCAATCCTTTCTTAGGAAAGGAGAGGCCTAGCAACTGAACTTATAAAGACTAAAGCGTTCCTGAGGACACACGGGAGAGGTAGTCATGTGCTTTCGCCATATTCCGTATCGATACTATGTTATGTGTTGATAAGTGTTGAGTGGGTGGATCTATGCTAGTACACTCTCTAGACTAAGATGAGTGCACTCTTATGATTAAACACCTTGCAAGCATCCGCAAATACAAGATAGAATTTAAGGCAAAAGCCTAACCATAGCAATACGATCGAGGATCCATTATTCCCTTATGCAAAAGCGTGCGAACTGGGGTTCAGGTTTCTGTCACTCCGGCAACCCACCATAAGCATTCTTTGAACACAATGTATTCTCCTAGGTCCTTAATAAGGCGAAGTGTTGAGTGTTCGACTCACACAACACCACTAGTAGAATGACAACACAACTTAAGTATCAAACAACACATATTACTTCAACAGCATATGACTACTAACAACAAGACTTTCCCCATGTCCTCAAGAACTAAGGCAACTACTCACGAGACATAAAAGAGATCATGATCAGTGGGTATGAATAGGTGATAAACAATCTGGACATAATATTATTTCTCCAACAAAACTCAATAGCATTCACCACAAAGTAGTAATCAACACCGATGGAGTAGAGAGGATAGGTAGTACGCGTTACAACACAAGTTGCAATTGTGAGATGGGGTTTGGATGAAGATGGAGATGGTGCTGGTGTTGGGGATGATGTTGATGATGATCTCGATGATGCCCGTGACGATGGTGATGACGATGGCGACGATCTCCCCTTCCGGGAGGTGATCTCCCCAGCGGAATCCGCCCGCCGGAGATGGCTTTTTCTTCTCTGTAGGTTTCCGCCACGGAGCGGCGGCGGAACTCCGTAAAAACTCTCGTTCTTAGGGTTTTTGGATAACGGAGAGTATATATGCAAAAGGGGGCGACCAGAGGTCGGCCAGGGGCTCCAGGCGCCCCCCCGGCGCGGCCAGGGGGGCGAGCCCACAGGGCGCCTGGGCACCCTGTGGCCCCTCTCCGGTTGCCCTTTCGCATGTCTTCGTGATTTGTCTGAAAAATATCTCCCGTCAATTTTCAGGTAATTTGGAGGTATTCTTCTTCAGCAACTCAGCGTCCACTTTTTACCGCTGAATCCTGCGTCTGCTGCTTCGGCATCGGAAAGTTGCAAACTGTGTAAAATAGACCAAAACAACATAAGAACATCATCGTAACGTGAAATATATCAATGAATAAGGATAAATTATGATACAAAATAGTGATGCATTTTGGACGTATCACCGGCGCACGAGTCCACGATGGACCATGGGCTCGGCTATATAAGCACCTCCGAGCCTCTCCAACGGCACAAACAGCCTCCCATCACCCCCAGCAACACTCCAGCACCACTCACTCATCCCCGAAGAGCCCCAGTGCTCGGGATCGATAGGAGCTCCGCCGCGTCGGGCAACCGGCGATCTCGCAGTACGAGCCTCCCCGCTCCTCCTTTTGCTCGATTTGGAACCGCCGTGCACCACTGATACTTTCCCCTCGCTTTTCCCTCTCTGTAGCTGTCGGAATCAGCCGGAGCAGCGACTTCCCGAAGCTCCTCCGCCGTCCCACATCGCCGCCGGCGAACCAGACCTCCCCGGCGGGCCGCACCACCACCCCTGCATCCGCGACTCGTTGCTGAGCCCTTCCCTGCCCTCCATTGCCTCCGCCGTGCCCGGATTCGCCGCCGGTGAGCTCGCCGTCGCCGTGGCCGCAAGGTTGAAGATGACAGGCGGGCCCCGCTTGTCATCCGCACCGTCCTCTCCCTCCCCTCGCAGTCGCTAACAGCCAGGCCCCGTCCGTCAGGTTTGAAATCCTGACGTGCGCGCGCTGGCGCCCGAGCGGCTGGGCTATTAGCCCTGGGCCGTACACTGTGGCCGTCCTGGCCCAGTTGCACAGGACCTTTTCTTCTTTTTCTTTTCTATAAAGTTTCAAATAATTTTACAGAAATGAATATTAGTCCAAATAAATTAATTCCAACTCCTAAAATCTTGTAATATTCCAACCTATTTAATGGTATTATTTTCACACATATCCATGAAACTTTTCTGTTCTGTTCAAATTTAAATTCAAATTTGAGCATTTAAACTCCTGTTCAAAAATTCTTAGATTCCATTCTATCACTCCAAAACTCCAACTAAGAATTTTTGCCATCTTAGTTTTCCCCCTAGTATTTAACAAAAATAAGTTGACATTTTTCTGAGCACTTTGATTTTTCTGTTTTCATTGTGGTCTTATTTTCCCGTTGTTATTTTGCGACGATTAGATCCCGTATTTGACGAAGTTGCTGAAGAAGGAGAAGGAGAAGGATTTGAAGACCAAGCCAATCCAGGCAAGCAGCCCTTTGACCATGATACACTTGTTCTTCGGAACCCATTTTTTTCCGATGCATGATGATAGAGTTACGGTGGTGACCTAGATGAACCACCACTTGATGCATGCTTTGCTCATGATCTTGCTATGTGCTAGATGTCATGCAAATAGTTAGTAGAGATGCTTAGTGATGCATGTGTGACATGAGCCTTCGAGGTTGAAATCTTTTCATAAAACCCCGTCGGGTGCCATTCATGCCCAAGGGAGATGATGAGATGGGTAACCACTTGATGACGAAGTGGTGAACCGAGACAAGTATGTGTGATGTTTTTCAAACGGATTGGTTTAAGTTGCGACCGTTATTCCAACCATACATGTGCAACCACTCTACCCCTTATGGGACGGGGCGTTATTGATTACTTAGGCCGATACTAGCATGGTGCCCGCATTACTAGTGACGGGAAGACTTGAGGTCTTTCCCGGGACGGGGTCGTGCTTGGATAGATGACCATGATTGTTTTCACAGGGCACCAGACACACCGTTGGTACCTTTGGGTACGCATGACATTGAAATTAGGGCAAGTCCCATGATCTATTGTTGTACTCGAGGGCCGTGTACCAATGAGTGGACTCTATGTTAGTGTCACCTAAGGAAATATAATGACCGGGTGCATCCCCCGAGTACTTGAGGTACTGCGGGATCGTCGGTGACACGAAAGCTTCCCGGATCTTGTGGGTAAAGTGCGCAACCTCTGTAGAGTGTAAAACTATTCGAATAGCCGTGTCCACGGTCAAGGACGGTTGGGTAACCGCTCTTGGGCTACGTCCAATGTTTGCGAAACCTTGTGTGTGTTTGTTGAGTCAAGGTGGTGACTTGACTCGTTGAGCTGAATCATATTCATGTTGACATCGGTAACCTGTCCTCGAGGTTACAAGATATTATTGATGCATATACTTGATGGTAGAATATTTATTCTAGCCCATTGCTAGATTACTCATTATTGTTCAATTGCATTGTTACTTTGAACCACATCATGGGTTGCTTGCGAGTACATTCAAAGTACTCATTGGCTTGCCACTGGTTATTTAATTGGCTAGGCATGGAGGAACAGGATTATGAAGAAGAGTTCTTTGGAGACGAACATGCGAACTAGGACGCTATCCCAGTCAGAATGCCTGTAGGGTTAAGGCAGATGGCATGGGTTCTACCTATCATCGAAGACTTCCGCTGTTTGAGTTATTTGCTATTCAGCCCGTGAGGCTTTATCTATGTAAGACTTGGCCATAATGGCCATAATTTGTGTAAGACGGTATGTATGGATGTAAGACTCTTGTTATTCAGCTTCTGTGTGTTCAGTGAGCATTGACCTCTGGGGTCACTGTACACGTGCATTCGGTGATCTCGACTTCTAAGTCGGGGTCCCCACACGGGTGAGGCGACCTCACCCCACCCCGTGATCGTGGGGAGTGGACGCCTAGCAGACCGCGCCTCGGCCCCATCCAGTCAGCGGGCCACGCCCCCACACCTCCACCATTTATGGGGAAGGAGCGGGCCGCCTCCTTTCGCATTTACTGCAACGTGACGCATGCGTACGGAAACCGCCCCACGCATGTCGCCCACGCCACGCACGCCCCTCCACCCCGCGCCGCGCGCGCGGGCTGTGGGAGGCGCAGCGCGCGGAAATTTTACCACGGTGAGAACCACCCCGCCTGCCCGCGCACCGTTCTGGGCCTGGCCCAACAATGTGTCGCGCTTATGTGTGGCCCAGGCCCAGGGGCTCCTGTCGGTGTACAAAAAGAGGGGTACACTTTTTGTACCCCTATGACTGTGCACGGGCAGTCTGAGCCACGGCGCCATCGCACCAAGCATGGCAAGGGAGGCGAGCCGGGGCAAGACTGAAGCTTGATGGAGACTGGAGCGACGCCAAGAACAAGACCACGAAGAGCAAAGGGACGAAGCGGCTTCCCCCGGCAAGATCCTTGCCGGGGCCGGCTCTGGCAGCCCCGGCAAGACACTTGCCACGGCAGCTCGCCCCGCCCCTACGGAGTGAATCACCCTTGAGTCCACCACCCCCATGGGGCGAGGATTCGGGAGATATCCCCGTGGTGGCATGCAGATCTTTGTGATGACCTTCAAGATCAAATGCAAGATAAGAAGATGACGACCCTTGGCGGGATCCCAGCCAAGGGGGTCCACAAGGCCCCCGGCAAGCACCTTGCCGGGGATGATAGCAGGCGCCGCGGCAAGACCCTTGCCGGGGCCCTGGCAAGGCCCTTGCCGAGGACACCCACGAGGCCAGCATCTGGCCCGCACCAACTGGGTTTCCACCGACCCACGCAGCTGCCGACCCGACCAGCTGGACAGGCTCCTGCGTGGCAACCCACAGATCTTCATGGAGACCCGCCGTTGCGCCACCTTAGCTGCCTGTCTGCCTACATGGCACCTCACGCACCGCTGGCCAGGGCGCGTGTCGACACGAGGAGGAGCGGCAACGGACAAGATGGGTGTCTCCCCTCGTCCCCGATAAAGCAAGGACACCTAAGCTGGGCGCATTAAATGCACCTTGTCCAGTAATGCGAGGGATAACCTCGCATCATTGTACCCTTTCCACCTCCTGTGTGCCACTGTGGCAACCCCTTTTCCCTATAAAAGGAGGCCCGAGGCGACCAGGAGGAGGATTCAGCTTTTCGGAACCCCTCATGACTCTTTTGGAGCTCCTCGTTATCTGAAGAACACCAACATATAATCCACCAAAGCAGGAGTAGGGTTTTACGCATCTTTGCGGCCCGAACCTGGGTAAAGGAACCGTGTCCTGATCGTTAGATCCGCTCTTCTCTCAACCCCGCGCCCCGCAACCGTAGTAGGGATTCTTGTGATCCCATAGGTGTCGATCCAAATACACCGACAGGTTGAATTGACAACTCAGCTTCTAATACTTAAGAATATTCTTTGGCTCCCCTTGTGTCGAATCAACAAATTTGGGATGAATACTTTACCCTCGAAAACTGTTGCAATCCCCTACACTTGTGGGTTATCAAGACTATTTTTTGGCGCCGTTGCCGGGGAGCATAGCTCTATTCTTTAAGTCACTTGGGATTTATATCTGCTGATCACTAGGAAGAATTTGAAGGATTCAAAAACCAAGATCTTACCCTCAACTACGAGGGGAGGTAAGGAACTTTCATCTAGCTCCGCACTTTATTCTCCTTCTGTTATGAGTAAACTTGCGACACCTACTCCTGCTATTGAATCTGATATGTCGTATGTTCTTGATGATGCCACTTCTGCTATGTATGATGAAACTACCTCTATGCCTGATATTGTGCCACTAGGTGAATTTCTGGATGAACAAATTGCTAAGGTTAGGGAGAATGGAAATGTTGAAACTGATGATATTTATGAAAGTGATGATGAAACTACTCCCAATAGATATGAATTACGTGTTGTTCCTGAGGGTTATGTTATGGATGAAGAAACTGCTAGAGACTTTCTTGCTTGCAATGATAGATATGATCTTAAGAAGTTATTAGCTAAGTTGAAAGAAAAGTCCTTGAATGATAGAATGAAATATGACCCTACTTTTGCCACTTCACCTATCTGTATTACTGATAAGGATTATGAATTCTCTGTTGATCCTGAGTTAATTACTTTGGTTGAATCTGATCCTTTCCATGGCTATGAGTCTGAAACTGTTGTGGCACATCTTACTAAGTTGAATGATATAGCCACCATATTTAGCAATGATGAAAAGATTCGCTATTACTATATCCTTAAGCTATTTCCGTTCTCGTTAAAGGGTGATGCTAAGACTTGGTTTAATTCTCTTGATCCTGGTTGTGTGCTAGTCCCCAGGATATGATGTATTACTTCTCTGCTAAATATTTTCCCGCTCATAAGAAACAAGTTGCCTTACGGGAAATATATAACTTTGTGCAAATTGAAGAAGAGAGTCTCCCACAAGCTTGGGGGAGGCTTCTCCAGTTACTTAATGCTTTGCCTGATCATCCTCTTGAGATGCATGATATACTTGATGTCTTTTATAATGGACTAACCGATGCTTCCAGAGACCACCTGGATAGTTGTGTTGGTTGTGTTTTCAGGGAAAGAAAAGTTGAACAAGCTGAACTACTATTGAATAATATGCTGGCCAATGAAAATAATTGGACACTTCCTGAACCAGCCCCTAAGCCAACTCCGAAGAAAAGAGGTGTTCTATTTCTCAGTCCTGAAGATATGCAAGAGGCAAAGAAATCTATGAAAGAAAAAGGTATTAAAGCTGAAGATGTTAAGAATTTACCACCTATTGAAGAAATACATGGTCTTGGTAACCCGACACGGGTAGCAAAGGTAAATTCTCTTTATAGATTTGATGAAGGTGATTTTCCTAGTTATAAGTCTGCTAGCCAATGCTTATATGAGTTTGACAATTTCATTGTGAAACAAGAAAACTTCAATGCTTATGTTGGTAGACAATTACAACACAATGCTTATATGATTGAACGCTTGAGTGATTATCTGTCTAGAGCTAAAGGTGAACTGAAACTCATTAGTATATATGCTCAGAATGATTTTCTCAATGAACTAAATAGTAAGAATAATGATAATGCCATTAGAGTTGTGACTAGAGGTGGTAAAGTGACTCAGGAACCTCTGTATCCTGAAGGCCACCCTAAGAGAATTGAGGAAGATTCTCAGAGAGCAAATTTAAATGCACCTAGTTCTTCTAAAAAGAAGAAAAACAAAAATGATAGGACTTTGCATGCTTCTAGTGAAACCTGTAGCTGACACACCTGAGAATCCCAATGATATATCTGTTTCTGATGCTGAGACAAAATCTGGTAATGAACATAAACCTAGTGATAATATTAATGATGATGTTCATGATGATGCTCAACCTAGCAATGATAATGATGTAGAGATTGAACCTGTTGTTGATCTTGATAACCCACAAACAAAGAATCAACGTCATGATAAGAGAGACTTTCTTGCTAGGAAGCACGGTAGCAAAAGAGAACCATTGGTTCAGAAACCCATGCCTTTTCCTCTGAAACGATCCAAGAAAAAGGATGATGAGGATTTTGAACGCTTTGCTGAAATGAGTAGACCTATCTTTTTGCGTATGCATTTGACTGATGTGCTTAAAACAAATCCTTATGCTAAGTATATGAAAGATATTATTACCAACAAAAGAAAGATACCTGAAGTAGAAATTTCCACATTGCTTGCTAATTACACTTTTGAGGGTGGAATGCCTAAGAAATTAGGAGATCCAGGAGTACCTACTATACCTTGCTCCATTAAGAGAAACTATGTTAAAACTGCTTTGTGTGATCTTGGAGCTGGTGTTAGTGTTATGCCTCTCTCTTTATATCGTAGATTTGACTTGAGTAAGTTGACACCTACTGAAATATCTTTGCAAATGGCTGATAAATCAACTGTATACCTGTCGGTATCTGTGGGGATGTGCCTGTTGTAGTTGCAAATGTTACTATTCTAACGGACTTTGTCATACTTGATATTCCCGAGGACGATAGTATGTCTATTATTCTTGGAAGACCCTTTTTGAATACTACAGGGGTTGTTATTGATTGCAACAAAGGCAATGTCACTTTTCATGTCAATGGTAATGAGCATACGGTACGCTTTCCGAGGAAACAACCTCAGGTCAGTATCAATTATACTGGAAAAACTTCAACTATCACTTTTGGAGGTTTTGAGTTTCCTATTCCTACTATCAAGAAAACATATGACATCCTTATTGTTGTGGACATACATATCCCCATTGAGGTAACCTAGTGTTATTTGAAAATTCTCTAGTTTCATGTTACTCGGAAAGAGTTTATTAACAAGACTTGATCAACCTTGTTAATGGATTCCATTTGATGAGCGTGGGATAGGTGAATCTAGATAGCACAAACTTTATGTACCCTCTTTTTACTTTCTGTTAATTAGGATAAATAAAAGAAAAATAGTATTTTCTGCCTGTTTCCATACTTATCCATGCAAAAAAACTATCCCGAAAATAGAAGTTCTCCAAATGCCATGAAAATGAAATATGATTTTTTCTAGAATATTTGAGAAAATATGGCACAGAACACACAGCGAGGGGAGCCAGCACCTAGCCACGAGGGTCCAGGGCGTGCCCCCTGCCCAGGGCGCGCCCCCTGCCTCATGGGCCCCACATGGCCCCCCTCCACTTATTCCTGCACCCATGCTCTTCTTCTTCCTCCCAAAAAAATCATCAACCAGCTCAAACCCGAGTTCTAGCTCATCTTGCTGCCATTTTCGATCTCCTTGCTCAAAGCACCATTCACCAAACTGTTTGGGGAGATTGTTCTTTGGTATGTGACTCCTCCATTGGTCCAATTAGTTTTTGTTCTAGTGCTCCATTTATTGCAAATTTATGCTGCTATGGTGACCTTGTTCTTGAGCTTGCATGTCAAATTTTCTTGGTCCCAAGTAGTTCTAATGCATGATATAGTCTCCAGGCACTAGTAGGAGTTGTTGCTATCAATCTTATTGAGTTTGGTTAACTTTTATTTTGAAGTTACTAAACAATTTCAGAAAATTTCAGAAAAATGTCTAGGAGAAACTTCCAAGGTGGTTCTTCAAGGAAGCAAGAACCGAGGCTCGCATTCCGAGAGCCGGACGATGAACTACTGAGGGATGCTGATGTACGGCCCTGTGAATGGCCTTCAAATGAGTTCATGGGTCAATCTGGCATCAAGGATGAATGTTACGCATACGTGCACAATGCTGACCTCGAGGGCTTCATACAAGATAAGTGTCCTCAAATCCGTGGCTTAACTGATAGCTTTGTGAGAAGGTTTAAATTTTCATCTTCATGTAATTCTCACACTGTATTGTTTGACCTGTATGATAAATCTGATACCATGGATTTAGAGGATTTTAATTATGCTTGCAAGCTCCCACAGTGGGGCAGTATGAGTGATCCTCGCAAATCTGAATTTAGAGAATTCCTTGCTAGTATTACAGTGGGGGAATCCAGGGAAATCACACAAGCTACCATAGGAAGCATTCATTTTCCTGCTATTCATTACTTTGCTCCCTTTATCGGTACATGCATAAACGGTCAGGATGAGGCTTGTCACATGTGTGTCACTGATCTTAGTGTTCTCAGGAGTGCTGTACTAGGTGATAAGCAATATAACTTGGGAGCAATTGTTGCACGTAGGCTACACCATAGTGGCTTGCATGGAGATTTATTTGGTGGGATCTATGCTACCCGCATAGCCCGCTTTTTTGGTGTCCCTGTGCACGTGAATGATGAACCTTTACCTCCTGCTTATTTAGACTGCCATGCTATGACTAGTCACCGGTTTATAGAGTGGGACGATTAGACCCTCAAATATCGACTAATCTTTAACAGGCAGCATGCCATCCCTATTGTTCTTCCTGCGCCTACTTTGTTTAACATTCAGGAAAAAGGGAGATACACTATAACTATGGAGGAGACAAATGCTTATTATAACATGACGGAGGCAGCTCGCCTTCGAGATGCAGCCCAGCATGCAGTATCTGCTGCATCCCTGTACAACCCAAACTATGACTTTGAATATCCATTAGGCCAATACTGGCCATAGACCAACTTAGGCCAAAAGCCTAAGCTTGGGGGAGTACGTGTTTCTCACCGACTTTACATTCATGTTCACACTTATTCTAGTTGTCGGTGCTCACACTCTTTCACTGTACCATTCATGCTTAGTTTCAATTTCTTTTTCTTAGTCTTTTTCTTGTGTGCTAGAAAAATCCAGAAAAACAAAAAATATATTAGTTGTAGCTTCTAGCTAGTTTACTTTCTTTGCTTGTAGCAGTAGTTAAAATGAAAACACAAAAAGATTTCCCGTTCTTCTTTTGCTTGTTGGGAGCTTTCCCGTGTAAATAGTTTCTTTTCTTTTCTTTAGGGGTTGAGAGTAGAATACCATGATTAAAATGCTAAGTGGCTCTCATATGCTTTGTTGATTTAACCTTGAGCCATATTACCTTGTTTTCTCTCTTGTATTAGATGTCTGCAGATTCCAGCTTAGTCCAATGCACGTGCTATTATTATTATACACACTGTTTGGTCGTGCGAGTGAAAGGCAATAAGGATGATATATGATGAACTAATTGAGTAGCTGGTATGAACTCGACCTCTCTTGTTTTTGTAAATATGATGGCTCATCGTTCCTGATTCAGCTTGTTATGAATGAAACATGCTTGCAATGACAATTAGAGATCATAGCTGCTTATGCCATGCTTAATTAGCTGAGAGTTTATAATGGTCTATCTTGCGTGCCAACATGATATTACAATGGTTGTTTTGTGGTATGATGGGGTGATGTGGTATCCTCCTTTGAACGATTCAAGTGGTCTGACTTGGCACATGTTCACGCATGTAGTTGAAACAAATCAACATAGCCTCCACGATATTTATGTTCATGGTGATTTATATCCTACTCATGCTTGCATTCATTGTTGATTAATTTTAATGCATGTTCATGACCGTTGTTGCTCTCTAGCTGGTCGCTTACCAGTCTCTTTCTAGCCTTCACCTGTACTAAGCGGGAATACTGCTTGTGCATCCACTTCCATAAACCCCAAAGTTATAGCATATGAGTCCACCATACCTTCCTATATGTGGTATTTACCTGCCGTTCCAAGTAAATTTGTATGTGACAAACTCCAAACCTTCAAATTAAATTATGTTTTGTATGCTGGAACAGCTCATGTATCAACTAGGGTTGTCTATATCTTCCATGCTAGGTGGGTTATTCTCATGATGAGTGGACTCCGCTCATCATTCATGAGAAAATGAAAGGTAACCGGGATGCCCAGTCCCATGCTCAAAATCATAATAATTAAACAAAACTCCCCCAGGGATGTTGCTTGTTTGGATGGTACCCTGTGGATTCGGATGACCGTGGAGTGTGCTTGTTGGTGGTTGGGGGAGTATAAACTTTACCATTCTGTTTGGGAACCACCTATAATGTGTGTAGCATGGGAGATATCGAGATTCTTGGTTGTTATGTTGACAATGAAAGTATACCGCTCAAAATGTTATTCATCTCTATTTAAAAATCGAGCTCTGGCACCTCTACAAATACCTACTTCCCTCTGCGAAGGGCCTATCTATTTACTTTTATGCAGAGTCATCATCCTCTTATCAAAGAGCACCAGTAGGAGAGCACCTCCGTCGTTGCATGCATTACTATTAATTTGCATTGAGTATGACCATGATTGGATCTCTTTTGCCATGAATTACAATGTCTAGTCAGTCCTTGATCTTTAAAGGTGCTCTGTATTTATGTTTTGCGGTCTCAGAAAGGGCTAGCGAGATACCATCTTGTTATATCATATCATGATTGTTTTGAGAAAGTGTTGTCATCCGAGGTTTATTATTATTGCTCGCTAGTTGATTATGCCATTGATGTGAGTTGTCTTGAGACCTGAAACTTATTGAATGTGGTTAGTTCATGATCTTGTTGAAAACTTGAATGACGGCTTACATATTTACAACAACAAGAGCAAACAGAGTTTGTCAAAGTTTTTCTTTATCACTTTCAGTTTATCAACTGAATTGCTTGAGGACAAGCAAAGGTTTAAGCTTGGGGGAGTTGATACGTCTCCAACGTATCTACTTTTCCAAACCCTTTTTCCCTTGTTTGGACTCTGACTTGTATGATTTGAATGGAACTAACCCAGACTGATGCTATTTTCAGCAGAACTACCATGGTGTTGTTTTTGTGCAGAATATAAAGTTCTCGAAATTGCCTGAAAATCAACGGAGAATTATTTTGGAAAATATAAAAAATATCTGCAAGAAGATCCACACCAGGGGGCCCAGGGCCTGTCCACGAGGGTGGGTGATACGTCTCCAATGTATCTATAATTTTTTATTGTTCCATGCTATTATATTATCCTTCTAGGATGTTTTATGGACTTTTTTTTCCTTGTTTTTGAGTTTACAGAAAAGGAATATCAAACGGAGTCCAATTGACTTGCCAATTTTTGATGATTTTTTCTGGACCAAAAGAAGCCCCCGAAGTGGAAGAGTTGGGCCAGGGGAGCCACGGGCTGCCCACGAGGGTGGGGGCCGCGCCCTAGGAAGGTGGTGGCACCCCCCTATCTCGTGGATAGCCTAAAAGCCTCCCTTACTTGGGACCTACGCCAAAAAATCCTATAAATACTGAAACATTCGGAAATTAACCTAGATTGGGAGTTCCGCCGCCAAAAGCCTTTGTAGCCACCGAAAACCAATCTAGACCCTGTTCCGGCACACTACCGGAGGGGGGAACCCTCACCGGTGGCCATCTTCATCATCCCGGCGCTCTCCATGACGAGGAGGGAGTAGTCCACCCTCGGGGCTGGGGGTATGTACCAGTAGCTATGTGTTTGATCTCTCTCTCTCTCGTGTTCTTGAGATGGCACGATCTTGATGTATCGCGAGCTTTGCTATTATAGTTGGATCTTATGCTGCTTCTCCCCCTCTACTCTCTTGTGATGAATTGAGTTTTCCCTTTGAAGTTATCTTATCGGATTGAGTCTTTAAGGATTTGAGAACACTTGATGTATGTCTTGCACGTGTTTATCTGTGGTGACAATGGGATATCATGTGATCTACTTGATGTATGTTTTGGTGATCAACTTGCGGGTTCCGTGACCTTGGTAATCTATGCATAGGGGTTGGCACCCGTTTTCGTCTTGACTCTCCGGTAGAAACTTTGGGGCACTCTTTGTAGTTTTATGTGTTGGTTGAATAGATGTTCCTGAGATTGTGTGATGCATATCGTATAATCATGCCCACGGATACTTGAGGTGACAATGGAGTATCTAGGTGACATTAGGGTTTTGGTTGATTTGTGTCTTAAGGTTTTATTCTAGTATGAACTCTATGATAGATTGAACATTACTACGGACTCTTGAATAGATCGATCAGAAAGAATAACTTTGAGGTGGTTTCGTACCCTACCATAATCTCTTCGTTTGTTCTCCGCTATTAGTGACTTTGGAGTGACTCTTTGTTGCATGTTGAGGGCTAGTAATATGATCCAATTATGTTATCCTTGTTGAGAGAACTTGCACTAGTGAAAGTATGAACCCTAGGCCTTGTCTACTATCATTGAAACACCGTTTATGCTCATGATTACCACTTGCTACCTTGCTGTTTCTATATTTTCTGTTTACAAAAACATATATCTACCATCCATATTGCACTTGTATCACTATCTCTTCGCCGAAATAGTGCACCTATACAATTTACCCTTGTATTGGGTGTGTTGGGGACACAAGAGACTCTTTGTTATTTGGTTGCAGTGTTGTTTGAGAGAGACCATCTTCATACTATGCCTCCCATGGATTGACAAACCTTAGGTCATCCACTTGAGGGAAATTTGCTACTGTCATACAAACCTCTGCACTTGGAGGCCCAACAACGTCTACAAGAACAAGGGTGCGTAGTAGACATCAAGCCCTTTTCTGGCGCCGTTGCCGGGGAGGTTAGTGCTTGAAGGTATATCTTTAGATCTTGCAATCGAATCTTTTAGTTTCTTGTTTTAGCACTAGTTTAGTTTATAAAAGAAAACTACCAAAAAATGGAATTAAGGTTACCTCATATGCTTTATCTTTTTAATATCTTTCGTGAAAATGATGGGAAGGAAAATTGTGCTCAAGTACTAGAAGAAGAATTACATAGAATGCTTGGCATAAAATATGTGCATGATGAGCATGATTGCAATATTGTTAGTGTGAATCCTTTGAATATCCATGAGGCTAATGATATGCAAAGCCACAAGCTTGGGGAAGCTATGTTTGATGGAGATGATAGTTTTAGTCCCCCAAGTTTTGATGATAATATTTATTATGATGAAAGCATGCCTCCTAACTATGATGATTATATTTATGAAAGTGGATTTGGAGCGGTCATGACTTTATTTAGTGATGAATCCACTATTTCGGAAGATGTTCTAATTGATTATGAGAACAAAGTTGCTATCTATGATGATTATTGTGATGACTTGTATGCTATTCAGAATAATGATAACCATGAAACTTGTCATCATGATTTTAGTTTTCAATTGGATTATGCTTCACATGATAGTTATTTTGTTGAGTTTGCTGCCACTACTATGAAAGAGAAGAATTTTGTTTATGTGGAGAGTAGTAAAATTTCTATGCAAGTAGATCATGAAAAGAATGCTTCATGTGCTGGTTATATTTTTGAATTCATTCGTGATGCTACTCAAAATTATTATGAGAGAGGATCATATGCTTCTACATATTGCAATAATATCAAGTTTCCTCTCTATGTGCTTAAAGTTTGGAAGTTATGCTTGTTTTCCCTTCCCATGCTAGTTGATTATCGTTCCCATAAGTTGTTTGCTCACAAAATCCCTATGCATAGGAAGTGGGTTAGACTTAATGTGCTATTCATATGCTTCATGATGCTCCCGTTATGTTTCAATTCTTATCTTTTATGTGAGCATCATTATGCCTAGCTAGGGGCGTAAAACGATAGCGCTTCTTGGGAGGTAACCCAATTTTATATTTTTTGTTTTTGCTTCTTTTTAGGAATAAATATTGCATCTAGCCTCTGTTTAGATGTGGTTTTGTGTTTTAATTAGTGTTTGTGGTAAGTAGAACCTTTGGGAAGACTTGTGTGAAGTTTATATGATCTTGCTGTGAAAAACAGAATCGTTTGCACTCGCTAGAATGGTCATCAGATTTTACTGGTGCGTGTTATTTAGTTGATTATTTTTGCAGATGATTAATAGACAAATTCCTCACGTTTACCAATTTAGTTTGAATTTTTTGGAGTTACAGAAGTATGCGAAACCTACAGATTACTACACACTGTCTGTTTTTGACAGATTCTACTTTTCGTGTGTTGTTTCCTTATTTCAATGCATCTATGAGTAGTATTGGGAAGTATGTAGCATAGAAAAGTTGGAATACAGTAGGTTTAACACCAATATAAACAAATAATGAATTCATTGCAGTACCTTTGAGTAGTGGTTTGATTTCTTATACTAACGGAGCTCACGAGATTTTTGTCTAAGTTTTGTGTTGTGAAGTTTTCAAGTTTTGAGTATTGCTTTGATGGACTATGGAACAAAGAGTGGCAAGAGCCTAAGCTTGGGGATGCCCAAGGCAGCCCAAGGTAAAATTCAAGGACAACCAAAATCCTAAGCTTGGGGATGCCCTGGGAAGGCATCCCCTCTTTCGTCTTCATCCATCGGTAACTATACTCGGAGCTATATTTTTATTCACCACGTGATATGTGTTTTGCTTGGAGCGTCTTGTATAATTTGAGTATTTTCTTGTTAGTTTGCCACAATTATACTCGCTGGACACACCTATTTGAGAGAGTTAATTATGGCCTAGGAATTGTTAGAACACTCTATGTGCTTCACTTATATCTTTTGAGTTGAATAGTTTTTGCTCTAGTGCTTCACTTATATCTTTTAGAGCACGGTGGTGATTATATTTTGAAGAAATTTTTTAACTCTCATGCTTCACTTATATCCTTTTGAGAGTCTATTAAAACAGCATGGTAATGTGCTTTGGCTATAAAACTAGCCTTTCCATGATAGGCATCCAAGATCAATGTAGTAAAAACTTTCATACTAAGTGCATTGAATATTATGAGAAGTTGGATGCTTGAAAATTGTTTTGAGATATGAGGATAGTGATATTAGAGTCATGCTAGTGGAGTTATTATGAAATTGAGAAATACTTGTGTTAAGGTTAGTGACTCCCGTAGCATGCACGTATGGTGAACCGCTATCTGACGAAGTTAGAGCATGAGGTATTTGTAAAGTATCAACCTTTGAGTGGAGGTCGGGGGTGTGCGATGGTTAACTCCTACCAACCTCCCCCCTAGGAGCATGCGTTGATTGCTTTGTTTTGATGACTCGTAAATTTCTGCAATAAGTATATGAGTTCTTTATGACAAATGTTGAGTCCATGGATTATACGCACTCTCACCCTTCCACCATTGCTAGCCTCTCTTGTACCGTGCAACTTTCGCTGGTACCATACACCCACCATATACCTTCCTCAAAACAGCCACCATATCTACCTATCATGGCATTTCCATAGCCATTCCGACATATATTTCCATGCAACTTTCCACTGTTCCGTTCATATGACACACATCTTATTGTCATATTGCCATGCATGATCATGTAGTTGACATCATATTTTTGACAAAGCCACCATGCATAATTTTTCATACATGTCACTCTTGATTCATTGCATATCTCGGTACACCGCCGGAGGCATTCATATAGAGTCATACTTGTTCTAGTATCGAGTTGTAATATCGAGTTGTAATTCATTGAAAGTGTGATGATCATCATTATAGAGCATTGTCCCATGTGAGGAAAGGCTAAATCAATAAAGCCCCTCCACAAAAAAAGGCCCAAAAAATGGGGACAATTGCTACTATCTTTTTCCACACTTGTGCTTCAAAGTAGCACCATGTTCTTCATGATAGAGAGTCCCATGTTTAGTCACTTTCATATACTAGTGGGAATTTCCATTATAGAACTTGGCTTGTATATTCCAACGATGGGCTTCCTCAAATGCCCTAGGTCTTCTTGAGCAAGCAAGTTGGATGCACACCCACTAGTTTCTTTTGTTGAGCTTTCATACATATTTAGCTCTAGTGCATCCGTTGCATGGCAATCCCTTCTCACTCACATTGATATCATTCGATGGGCATCTCCATAGCCCGTTGATACGCCTATTCGATGTGAGACTATCTTCCTTCTTTTAGTCTTCTCCACAACAACCACCCTATTCCACATAGTGCTATGTCCATGGCTCACGCTCATGTATTGCGTGAAAGTTAAAAGGTTTGAAAAGATAGAGTATGAAAACAAGTGCTTGGTTGAAATCCGGGTTGTGCATGATATGAATTTTTTGTGTGATGAAGAAGGAGCATAGCCAGACTATATGATTTTGTAGGGATAACTTTCTTTAGCCATAGTATTTTGAGAAGACATGCTTGTTGTGTTAGTATGCTAGAAGTATTATTATTTCTTATGTCAATATAGACTTTTGTCTTGAATCTTTCAGATCTGAAAATTAATGCCACAATTAAGAGAATTACATTGAAAATTATGTTAGGTAGAATTCCACATCAAAAATTCTATTTTTTCATTTACCTACTCGAGGACGAGCAGGAATTGAGCTTGGGGATGCTGATACGTCTCCAATGTATCTATAATTTTTTATTGTTCCATGCTATTATATTATCCATCTAGGATGTTTTATGGGCTTTATTATACACTTTTATATTATTTTTGGGACTAACCTATTAACCTAGAGCCGAGTGCGAGTTTCTGTTTTTTTCCTTGTTTTTGAGTTTTACAGAAAAGGAATATCAAACGGAGTCCAATTGACGTGCCAATTTTTGATCATTTTTCTGGACCAAAAGAAGCCCCCGAAGTAAAAGAGTTGGGCCAGGGGAACCACGGGCTGCCCACGTGGGTGGGGGGCGCGCCCTGGGAAGGTGGTGGCGCCCCCCTATCTCCTGGACAGCCCAGAAGCCTGTCTTACTTGGGACCTATGCCAAAAAACCTATAAATATTGAAACCTTCGGAAATTAACCTAGATCAGGAGTTCCGCCACCTAAAGCCTCTGTAGCCACCAAAAACCAATCTAGACCCTGTTCCGGCACCCTGCCGGAGGGGGGGAACCCTCACCGGTGTCACTCTTCATCATCCCGGCGCTCTCCATGATGAGGAGGGAGTAGTCCACCCTCGGGGCTGAGGGTATGTACCAGTAGCTATGTGTTTGATCTCTCTCTCTCTCTCGTGTTCTTGAGATGACACGATCTTGATGTATCGCGAGCTTTGCTATTATAGTTGGGTCTTATGATGCTTCTCCCCCTCTACTCTCTTGTGATGAATTGAGTTTTCCCTTTGAAGTTATCTTATCGGATTGAGTCTTTAAGGATTTGAGAACACTTGATGTATGTCTTGCACGTGTTTATCTGTGGTGAAAATGGGATATCATGTGATCTACTTGATGTATGTTTTGGTGATCAACTTGCGGGTTCCGTGACCTTGAGAATCTATGCATAGGGGTTGGCACACGTTTTCGTCTTGACTTTCCGGTAGAAACTTTGGGGCACTCTTTGAAGTTCTATGTGTTGGTTGAATAGATGTTTCTGAGATTGTGTGATGCATATCGTATAATCATGCCCACGGATACTTGAGGTGACAATGGAGTATCTTGGTGACATTAGGGTTTAGGTTGATTTGTGTCTTAAGGTGTTATTCTAGTACAAACTCTATGATAGATTGAACGTTCCTACGGACTCTTGAATAGATCAATCAGAAAGAGTAACTTTGAGGTGCTTTCGTACCCTACCATAATATCTTCGTTTGTTCTCCGCTATTAGTGACTTTGGAGTGACTCTTTGTTGCATGTTGACGGCTAGTAATATTATCCAATTATGTTATCCTTGTTGAGAGAACTTGCACTAGTGAAAGTATGAACCCTAGGCCTTGTCTACTATCATTAGAACACCATTTATGCTCACGTTTACCACTTGCTACCTTGCTGTTTTTATATTTTCAGTTAAAAAAACCTATATCTACCATCCATATTGCACTTGTATCACCATCTCTTCGCCGAACTAGTGTACCTATACAATTTACGATTGTATTGATGTGTTGGGGACACAAGAGACTCTTTGTTATTTTGTTGCAGTGTTGTTTGAGAGAGACCATCTTCATCCTACGCCTCCCACGGATTGATAAACCTTATGTCATCCACTTGAGGGAAATTTGCTATTGTCAAACAAACCTCTGCACTTGGAGGCCCAACAACGTCTACAAGAAGAAGGGTGCGTAGTTAACATTAGTGGGGACCTCGCCCCCTGCCCAGGGCACGCCCCCCCTGCCTCGTGGGCCCCTTGGTGCTCCACCGACGTACCCCCAGATCCTATATCTTCACTTTCGGGGAGAAAAAAATCAGGGAGAAAGAATTATCGCGTTTCACGAGACGGAGCCGCCGCCAAGCCCTAATCTCTCTCGGGAGGGTTGATCTAGAGTCCGTTCGGGGCTCCGGAGAGTGGAGATCATCGCCATCGTCATCATCAACCTTCCTCCATCATAAATTCCATGATGCTCACCGCTGTGCGTGAGTAATTCCATCGTAGGTTTTCTCGACGGTGATGGGTTGGATGGGATCTATCATGTAATCGAGTTAGTTTTGTTAGGGTTTGATCCCTAGTATCCACAATGTTCTAAGATTGATGTTGCTATGACTTTGCTATGCTTAATGCTTGTCACTAGGGCCCGAGCGCCATGATTTCAGATCTAAACCTATTATGTTTTCATGAATATATGTGTGTTCTTGATCCTATCTTGCAAGTCTATAGTCATGTGACACCCCGAGACCGATGCGCCAGGTGTCAGCTAGTTATTCGTCGTCGTTGCCATGTCATCTGCTTGCATGTTGCATCTTTGCCTTGTCATCATGTGTATTGCATCAGCATGTTTTCAAAACTTGCATCCGGCCGAACCCCCTCATCCTTTTCGTTGTCCGTTCTGAGCCTAGACACACTTGCACGCGCCCGCGGCATCTCTGAATATTTATTTTATGAGTGGCTGGAAAATGTTCTTGGAATGGGTTGAAACTTGGCGTGTGGTCTTATTATAGCATAGGTAGACCGCCTGTCAAGTTTCGTCACATTCGGAGTCCGTTTGATAGCCCAACGGTTAACCGCGTTAACCGCCGGAAGCCTTTTCTCTTATGGCCCAGAACCCCTTCACAACAGCCCACTAGCCCATCCCAACCACCTCCATGCTCTCGGTCGTTGTATCGTGATCGCGTTGCCGAAAACCGCTCCTCATTTGGACACTCCTAGCTCCCACTACCTATATATATGTGTCTCCCCCCTAATTTTTCGCAGATGAAACACTAGCCCCACTCCCCTCGCTTCGCCGGACATGTCCGTTTCTCCGCCGGACATGTCCAACGCCCCAGCCACGTCGCTCGGCCAATCGGCGGACGCCACCTCAGCCACCAGCCGCCGCCCAGCCAACCATGTCATGCCATGTGTCCTCCCCGCCGCCAACTGATCCCCGCGCCGCCGCGGCCCGCCTGGCCCACGGTCGGCCCGCGCCCGGGTCGCGCCGGACCCGACCGCTCCTCCGCGCGCCCCGCGCCTCCCTCCGCTCGTCCTCGAGCGCCACCGCTCGCCCGAGGCTTCGAGCCTCCTCCCCGTGGCCGATCTGGGTCAGGGGCTCGATGCCCCGCTGGATCCCGCAGATCTGAGCCGCCTATCCTCGCCGGCGGCCACCCTCGCTCGTCGCCGTTGCCGGATCCGGCTCGGGTCCGTGGCCCTAAGGCCCCACTGGACCTGCCCCGCCGTCCCTAGTCCTCTTGCCGTCACCGGCGCACTTGGCCTCTGCCTCGCCGTCGAGGGAGACCGGTCCACCACGCGCCGCTTGGGCTAGCCGCTGCCTGGGCCGACCATCCTCCTCGCCTGCGGCCCAGCCGCACTGCCAGGCCGGCCCACTACCCCGGTCCACCACCACCAGGCCCAGCTTCCGTGCGTCCTCCTCCCTGAGGCCCAGCTGGCATGATGCCTCCTTCGCTCTGGGCCGAGGCCAAGTGGTGAGCCCACTATACCCCGCCCCGGTCACATTTTAGTTATTTTGCTCCCGTTGTGTTTTTCCCTTGTCAAAAAAACTTCTAAGTCCCCAGTATTTGTAAATATGTGTGCATCTTTGTGTGGCTGTAACTTTTAGTGTGTTGATCCAAATGGAGCATATAATATGTCAAAATGTTTGTTGAGATATGCTCTTCATTTTGTTCCATTGTGGCATGCTTGTTTGAGATCATCTTGATGTCCTAATAATCGTTGCAAGAGTGATATATGTTTAAAACTGCTGGTAACTGTAATTTTGTTGCATGCTTGTGGTGATGATAACTTTGTGCATGTTGGTCCAAATGGACCATATGATATGTCAAAATGTTCATTGTGAAGTGCTCTACATGATGGTTCATGTAGCATTCATGTTAGGTGGCATCTTGCTATGTTAATCTCTGTTGGAAAAGTGCATGTGGCTGTTAAGTGCTGAAACTTGTTATGAGATGCTGATTTGACTTGTTCATAGCTATTGATGTGTTTGTCTTCCATGCCACATGTCAATATGTTTTAGAAGCACAATCATATGGTCTTTGATGTGGTGCAATCCACTTTCCATGATATGCCTTGAGGTGTTTGCAAAAAAAGCTTGCAAAGTGGCCTACTCGCTGATGTTATTTTCTGAGACTTGTCGAAAACTGCCAAGTCTGAAACTGTTAAACCTGATGCTATGTTTGCTTGATGCCTCACTCAAATCCATGCTTGTTTTAGTATGTCCAATGATCATGTCTTGTTTTCCATGTTATGCTCTATCCATCCATGCCCTTATTTGCATATATGACCTGTTGTAGCTTATTTATATCTTGCTCTCAAGTTGCTATAAATTTTACCTGTCAGCCTATTTTCAGCATGATCAATTTGGTGAAGCTTGTTGTTATTGATCCATGCCTCCTATGGAGTTGTTCCAATGGAGTTGTTTGATGTATGCTATGTCTATTACATGTCCATGATCTTTATATGCTTAGTAGAGTTGCTATACTTGTTGTTTTGTGCCTCCGAAGGCAGCATCGTGACGATGTTTTCGCCTTCCCAGATTTTGGCTAAGTCTGGATAAATTTATTGCAGCTTGCCATGCTTGTTTAATTGTGTTCCAGCAAGTTTTTGGGTGTGCTCTAAGATCATGCTTGTTAGGTATCATGTCTATTTCACATCCATGCCTCTTGTTATCATGTTTGGGTGCTGTAGCATATATATACCTTGCTCCAAAGTTGTTATGTTGCTCTTTTTGACAACTTGTTGTTATATCTTGTTTCATGTGTACGTGTTGAACCGTTGCTCCGGTTTGACCGTGCTATATATGAACCTTGTGTGTTTTTGCATGTAGAAGCATAATATCATGTTGTTTACCTATTTGGAGTGTGTTTGCTTGATGTTTGGGTGCATCTTGCACCGATGACATGCTTGTCTTGTTTTGCTCATATCTTCCAGGCCGTAGCTCTGAATTAAACAAACTTTATATGAAACTTGACTAGAATTTCAAGTAGATCATCATGGTGCATGTTAACTTGCTTATTAACAAATTGAACATAAGGTTTGTTCAGATCTGGACCAATTTAGAAATGTGCATATGAGGACTTACCGGAGTTGTTATGTGTTGATTCCGGCCTCATTTAAACTTGTTGGTTTGTGTTGTTCTTGTGTGCTTCATCCCTTGCGATGAATTGCATCATATAGACTTGTCTTGCATCATACTTGGTTGAGCATCTTGATTTGTTCTTGTGTTGTGTATTTACCATGATCTGTACTTTCTTCTCGCTAGTTCTTTTCCGTTGCGATCGTGAGGATTCGTTCGACTATATGTGGTTCATCTTCGAGGCTTATTCTTCGTCTTATTCCTAGATTCGTTCTTCTTCCTTGCGGGATCTCAGACAAGATGACCATCACCTTGGATACCTTTATTATGTTTGCTATGCTAGATGTCTCGATGCTATCGTTATATGTCACGCTACCCATCATTTATTGTTAGCCCCTCTCCTTGTTGCCATGATACCTCTAACCTTGACACCTTCCCAGCAAACCATTGTTTGGCTATGTTACCCGCTTTCTCAGCCCCTCTTATAACGTTGTTAGTTGTAGGTGAAGATGAAGATTGACCCATGTCGGATCTTGTTGTTGGAATATCACAATATATCTATTATTATATTATCAACACACATATATACTTGGCAATGGGTGGAAGGCTTGGCCTTTTTCTCGGTGTTTTGTTCCACTCATGCCACCGTAGGATCTAATAAACCAGCGTTGTGTTCCTTGATTTTGCGTTCCTTACATGGTTGGGTAAATGGGGACCCCTTGACAGTTCGTCTTTGAATAAAACTCCTCCAGCAAGGCCCAACATTGGTTTTAATTTGCCTCATAATAACAACTTAATTAATTAATTAAATTGCATAGGGGGTCGCGTCGCCGAGGATTCTTTTCTACATAACAGGGGGGGCCAGTGCTGATGGTGTTGGTACCAAAAGGCGGACTACGGGGCCGCCTCGGGGAAACTCGAGGTATCTGGCTCCCGTAGGATGTCCCATCCGGACATGGCCTGAGACGAGATACGCGTGGCTACTATCAGGGTGTCGGCACGCCGGGAGGTCTTGCTGGACTTGTTTTACCATTGTCGAAATATCTTCTGCACCGGGATTCCGTGCCTGATTGGATTGTCCCTAAGATAAGGGGTAATATTATTATTACTTCTGCTGATCGTGAGAGCTTGTGATAGGCTAAGTTGGGACACCCCTGCAGGGTTATGATCTTTCGAAAGCCGTGCCCGCGGTTATGTGGCAGATTGGAATTTGTTAATGTCCAGTTGTAGAAAACTTGACAGAGGATCCGAAGTAAAACACACGAACCGCGTGAGTAACCGTGACCGTCTCTTTTCACTTTGAGAAGAGAACACGGTGGGGTTATGTTTGACTCATAGGTAGTTCAGGATCTTTAGCGATCACTTCTAGTTTGCGACCGTTTGCGTAGATGCTCTTCTTACTCTTGTACTCGTAAGTTAGCCACCATATATTGCTTAGCCGTTGCTGCAACCTCACCACTTAACCTCTGCCTTCCCAGTAAAGCTTTGCTAGTCTCGTTACCCATGGTTATGGGATTGCTGAGTCCTCGTGGCTCACAAATACTATAACAACAGTTGCAGGTGCAGGTTTCCGATGACTTGACGTGAGAGCGATGTTTACTTGTGTTGGAGTTTCTTCTTCTTCTTCGTCGTCATTCTTGGGTTAGGTACCTGGTCGGCAGCCTGGGATAGCAGATGGATATCGTTGCGTTTTTTTATGTTTGCATCCGTAGTCGGATGCCTTGTATTGATGTTGTTGTATTCATGTGACTTGTATGTTTTGTTGTATCCCACATGTATGTTTGTAATGGTACGATGTAATGATATCCATCTTGCTAAGCGCCTGAGATGCGGCTGTGCCCCAATCACGTATGAGTCACGTGATCAGGATAGAATCGCATCTTAGGCCGGACAAGTCACCTACTATGTGTTATGATCCGGCAACCCCGAAGTGACAATAATCGGGACCACTCCTGGTGATGACCATAGTTTGAGGAGTTCATGTATTCACTATGTGTTAATGCTTTGGTTTGGTACTCTATTAAGAGGAGGCCTTAATATCCCTTACTTTCCAATAGGACCCCGCTGCCACGGGAGGGTAGGACAAAAGATGTCATGCAAGTTGTTTCCATAAGCACATATGACTATATTCGGAATACATGCCTACATTGCATTGATGAACTGGAGCTAGTTCTGTGTCACCCTAGGTTATAAATTCTACATGATGAATTGCATCCGACATACTTTCCCATCACCGATCAAATGCCTACGAGCTTTTCTTATATTTTTAGTTGCTTATTTACTTTTCCATTGCTACTATCACAAAAACTACAAAAACACTATCGTTACTTTCATTGCCGCTACTGCCACTATCATATTACTATGCTACTAAACTATTTTGCTGCAGATACTAAGTTTCCAGGTGTGGTTGAATTGACAACTCAGCTGCTAATACTTAAGGGTATTCTTTGGCTCCCCTTGTGTCAAATCAACAAATTTGGGTTGAATACTTTACCCTCGAAAACTTTTGCGATCCCCTACACTTGTGGGTTATCAATGGATCACGCGAAGCAGCAAAAACCCCAGCCATGACTTGTATTCCTCCGTCGATGCTGGCTTTCATGAATTATGTACTTCATGTCGCCGACATGTGGGACATATAGCAACCGGGTCGACGTGTCAAGCACCAAATAACAGTGTAGAACAATAGGGGGACACATCCGAGTCGTACCGCCCCTGTAGTAGTAGTAATGAGCAATGAGACGTCAAATCACAATGCGCACCTTCCCAGATGGATGAAGCAACCATTATTTCACACTTCGGTTCGCCATCATCTCAGACCACGTAGTATTGCTTCTGCCTCAAGAGGGACACACACATTGCCTTGGTACATCATGACACGTGGGACCGCATGACAGGCCATGCTCCCCTGCCGATCGCTCGGTAAAATCACCTCATTGTTACTACTATACTTCCTCCGTATCGGTTTACATGGCATGCACGTCGTTCTAGGTTGAGAATTTAACTGGCTATATATGTGATGAACAGTATATGTTTAGAAACTACATCCGCTTAATAATCCAATGATATACTTTTTGTGACATAGTAACTCAGATTTAGTTAGTCAAATGGATGACCTAGAACTACGTGCACGCCCTATAAACCGAGGTGTCTAAAAAACGAGACGGAGAGGGTAGTTCAGTACGTATCTTTTTAGATCAATATAGTCGGGATTCACCAAGGAGCAAAACCAAGTGGTAGGCTGCACCTGTCATGTCGTTCTAGCGACTCAAGCAGGCTCAGTCCGCACACGAAATGGAGACACACTTAACAGGACCCCTTTGGCCAACATGTGGCTCATCCACTGTCTTGTTCCACGTGTGATGTACCAAATTACATTTCGGAGAAGCGGTTGGAATTGGAGGCACCCCGGTCGTAGCGCCACAGTAGTAGCAAATGAGCGTTGAGGGGTCAAATCACAAAGCCCCACCTTTCCCGCATTAAGCTGGACGGATGAAGCAACCATCATTTCACTCTAGGGCGCAAGAGCATTAAGAAAAGAGAAAACCAATGATGTGTGCGGTAGCTACCTAGCTAGGGCACCCTAGGGTAGGGGTCTCCACTACAGATCATTTTTTTAAAGTGTCTCCACTACAAATCGGCTTCTCCCTCGTCCTCTTGAAGAAAACTGATGCGTGCGGGGTAGGGTTTGTAGGAGTACTACTAGGGTGTGCGGGGCCAGGTCGTAGTAAACGGGAGAGGGATTGAGTTCGAGTCGACGCCTTAAATATGTGTGGGCCGCTTGATTTTAGGGGAACGAGGCAGCATTTTGGGTTCGGGGACCTGTGGAGATATAGTATGTACAAAAAATTGTGGACGTAGGTTCGACCGAAAGGCAATGATTGATGGCCCCTGCATTTTGATATACCCGGGGCCGCGTGAAATTTGCTACTCTACTCAAAACTAGTAAGGTACACATGCATTGAACGCATGAGATTTCGAAACAAAATTATGAATAAATACACACTATAGCATGTAAAGCTTTGAGCCATATATGCATGATGTAGACGTTCGTTTAGTTCTTATAGTTCATCTCATTCAAAATCAAACAGTTTTATAAAAATGTTAAGATTCATGGGGTTGTGCATTGTAAAGCATAAAGTAAAAAACAAATAATGGCAATACATTTAGAAAAAAAAATCAATTATGATACGGAAGATTCTAGAACAAAGGAGAAGTGCTTGTGTTTTGAGGTTTCTGCATTATGCTTAAGTTCAACCATGCAGTCTTCTAAATTGTACATGTGGCAGATCTGGTGGAATGTTGATGATATCCAACGACCAGTAGTGCTCGGATTTGCCATCTCTGCACTGTCGGATTAGCTTCATCCAGCGACCATCTTTCAAGTTATTCGCACACTATATAGTTATTGTGCCATAGTTGTGTGTCTTGGAAAAAAGCTACTAGTGGGTTGTACTAGCTATTTAGGAATAGAAGATGTATACATGGAAGTTGTAGGGAAAGAAATGACATGGAGTATCTCAATACCTATGAGTAGGGATTGGAAAAGAGATGTCATTTGGTTGACATCATAGGAACTTTTCTATTGAATCTAGAGATGACATGTATCTCAATTCCTATGAGGAAATGTAATTTGGTTCATATCATAGGAACTTTTCTATTGAATATACGCTAATGTTTATTTTCCTTTGAAATTATGGGAGTATAGGAACCCATGCATATGAACCAAGTGGCTCTAAAGCTATAGAAATTATATCATGTTTATTTCCTTTGTAATGTGGAGTATATGAATCTATTCCTATGAACGAATTGGCTCTAATGGAAAAAATCCTATAAAAATCATATCATATAGAGTTCCTATGATATTCCTCCACACCAAAGGATGGTTGAAATTGTTGCAGGTGATACGATGGTCTTTCTTTGTAGACTCCTCCCCCATCTTAATAGTTACCACTCGAAGATGAATGAAATGATATATACAGGGTACTCTACATGTGCAATTTGGTACACGAAAACTCGGTAAAAGTTTGCGAGGCTCGAATTTTCAATAAAGATATATGCACTGCATTTAGGAACGGAGGGAGCATACGGCAGTTTCTTACGCTCACGTGGAAGATTTGTGTGTAGGAGGAGTGGTTGTTCTGTTAAATGACATGGCAAAACTGACACTATCGGATGCCGATCTAACGGTTCTTACGGCGTTCGTCAGGAAAAGACTTGTGACGAACATTTGTCGAATATTGATTTATGGACACGTGCATTGCATTGATACATGCCCCCTCTCTCTCACGCACACGCACCCTCCCGAGTCCTCTCGCACCCACCATCTATCTGCAGGTGCACGTCACACACATATGTTCTCTTCACACCCTACCCTCAGAACTTCTAAAAAACAAAAGACATCGTGCACATTTTATTTTAGCTCACATGTCACACACTTATACTATTACTCTGGCGAACGTTCTTTGGGCGTAGTATATTGTACTCTCACAAGGAGAAGTGGTGCACGCACGCACTAGTTCTCTCACACCCACTCGCGGGTACACGTAGGAGAGCATTTTTTTGAAGCTGGTACAACAAAATCACTCAACTATATATATAAGCAGGAGCCTTAACGCTTGCTTTACTAGGGTTCCTCTCGTTCACTCTCTCATGCTCTCCAGATCTAAGCAAGACATAGGTGGCCACAATCTCTCTCAGCTCACGCTGGTCACAAATCCGGCCGGACAACCTCGACCGGGGCAGGGGGTGTAGGAGCATTGTTCATGCTGTCGGCGGCGGCGAGGGAGGAGACCAACGGCTTCCCGCGCGTTCCGATCGTCGGCCGTGCCATTCTCTTCGAGAGAGCATCGGCTCCGGAGGGCCTCCGACCCCTTCTTCCTCACTGCGGTATTGTGGCCAAGATGCAGCCTCCCGACGCCATCTTTGCCACATGCCGACGACCCTCAGGTATATATTCCTTCAAAACCTGCCTTGCTCTACTGCCCCAGCTCCCCACTTGGCTTCGTGTGGATTTTTTATACTTCCGTCCGCTGTTCCAAAGCCACCTAGACTTTTACTATTATTAGAGGTAAAGCTAGTTCATACACTCGACTCTAAGAGTTGGTTCAAACAGGGAAGAAAGTGGGAAAGCTGTAGCATGAATCTAGGACTTGGTTCTAAGAGGAAATGGGGGAAAGTAGTAGATACTGGCTACCCAACCGGTCTCTTGGTTGAAAAGACGAAGGAAGCATGGTGGATGGCGAAGGGTGGGGGTATGTGGACCTATCTCTTTGTCGAAAAAGGAAAGAAAGTGACGGGTGTAGGGGGACAACGCAAATGAGAATGAGCAGGTCTAGATTTCCTGTGCTCACATAGGAAAATGTCGCCGAGGAGATAAAAAATGGGACAAATGCAGAGATGTTGCCTGAGTGTTTGCCGCTCTCGGTAACCACATCTGCATCACGACTTTATGCCTCTGCTGTCCCTACGCCCATATCGCTGCCGTTAATGTAAAATCACATGAAGCATTAAGCAATGCCACCTAATGTCACTATAAGTAATGGTCTAGTGCCGTCGATAAATTGAAGCAATGCCAGCACCATTTTATGAAGTTCTTCCGTCTTGCTTTATTTCCCATTAATTGTGTTTTTTTATTTACACTTAAATCTCACACCGCTAATATTGCTTCATCCCAGTGAAACTTCACAAATTTGATTGCACATTTACTGACCATGTGCTACTCTCATGACAGTAATACTAATCCTATTGTTTTGGATGTTAATCTAGTGGCAGTGTTGATGTGATGTGATGCTACTTACTTAAGGACGCTTTCATACTGTCAATCTAGTGCCAATTATAATACAATAGATGCTGCTGTTAATCGTACGCCACTTCAAATATTTGTCACTGTTTAAATAGCTGTATTTCGTATTTGCGCAAACAGGGATGTCTGTCTCCATATCGTTTTGGGATGTCTGTCTCCGTATTGTTTCTATCCGCGCAATCAAAAGCACACACATCAGTTTTAGTAGAACTGCGCAAAATGAGATGGCTATCCCTCGTTGCCGTCCTCTAACCACCCGTCTTCCACGTATTCCTACGTTGGTAGTTACTACGTAGAATGACCAACGCAATATAAAAGAAGTTGATTCGTACGTTTTACTTCCTGATTGCAGTGTAGGGACAAGCGAAAACAACTACATCCTAGTCCGGAATGCACTTTCTACAAGTTCATCCATGGAACGAGGACTAGTTGGCACGGCTGCATGGCGGTTTTTTGGAACAGGTGCGCGAACAAGAGGCATTGTGGTCTGCTTATTTCTGCAAATAGCGGTGCTTAAATTTAGTGGAATGCACAAGAATTTCAGCTGGTCAGTACACTACATGGTTCAGTTTAGTATTCCAGCTGAGAACACAATTATAATTGGTTATTCTGGAATGAGATAACCTAACCCTGGATGGTGGCAACAAGAAAAAACCAGAGTGAACTCCAGGAAATATAAGCCTGCCGGGAGGCCCTTTGCTCAGAGAAGCCTTGCTTGTTTTTTCCTGATTTGTAAACCTTCTCACAATTTTGTCTTTTGTTGTGAACTAGTATATGTTTGTTATGTTGTATGAATCATTCAGATGTATAAAATTTCTTAACTTATGATTTTCAAGCTTTTTATGAAGCCGAGTTTAATGTGAGTGTTCCACATGAACAATGGACTAGCGTGTGAACGTTTGGAATTTACATTGTGGCCTCAGTTAACTGCATGAACCACTGTAAAAAGATACATAGTTTCTTATATGTCAGACATCAGATTGTTGATTGTTAGTTGGTCGATAGTCTAGTGTTGAAGCGAGTTGAGCCAACGTGCCGTGTTTTGCACAACTGCTTACAAGTGGGCTAGCAGTGTTTACAAGTACTTATGTATACGTCGGTGCATAGTTCTCAAATGAGTACTCTACTTCATCAAAACACACACTGCTCGTATGATAAAACTAGTGAGGATGCATCTGTTTCGGCAACAATTACAATAATTCATGGGCATACAAAAGTAGCAGCAGTTCTCATAGACGGATTCAAACAGAGTACTAGCCTAGAGGGCTCGATAACAGGCGAGGTTCGTATAATTAGACAGAATCCAAACTACGGTTGTAACCTCAAACGGGGCATTAACCATCTCAGTAGTGGCCGTGAGCGTATCTGGGGTTGGCTCGGTGCCTGCCTCCATCTTCTTGGAGCTCTCTGTCTCATGGGGATCAGCCTCCCATGTCTGCTCCAATATCGGTAGATCTTTGCCTGGTTCTCCTTGGTCCATCATGAAACTGACGAATACTAGGAGACCACCGAAAGGAAAACACAATTGCAATGACAATGAAACAAAAAAGAGAGTGAGGATCGGTTACTGCTTTGCAAAAGTTCTTTTTCTTTCCAAACAAAAATATACCAACATCACAGATCCGCTTACCTTCCCTTGGTTGGGAGAGAAGAATAGTGGCAGATGCGAGTGTTGCCTTTCTTGAAGACGGTGAGGGAGAAGGGGATTCAGCGAAGAGTGAAATGATGGTTGCTTCGTTCGTCAAACTTAGACTGCGGGGAGGTGGGGTTTTGTGATACGACGGCTTGTTATTGCCGTGCTACGACCGGGGTGACTCTCCGCCTGCATACTGCCTTCTAATTTGGTGGATGGCATTTGGGCCCGCGCGCTGCATTGCCCGCATGTCGGTGAACAAAAGTATAACGGCATTCAGTGGAGGGAGATGTTTCGATGACGTAGGAGGAGCCAGAAACGGTATTGTATCCATTGTACTAGTAGTAATTGTTTTTCTGGGTAGCTGTAGAGTGTCTCCACTGTACTAGTAGTAATTGTTTCTCTAGGCCCAAGACAAAATATCCCATCCACCCTAGTAAATAGTAACAACGGGGCTATGCGGGGGCTGTGGCCCGTCTAGCCAGGGTTTTATTTATGTTTACCACATCATGAGCCCAGTTGTGTTTTTTTCTTGCTGAAAATGGCTAGCCCAGTTCTATTTTTTTTAAGAAATACCCAAACGAGGCCTACATGCTTTATCAGCCCTGCTCGGCTGCAAATCTTTCAAGACGAGGAGAGTTTCATTCGGTTTGCCCAGAAATGGGATGTACATTTTTAAAACACATCAAACCAGGAATTAGTTTCAATTTTTTTCATTACAAGATTTTAAATTCCATTGATTTTTATGCGTGGACAATTATTTGGATTTTACTCCTCTCCGCGTGGGCATCCACTGCAGCGTCTTCCCCGGCTCCGTGTCGTCCCCTTCCTAGGCCTCACCGTCATCCACCGCATTGGTGCTCTCGGCGCGGCGTGGTGGTCAACGACCGACTTCCATCAGAAGTGTACTATACGTGGAGAGGCTGACAGCTGGGTCCACGGCCACAGCCTAGTTTTTTTTTGATTTGCCAATTAAGTCGCTTTGTGAGGCATGTTAGGCTGCAAATCTTTCTAGACGGGGAGAGCATCATTCGGTTGGCCGAGAAAATGGCCTATCAGTAATGAGAAATGGGCTGTACATTTTTAAAACACATCAAACCGGCAATTAGTTTCAAATTTCTTTTTTTTTCATTTCGAGATTTTAAATTGCATTGATTTTTATGCGTGGACAATTTGTTGGATTTTATATTGATATACATTTATTTTTTAAATCAGTTTGAATGTGACTAAAAATTTCGGGATTGAAAACAGTTCGGACCGCACCGAAATATGCAAAATGGGCCGTAATGCTAACAAAAAGAATATGGGCTCCAAAAAAACCTTAAGAATTAGCAAATGGGCTGTAAATTATTAGAAATAATGGCAGATGTGTTGTATGACGTTTTGCACAGATTTGAGGATTTCCTAAAAAAAAAGGTTGACGCACAAGCAGTGACTATTGGATGTCCATCCAACGGCCGTCGTGCTTCTTCAATCTCTGCTCTTCCTGCTCCAGCCGCTCAAACAAGCACCGGCGGGACTGCCTGCGCTCTCCTCCCCGCGGTCGGCTGTGCTGCCGCGCAGGCCTCACCGCCCCACCGTACTCCCATCGCTGGCATAGCCATCCCTTTACTCACCCACACATGCTGTTATTCTCCGGCGACGACAGACGAACCAGTAAACCCTCGTACAGTCGTACTCCCCTCCATGTGGGAATCAACTGCCGAGTCTTTGCTGCCTCCGTGCCATTCCCTTCCTAGGCCTTAACGTCGTCCACCGCCCAGGTGCTCTAGGCGTGGCCTAGTCAATGATACGTCTCCGTCGTATCTATATTTTTTGATTGTTCCATGCCAACATTCTACAACTTTCATATACTTTTGGTAGCTTTTTATACTATTTTTTGAGACTAACATATTGATCTAGTGCCCAGTGCCACTTCATGTTTGTTGCATGTTTTTTGCTTCGCAGAATATCCATATCAAACGGAGTCCAAACGGACGGAGATTTTTTTGGAATATATGTGAATTATGGGAAGCGAAACTAACACAAGATGATACCCGAGTGGGCCTCGATGGTGGAGGCGCGCCCCCCTGCCCAGGGCGCGCCCTGGGCCCTCGAGGCCACACCGTAAGGCGGTTGATGCCCTTCTTTCTTTGTAAGAAAGCTAATATCTGGAAAAAAATCGTGTCAAAAAATCAGCCCAATCGGAGTTACGGATCTCCGGGAATATAAGAAACGGTGAAGGACATAATCTGGCAACGCAAAAACAGAGAGAGACATAGAGATAGATCAAATCTCGGAGGGGCTCTCGCCCCTCCGCCGCCATGGAGGCCATGGACCAGAGGGGAAACCTGTCGGGGATATACACCGCGGCGTAACCCGGCCGGAAGTATAACCCGGCAGGACTTGGCGTTTCATTAGTAAACCACCGGAGGATTGGCGACTTATGAGTCTGGCGGTTCACTAGTCTGACGATTCACAAGCCTGGCGACTCATTGGTGATCCAGTGGGTGTTTTAGATAGATGACAAGGCCCAAGGCCCAGAAGGCCGGTTCATGTTATGGTGGGCCGGTTTATGAAGAAAGCACAAGGAATATTCTCCTATGAAGGAAGCAAGACTAGGACTCCTTGTAATAGAGTAATCCTAATCCTACTAGGACTAGTCATGTAACCCGCCCCTTCAACATATATAAGGAGGTGCAGGGCTCCCCAAAGAGGGACGAAGTTCTCACAAGTTAGAGGCGCCATATTCTTTAGGGCTAGACACACTTAAAGGAGAGCCGGTTTACCGACGACTCCATGAGGGTCATAATGAGATCTAGCCTCAAACAACATGTAGGGCTATTACCGGATGATGTTTCTCTGGGCCTGAAGTTGTCTAAATCCTTGTCTTGTGTTGCGTCTCTCGATTCCGTTCAACCCCTCTCAAGCTACCACATAGATGCATTGGCCTCACGACTAAGTCCTTACCCTAGGACATCTGGCGTGACAATTCTACGACAGTTGGCGCCCACCGTGGGGCTTGTGCACGGTGGTGTTGAGTTCTTGGAGGAATTTCTCTCAGGGATCAAGAAGTGCATAATTTTCTGGATGAACAAAACCGGTTTGAAAGGATCCGCTGCAGCAGCTTCGTGTTTATTGCTCCAGATTTATGATCTGTCAAATTGAAAATTTGAGGAAGTTAGGGCGGCGTCTGTGCGTCACCACAAGTCGCTGAGATAGAAAGAATCACCACGAGTCGCCAAGATCAAACAAGAAAATCCATCGAGCACTACAGAGGTCAGCTAAATCCATGTCTACTTGGTACAAAGATTGTCTTGCGGTGGATCTGTAAAAAACCTACTCAAGGCTACCGCTAGAAGCTGATTGAAGGAATCATAAAAAAAGTTGGATTGCTCAAAGCGACTACGACTGGGAGAAGGACGGGGGCTCAGACTCTGCCATGATTCGGCGTAGCCACGAACCGATGCCTCCGCCGTGGGTCGCCAAGTGGCCCCTGAGCCACCGCCCACGTCTCCCTCTGTAGCAACGTCAGTTTCAGCCTGACCCGCCGAGCCTCTCCACAGTTGAGGACTTGCCTTAACTCGATGTTTTACAGAGCCGCTTCATGCCCGTGCCGCTAGATCGCCACTACTGCTCGGATCCGGCCGCCAAGCCGCCACTTCTACTATTGCGAGCCCGCGGCCAAGCCGCCAGCCTTGAACCGTCGTCCCTGCCATGGCTCTTTCCTCCGGGTCATCTTGAGCCGCCGGTGCCACCACGAGCAGTCCCCTCCACTGCCACTATGGCCTCGGCCGGTCTCCCGGTCCTCAAAACTCGCGTGAGCCGCCGGGCCTCACTGGAATCGCCCGGTCTCTACGCCCCCCTGCTTGGTCTTGCTCTGAGCCGCCCTCGCGGCCTGCTCCTCGGTGGCCTCTCCTGCGCCACCGCTCCTCAAGCCGGCCGTGCCTTGCGGCCATCTCCATGCTGGTCAAGTAAACCTGGCTCCCCGAGTCGCCCGCTCTACAAGCCTCTTCTTCCATGGGCTAGCATAATCATAATCTCTTCAACTCGGTCTCGATTAGAACGACTGGGAGGAGGACTCGGTTTTGTCTTACTGACTCACCTCGCCATCCCGCCTCTGCCTCTACGGGTCTCCGCTTCGATTGCCGCGTTGTTCTCGACCAAGTCACTGGCCCCCGCAGTGGTTCACCAGTTCGGTGCTTTCCTCAAGTCACCGTTGGCTCTTAAGCCGCCTTCGCAGAATCACCTCGCGACCGGCGTGAGTCGTCTCCGCCACACCAGTTCCCGCCTCTACAACTCGCCAAGCCCCTACTACTGCATGTTGAGCTACCTACCTCCGTCTTTACTATATCCCACCTGCGGCCATTCCGAGCTGGCCCTCATACCACGACATGCTTCTAACTCGCTGCTGAGCCGGCCCTCAACTACCGCGGCCTCGCACCTCCGACTCTCCCTCGCGGCCTCTTCCATGACAGTTGCCTCCACGAGCCGGCCTCACAGTCATGCGTGGCCATCGCTACTGGTCGTCACTTCCTTGAGCTTTACTCGTCAAGCCGGACTCGCCTCGCCGGACTTACCTACGTTTTGGGCCGCCTCATCACGTTGGAGTGGTCTTAAGCCGCCCCTGATGCATCCTTTTTCTGCTGCGAGCCAGCCTCACTGAGTTGCTACCAGGTCACTGCTGAGCGGCCTCGCCTTCACCGGATCAAGGATCATCAGGTGATATCCGTCTAAAGTTTATTTTTCTGAACACATATTGTTTTTATCAAAGAACAATTACTTGGTCTATGATATTTCTTCGTAGGACCATTGTTTCTTACAAAAAGGTGTTGCAAAAGGGGCACGAGCATATATGCACTAGCACTCATCCTGCGCAGGTTGCCAGCCCCGCTACATCAACACACGTGATCGACTTATTGTCCGCCCCGACGGCCGATTCTCCCGCCCGCGCCGGTTTACAACGACGCAGCTGATTCACCTGTCTGCCGCCTCTAAAGTTGCGGTCGTTTTACTGTCCGCCCGACAGTCCGGCCTACTCAACATGCCGGGTTGGCTAACAAACACCGATGAGGATCATAAGGTCCAAATACATCAGGTGATATCCATCTAAATATATTTTCTCGGTATATATTGTTTCCAAGAAAGCAATTACTTTGATCCGTATATTTTGATATGCAGGACAGTTATTTATTATAAACATGGTTTGTAACATGGGTACGAAGCACGCGCTTGCAACGTCCTGCCCGGCGTTCGTTTGTGCCACATTACACGATGAATAGACGCGTGCAAGATGCCGCCCTTACGGCCCGGTTTACATCAACCTGTCGGGACCGTGCCTATGATTGACTCGCCCGTCCACGCCGGCTTATAATGCCGCGGTCTCTTGCGGCCTGGTCTACATCAGCATACCGGGCCGCACCTATCTACGCGAGCTGTTTATTGAGTATGAGCAAGTCACAGCTTGGGTAGCCCGGTTTTCTTTCAATAAAATGGAGGCAAATTATCATATACTATCAACCGACGTCTGCACAAGGTGGCTCAATGGGCAGGCGCATAAGTCGCCGCCACTACAATTTAGTTAACTTCAAATCACCAGTTGGAAGGAACCATTGGCCGAGTTGCTGACACGGCTCATACGGGATTATTGATAACCCACCGTAGTCACCACAATTTTCTATGGATTCATATTGCACTATCGACAACAATGATGGACACCATATGCTATGATCAAATGTGGAGAGTCTCAAGCCAACTCCTCGAGTAGTCTCAATACTCGGGGGCTACGATGACCTAACTCAAATATCTGGTTTACAATCCGGTTCAAAGGAATTTTGTCTCCAACAAAGCTCTGAAGCTCTCCAATCCGGTTTAAGAATCTCCGGTTCAAAAAGAATTAATCTCCCGCAAGTTCGAGTTTAAAGGCCGTCTGAAACATTCCGGCTGAAAATGAAGATTCCGGTTTAAAATCCGATGCAAGGGAAAGATGTCTCCCACAAAGCTTTGAAGCTCTCAATATCCGGTTTAACATCCAGTTCAAGAAGAAGTATCTCTCGCAAGTTCGAGTTCTCGGGAAAAATTAAAGGGACCAAAGAGAGTTTGTTGCACAGCACAACTCAAACATAGGCACCCGGCGAGCACAGCTCAGAAATATGTCACATGGGGGCTTCTGTTTATAAAGTGTAGTTCTGACTACCCTCCTGATCCGGCGACCAAACCAAGACCATCATAAGAGTTTGTCACATGGGGGCTTCTGTGTGCAAGGGAGTCCCTATGGCCTCTTAAACCGGCGACCACATCAAGGCCATCATAGCTCTTGTTGCTTCGGCAATTTCCACATGATGATGAGGGGAAAAAGAGAGTTTTGATGCCTAGCACAACTCAAACATAGGCCCTGACGAGCAATGCTCAAATGCTACCTGGGGGCTCCTGATGCAAGACATCAATGAGTTGACAATCCTTGTAGTAAACACGGCTTGGAAGCTTGGTGTATACACCTAAAACACCGGATTAACCTGCCTGCATCAAGTAAGTCACTCCGTCCAGGTAAACCTAGTACGACCCGTCGAACGTACACACAAGTCAATCCTTACGGACCCTGAATTTGGTAACGTTAAATTGACGACCATCAAGTGATTACACAAGTCAAATCTTTACAAGATTTTTTGAACTTGGTACCATCTGACATTGATGATTTGGTTAAGGATTGAGGACCATCTTAATAGGCTTTGCAAAATGGTTAATGACAGTAGCCTGGTAGCTCATAAAAAGCCTCGAATTTGGAGCCTGGCAGCTCGTAAAAAGCCTCGACTACATGGTATTATTTGCCCAAAAACTTTATTTTTATTTTTTATGTTTTATCAAATCTTTATCCTCAAGGTCATTGGTTTTTCAACCAAGTCCATCGATTCAGGGAATGGATGACTATAAGATGCCACTACATCTGCGTTTACAGAGTTATAGTCTGGGTTATAAACACCAGTACTAACCACAGCTAAACCGGAGTTCATCATAACCCGGCTCGGTTTCATAATGAACCGGCAAATAATCAAGGGAGTCATCAACACTTGCACCTTGGATCATTATCTTTGCCTACCAGATTAAGGTTCATCGTGATACACTTAATCACAGGATGATACATATTTTATATTTTATACACAGTTCAAGTTATAAACTTAGACCATGTGTTTGGGCATTATGACCCATCCGGCGATAAACTGCCAGGACACTTTAAACATTGTTTTATGTAGAAGCGGGTAAGATAATGACCGATGTTTATTAAACCGGCCTGGCTTTTGACTATAAGTCACCAGTATTAGATAAGATAATGATCGGCATTTATTAAACCGACCTGGCTTTAGACTATAAGTTGCCAGTATGAGATAAGATAATTATGGGTGTTCATTAACCCGGCCTGGTTTTGTTTATAAACTGGCAATCTATGATTATCACCAATGTTCAAATTTTGGGTTATCATTCTTACTACATTGGCTTGGTAAAACCAGAAGTGTGATCAAACATCACTGGAACCGGTTTTCAAACTGGGTTATATTATTCAAATCTTCAAATAGCCAACATGGCTGGATGTTTATTATGGTTGTTAATAACTAGTATTATGATTAATGTTTTCAAAGTCGCTTTAGCACAATGACTATCATATTATCAATGGAAGTGATCTATTCTACAATGGAAGGAATATTCCCGAGTCACTGCAGGCTTACGACCCGGCACTTGGGGGCTACATTATTCAAGTTGAGATTACATCAAATATACAAGTCTCATGTCGCTGCAAGCATGCACCATGACACTTGGGAGCTAATGCAAAGTCATTTTTTGCTCACCTTATTGAAGACCCGACTCATTACATTATAATGAGCCGGCCCTTGGGGGCTACCAATTGCTCCTATCAACAATTCAAGGTACACAAGTATTAATCCATTATATTGAAGGGTCCACTGCTCAGTTGGTAAAGCACAAAGCTCTTAACCGTGTGGACGTGGGTTCAAACCCCATGATGCGAGTTACATTATATAAGGTTATTTTCAATGATTATATCTACAAAGTCCCTGCTCATTATTACATAATGACCCGGCCCTTAGGGGCTACATTGGTTGAAGTTTTTTGAGCATCAGACAATTACAAGTCCCAGGTTGCTGCGAGCATGACAACCCGGCACTTGGGGGCTACATAATATGGAGTATTCAGTTTTTACTAGTGACTGGGATGAACTATCTGGATCTCTTCAAGGTTGCAACATTTATATTGAAACAAATCTTAAGCTATCACTATGCTCGGGGCCATCCATATTTGTAAACTGGCAGTCTTTGGAGATGATAAACCGGCAATTATTTGCAATGATAAACCGACATCTTCAAACCGGATGAATATTAGTTGAATATTTGAAGACCAATATTTTTGTCAAATCAGAGCATTGAAGGACGATTCACATGGATTCTTTATTTACAAAATATCTTCTGCAAGCAAATTGATTATGAAGCTGGTCTACTGACCTGGAGTTTTCCTAGATTTTTGCATTGGTAATGTTTGAACATATCTGCTAAAGAGATTTCCTATGAGATCATGGATACATATCAAGGAGAAAATGATAAGGATTTAAGGATGATCAGGTGCCGGTTCAGGAAAATATTTAACCCGGAGCACAACCTTACAGGATCAGTTTAACATGGATAAATCCAAATTAAACTGGGGGCTAATGTCGGGGATATACCCCGCGGTGTAACCCGGCCGGAAGTATAACCCGGCCGGACTTGGCGTTTCATTAGTAAACCACCGGAGGATTGGCGACTTATGAGTCTGGCGGTTGACTTGTCTGACGATTCACGAGCCTGGCTACTCATTGGTGATCCGATGAGTGTTTTAGATGGATGACAAGGCCCAAGGCCCAGAAGGCCGGTTCATGTTATGGTGGGCCGATTTATGAAGAAAGCACAAGGAATATTCTCCTACGAAGGAAGCAAGCCTAGGACTCCTTGTAATAGAGTAATCCTAATCCTACTAGGACTAGTCATGTAACCTGCACCTTCAACATATATAAGGAGGGGCAGGGCTCCCCAAGGAGGGACGAAGTTCTCACAAGTTAGAGGCGCCATATTCTTTAGGGCTAGACACAATTAAAGGAGAGCCGGTTTACCGACGACTCCATGAGGGTCATAATGAGATCTAGCCACAAACAACATGTAGGGCTATTACCGGATGATGTTTCCCGAAGCTGTCTAAATCCTTGTCTTGTGTTGCGTCTCTCGATTCCGTTCAGCCCCTCTCAAGCTACCACATAGATGCGTTAGCCTCACGACTAAGACCTTACCCTAGGACATCTGCCGTGACAATTCACGACAAAACCCTTCTCCCACCTAGGGAGAAGGTCAAGGAAGAAGAAGAATGAGGGGGGCTCTCCCCCCCTCGCCTCCGGTGGCACCGGAGTGCCACAGGGGCCATCATCGTGTGACGGCGATCTACACCAACACCTCCATCATCTTCACCAACATCTCCATCACCTTCCCCCATCTATCTATAGCGGTCCACTCTCCCGCAACCCGCTGTACCCTTTACTTGAACATGGTGTTCTATGCTTCATATTATTATCCAATGATGTGTTGCCATCCTATGATGTCTGAGTAGATTATCGTTGTCCTATCGGTGATTCTTGAATTGCTATGATTGATTTAAATTTCTTGTGGTTATGTTGCTGTCCTATGGTGACCATCATATGCGCGCATGCATGGATCACACCATAGGGTTAGTTGTATGTTGATAGGACTACATATTGGAGGGCAAGAGTGATAGAAACTTCAACCTAGCGTAGAAATTTATGCATACGGAATTGAAGGGGGACCAATATACCATAATGCTATGGTTGGGTTTTACCTTAATGAACGTTAGTAGTTGCGGATGCTTGCTAATAGTTCCAATCATAAGTGCATAGAATTCCAAGTAAGGGATGACATGCTAGCGGTGGCCTCTACCACATAAAACTTGCTATCGGTCTAGTAACATAGTCAATTGCTTAGGGGCAATTTCGCAACTCCTACCACCACTTTTCCACACTCACTATCATTAAATTAGATGTGTCCTTATCTTAACAGCCCCTGGTTTTATTAGCGCGCTCTTTATATTGTTGCAAACCTATCCCACAAAAACCACATAGTACTTCTAGTTTCATACTTGTTCTAGGTAAAGTAAACGTCGAGCATGCGTAGAGTTGTATCGGTGGTCGATAGAACTTCAGGGAATATTTGTTCTGCTTTTATTAGCTCCTCGTTGGATTCGACACTCTTACTTATCAAAAGAGGCTACAACTGATCTCGTACACTTGTGGGTTATCAAGACCTTTTTCTGTCGCCATTGCCGGGGAGAAATAGCGTGGGGTGAATATTCTCGTGTGTGCTTGTTTGCTTTATCACTAAGTAGATTTTATTTGCAGTTCTAAGTTGTGCTCTATCTTTAGTTATGGATATGGAACCCGAAATACCAAAAAACTTAGGTGTACTTGCTACTCATGGAGATGGGGAACCTCCTAAAACCCTCGATGCAAATTATGTGAAAGATATTATGTACTACTTTGATAATCCTGAAAAAACCCCATTCAACTATGCAATGGGAGTAACGTTCGATCAACGTGAATCTTTAGGGATTATCGCTTGACACAAAAAGGGAAACTGTTATGGGATCAAATTCATTTGTTGCATTGGTATGCTCGGCAACTATGCTTGAGATATGATTATACTTGTTGCTCTAGGATGAAGGCTCCACACCTTCCCTTTTCATGCAAATTTAATGATAATAAAACCTTAGCTTCTTATGATAATGGTATATATGATTATTATGATGTGGAACAAATAGAATAATTCGTTGCTTTTAAGGGTGCTTATGAAATTGAATCTCTGTTTAAAAATAATGATGATTTTGATGATGATGTTTCTAGGCTTGAAAATCTTGCTATATTGAAATATTGCTATTTGAATTATGAATATAACTCCAATATTGATGCATTTATTGAGAAGGTCTCCGCTGTCCAAGAAGAGACTAATATTTTGCAGGAGTCTATGGAAGAAGAAATTGATGACATTGTGAGCTCATTGGATGAAAAAGATGAGGAGGAGAGCAAAGAACAAAAGGAGGAAGAGCGGATTGATCACCCGTGCCCACCTTCTAATGAGAGTAACTCTTTATCCCATACATTGTTTAATTTCCCTTCGTGCTTACCGAAGGATGAATGCTATGATGATTTCTATGATCCCGTTGATTCTTTCGAAATATCCCTTTTTGATGATGCTTGCTATGCTTGTGGCCAAGATGTGAATATGAATTATGCTTATGGAGATGAACTTGCTATAGTTCCTTATGTTAAACATGAGATAGTTGCTATTGCACCCACACATGATAGTCCTATTATCTTTTTGAATTCTCCAAACTACACTATATCAGAGAAGTTTGCACTTATTAAGGATTATATTGATGGGTTGCCTTTTTCCGTTACACATGATGATTTTGATGAATATAATATGCATGTGCTTGCTGCTCCTACTTGCAATTATTATGAGAGAGGAACTACATCTCCGCCTCTCTATGTTTCCAACATGATAAAATTGCAAGAAACTGCTTATACTATGCATTGGCCTTTAATTGATGTGCATGAATTGTTCTTGTATGACACGCCTATGCATAGGAAGAGAGTTAGACTTCGTTGTTTCATGACACTTATCACTTTGTGCTCACTACTAAATGTCAAATCAAATCTAATTAAAATTGGCTTTGATATACCTTGGGATCCGGGTGGATCCATTACTTGAGCACTATATGCCTAGCTTAACGGCTTTAAAGAAAGCGCTGCCAGGGAGACAACCCGGAAGTTTTAGAGAGTCATTTATTTCTATTGTGTGCATTTATAAAGTTTAAAAACAAAATAAAAATAAAGAGGGGAACCCAAAACTTTTCAAAAAGAAAAGTGAATGTGATATAGACGAGCATTGTGAAAGTGGGGGACGTCCTTGAACTTTGTTCATGCCCATGGAAACTTTGTGAATCTTAATTACAGAAACTTTTCAACAAAAATAATTATCCCCTTGTACCAATTCCATTGTATTATAAAAATAATTTGCCAAGGATTGCCTTTAGGATGTTTTCAATGCTTGTTGGTTTGTGTGGTGCAGGACAGAAACTTTGGCTGTAGTGCGCGATTTTACATTTTTTATGGAATGTTGATGACCCACAAGTATAGGGGATCTATTGTAGTCCTTTTGATAAGTAAGAGTGTCGAACCCAACGAGGAGCAGAAGGAAATTGTAGGCAGTTTTCAGTAAGGTATTTTCTGCCAGCACTGAAATTATAGGTAACAGATAGTTTTGTGATAAGATAATTGGAAGCAAGTGACAAACGGTGAAAGTAAATAGGGTGCAGCAAGATGGACCAATCCTTTTTGTAGCAAAGGACAAGCCTGGACAAACTCTTATGCAAGGTAAAGCGCTCCCGAGGACATATGGCAATTATCGTCAAGCTAGTTTTCATCACGATCGTCTGATTCACGTTCGGTACTTTGATAATTTGGTATGTGGGTGGACCAGTGCTTGGGTGCTGCCCTTACTTGGACAAGTCTCCCACTTATGATTAACCTCTAATGCAAGCATCCGCAACTACAAAAGAAGTATTAAGGTAAACCTAACCATAACCTAAAACATATGGATCCAAATCAGCCCCTTACGAAGCAACGCATAAACTAGTGTTTAAGCTTCTGTCGCTCTAGCAACCCATCATCTACTTATTACTTCCCAATGCCTTCCTCTAGGCCCAAATAATGGTGAAGTGTCATGTAGTCGACGTTCACAAGACACCACTAGAGGAGAGACAACATACATCTCATCAAAATATCGAACGAAGACCAAATTCACATGACTACTAATAGCAAGACTTCTCCCATGTCTTCGGGAACAAAAGCAACTACTCACAAGACATAATATTATTCATGATCAGAGGGGTATTAATATGCATAATGGATCGGAACATATGATCTTCCACCAAATAAACCAACTAGCATCAAGTACAAGGAGTAATCAACACTACTAGGAACCCACAGGTACCAATCTGAGGTTTGGGTACAAAGATTGGATACAAGAGATGAACTAGGGTTTGAGAGGAGATGGTGCTGGTGAAGATGTTGATGCAGACAGCTCTCCCCAAGATGGGAGAGTTGTTGGTGATGACGGCGGTGACGATTTCCCCCTCCTGGAGGGAAGTATCCCCGGCAGAACGGCTCTGCCGGAGCCCTAGATTGGTTTCCGCCTCGGTTCCGCCTCGAGACGGCGGCGTCTGGTCCCGACAGCCTCCTCCTGATTTTTTCCAGGTCAAAACGCTTCATATAGGAGAAGATGGGCACCTGGGGCCCACCGACTGGCCCTCGTGGCAGGGGGGCACGCCCTGGGAAGGGGGGCGCGCCCCCCACCCTCGAGGCCAGCCAGTGGCCCCTCCCGTGGGTTTCTTCCGCCAGATATTTTTTATATTTTCCGAAAAAATGTTCTGTGAAGTTTCGGGACTTTTGGAGTTGTGCAGAATAGGTTTCTAGTGTTTGCTCCTTTTTCAGCCCAAAATTCCAGCTGCCGGCATTCCCCCTTCTTCATGCAAACATTGCAAAATAAGAGGAAAAAGGTATAAGTATTGTGACAAAACATGTATGAACAGCCCATAATGCAATAAATATCAACTTATAAGCATGATGCAAAATGGACGTATCAACTCCCCCAAGCTTAGACCTCGCTTGTCCTCAAGCAAAAGCCGATATCAAAAAATATGTCCACGAGTTTAGAGATAGAGGTGTTGATAAAAACAAAATACGGACATGAGGGCATCATGATCATTCTCATAACAGCAACTTATATAAATATAGTCGTATGATCATTATGCAAAAGTAACAATTCATCCACAATATCAAGTATGCATCATAAACTTTATTGGAAACTAACAAGCCTTGGTCTCGGTTATTGAAGCACTTGTAGTTTATCGTAACATCAGAAAGAGTCAATATAAGAGCTTTTCAGCAAGCCCACATACTCAACTATCATATAGTCTTTCATAATTGCTCACACTCACGCAATTCTTATGTTTATGAAGTTTTAATCGGACACAGAGAAAGATAGGGGCTTATGGTGTTACCTCCCAACCTTTTACCTCAAGGGTAATGTAATGCCCCGGATGTAATACTTTCCCTTTTGGGTATGTAATATATCTCCGGCTTCATCTATTACTATTCTGGGTTCTTTGTCTTTCGGGTTTTCGTCGTTTCGTTGTGTGAGTGTGTGGCATTCATTCATATCATGTAGACATGTGCATCGCATTGCATTTGTGTTGTCGGTTGCATCCGGTTCCACGTGTTTCTTCCCGTTGTCCGTTTCGCGTTCCGGAGCTCCCTCACGTGTCCGTGACGTCCCGTAGGCCTACTTTGTTGTTTGGGCGTGTAACGTTACCGGTGTGCCGCGAGGTGTTGTCTGTGTTGTTGTTTTGTTGTGTGCAACCCGCCTCTCAAATCTCGTCGCGTTTGGACTCCGTTGGCTATCCCATCCGTTGTTCGTGTGGGTCCGAAGTGCCTTCACTTTGTGTCCCGGAAACACCCCTACTGCGGTCTTTTATCTCTCCTAGGCCCTTCTAAACTACCCCCGCGATCGGATCCGTCGGATCTCGATCGGAGGGCTCCTAAACACCCCCAAATCCCCTAACCCTAGCTACCTGCTATATAATAGACCCTAGTCTATTGGGCATCTAGCTTCTTCCTCCTCCTTCCCTAAAATTCTGGATCTAGCCCCCTTCCCACTGCCACTTGGCAGCCTCCACCGAAAATTTCGCACCGGCCTCTGCAGCCTCGAGGGCGCCGCCGCGTCGTTCGCCTGGAGTCTTCCTCGATCTGTTTCAGATCGGGTCAACGATCGAGCGCCAGATCCGCACCGTACCAGGCGCTCCGATCGGGCCAGATCGGTCGCCCCAGCCGACCGCTTCGCCCCCTTGGGTCATCGCCGCGCCAGGTCCCCACTTCACCGCCGCCATCCCTCAGCCCAGGGACCACATCCCCGCAGTGGCCCGTCTCCACTCCCACCAATCGAGCCGCAGCCGCCGCCTGGCCCGTCTCCGCGAGCCGCCTGGGCCGCCGCGCCGATCCTCCGGCCCAGTCCCCGTTCCTCCGCTTCGCTACCGCACCGCCGTGGCCAGGCAAGCTGGGCCGCCTCCGCTCGCCTCACCGCAGCGGGCCGCCGCCTCCTGCGCCGCCCCGGCCCATCCGGGCGCCTCAACAGCGCCACCGCCTCCCCGCGGATCGTGGGCCGCCGCACCGCCAGGGCACAACCGCCGCCTCTCCGGGCCTCTTCTTGCCGGGCCGTGTTTTCCTTCTGCAGATCTGGACCTGAGGAGGTTGCTCCTTTTTTTCCCTAAGTCCCAGATTTTTTAATCTGTGATGCTATTTTCAAACGGCTAGATCTCCTTGTGTGTTTGTCCGATTCGCGCATATAGCATGTCCAGACGTTCGTGGAGACTTGCTCTACGTTTTATCTGTTGTTGTCATGCATGTTGGAGATCATCTAGGTGCTTGTTTTGCTGTTGCAAGAGTGCATCATGATATAAACTGCTGTTATGTGATGTTTTTATGCCACCTTTGTCATGTGATATCTTTTAGCTCGTTTATCCGAATGATGCAAATGACATGTCCACGTGTTCGTCTTGCCATGATCTACATGTTGTATGTGATAGGTTGCATGATAGATTTATTATTGCCTTGTTATCATCGTTGCAAAGTGCCATGTGGCTGTGATGTTGTTTCACCTGTTATGAAACGCCATCTTGTTGAACTCGTTGCAATCGTTGTGTTTACCTACATGAAGCATGCTTGTGTGTTTCGGGATCACCTTCATGTGCACTTTGATGAGGTGCTTACCTCTTGCCATGCTTAGTTTCGAGGTGACTTAAACATGCTCTTTTCGATGCCATGATGAAATTGCTGTTTTAGGACTTAGTGGATTTTCACTAAGTCTGAAATCTGTAACGTTCCGATGCCATGTTTGTGTGCTGCTCTAGGACAAAGCCTGATAGCTTTGGAGTGGATTTTGATTGTTCCTTGTAGTATATATTGTTGTCTTTCCATCCATGTTTTCACATGTCTATTTAAGTGGCTGTAGCATGTTTATCTTTTGCTCCAAAGTTTCAATAAAATTCTGCTGCCAGAATTTTATTGTCAAGTTCCATATGTCCAAGATCATTGCTATTGATCCGTGGCTCCGTTGGGGGTGCACCTTTGGACTTAGTTGCTGTAGTATATGTCTAGTTTGTGTTCATGCCCTTTGCCATGTTATTTGAATGCTGTAGCTCAATTATTTTGTGCTCCGAAGTTGCTATGTTGCTGTAATTTTCAGCTTTCGCTCATTTCCTGTTTCGGGCATAACTTTTAGCCCGTAACTCCGATTTCAGCGAGTCTTATATCAAACTTGATTGATTTTATGTGTAGATTAATAATATCAGATTGTTATCATGTTTTGAGGTGTTTTGCTTGAGTGATATTTTCCGTGCTCCGTGTGCAACCTTAGTGCATCCATCATGCATTCATCTTTTTCGAGTGCGCATTGCATCTTGTTGATTGGTGCTTGGTGTGATTGTTTTGTTTAGAGCCGGAAGCAGAGTCTGAGTTCGAGTACGAGCACGAGGTTTCCAACGAGGTTGAGCACGAGGACCCTTCTTACGATCCGAACGACTTCACTTCAGGCAAGATGACCGAACCCCGATAACATTACTATCTTTGCCTATTGCTAGTAGTCTCGATCTATAGTTTTGCCTCGATGCCCATGATCTTCTTGTCAGCCTCCTACTTGTAACCAATTGCCATGTTTAACCAACCTACCTATGCAAACCGTTGCTTGGCTAAGTACGCTTCGCTCAGCCCTTCTTATAGCATTGTTAGTTGCAGGTGAAGATCGAAGATGCTTGCTTCATGTTGAAGTTTGGTTGGGTTATATAACACTATATAAATGCTTAAAAATGAAATCATCTATATATTGGCAAGGGTGGAAGGCTAAGCCTTTTGCTTGGTGTTTTGTTCCACTCATGTCGTTAGGAACCGTATAAACCGGTGTTATGTTCCTTGATTATGCGTTCCTAACACGGTTGGGGTGTATGGGACCCCCTCGATAAACCGCTAAGTGCTAAGTCTTTTCCAGCAAGTCCCAACATTGGTACTATTTGCCTAATAACTAAATAACTTGCATAGGGAGTAATTAACCCGAGTTCTTAATCAACAACCCCGGGCCAGTGCTCCACATGAGTGTTGGTCCGAAACGGGGGTCCTGCGGGGTCACCATGAGGAAACTCGAGGATTGATATAAACCCGTAGCATCACCCATCCGGTCGTGTCCTGAGACTTAGATACGCGCGGCTACTATCAGGGTGTCGACACGCCGGGAGGATTTGCTGGATTAGCCTTACCTTAGTTCGGTATATCTTGAGCACGGGATTCCGAGGATACTCGGGTCTTCCCACTTTGGAGTTGCGACTCCGCGGATCGTGGGCTTGTAATGGGTCAAGTTGGAACACCCCTGCAGGGTTTGAACTTTCGAAAGCCGTGCCCGCGGTTATGTGGCAGATGGGAGCTTGTTAATTCCGGTTGTAGATAACTTGACACAATGTTTCTAATACACTACCAGCGTGTGTTCCGTGATTGTCAATTTCCGAATAGGGATTCGGGAGTTGAACACGGAGGGGTTATGCTTGTTGAGCTAGTAGCTAGGATCACTTCGTGATCACTTCTCGCCGAGGCTTTCTCTTCTCGCTCTCACTCACGTAAGTTAGTTGCTAGTTGCTGCTGCAGACACTTATTCTTTTCGTCAGCCTTTTCCTCTCCCAAAGGCTTAAATAGTCTTGTTACCCGGGAACGGGATTGCTGAGTCCTCTGTGGCTCATAGTTACTTCACCACACCAGATGCAGGTCCAGTTGTGAGCTATCCAGGTGATGGCACCGAGCTGGATTGGGAGTACGACGAGGAGCGTAGTCGGTACTATGTGCGATACCCGGATGATCAGTAGTGGAGACTCTTACTAGGATTCGATCCGCCTGTGGTTTATTTATCTGAGTTTGGTATCTTGCATTTGGTTTTTTCCCTTAGAGGGTTGTGATGTTCTTAATGTATGATGATTGAGATTTGTACTGTAATTATGTGACGTGGCGAGTGTAAGCCAACTATTTTCTGTTTACAATCCCCTCTTTTACATGAGATGTGCAAAGATTACTGAACTTGAGATCATTCTAGGATGGATTTATGCCTTTAAGTCGTGCCTCGACACGTAGGAGGTATAACTCCATCCTGGGCATTACAAGTTGGTATTCAGAGCCTTCTCCGACCTAGGAGCCCCCACTGTTTGATCGAATCGCTGACGGTCGAGTCTAGGCACACACTGAAAACTTTTTGAGTCCTATATTATATCGGAGAGTAGGATTTCTTTGCTTCTCATCCCCTTTCTCTCTGGTGAGGACTCCTGACGACTACTCTTGTCTCTCCTATCTTCAAAAATTGCACAATTTTTTTTTAGGAATCCCGCGAGTATTCTGGGATTGTTTCGATGTTCTTGTGACAAGGATATTGTTCTCGATGCCTCCTGTTCCCGAGGAGTTGAGCTTCGGGGTATTGTTGTCACAAGCATATCGCGGCAGTACTAAATACTTAAGACGACCGACATCGAAAGTCTCCCCTATACGGCCAGTGGCAAGATAACCCCGACATCACCCAGTACTGGGGAGGTAGTTCGGGAGTATTGCCATAGCTTGTTATAGTGGATGCTTTTCGAAGGTCCGAGGTACACAGTTTTCGAGAAAGACTGGTTATGTGTTGAAGGATGGATACACCTGGATGTAGGTAAGAGTTGATTGCGCGGTGCTTCCCGTGTATCCCCAACACCTGATTGCATAACTGGAATCTTTCGGAAATCTATAGGTGGGTTTTATCCAGTAGATCGTAGGCATTCTTCCAACGAATGCAGGTTAGTGAGTTCGGGGTTCTACATTGAGTGAAGTGGTTATATGACCGAGGTTACTATCAGGAGTTACATCTTAAAGGGTCCTTGGCTATGCTGATCCGGGGATTGCAAAACCTTTTCGTAACGCGTTCATATGCTTTCAGCACAAAGATGTTAGAACGAAACTCCTCTCTTGTGTTTGTTCCCGTCGGTACCTTGTTGTTTTCTTATTTTATCCTTTTGTCCCCTATGTGGCTTCTCGTGAAGAATGATGTTATCATTTAACTGAGAATTTCATTCGTTCCTCTTGTTCGAATGATTTCATTCGTTCTTATTGTTCGAATGATTATTGTGAAGACTTGATGCAATTCATGCCATTGATTCAGCTTATTCCTTTTTGTCAATCAATTGCTGATTCGTGGTCATCTCTTACAGGATGGCTCCGAAAAAGGTTCCCAACGCTAACCCAGAGGTGGAAGAGGTCCCAGATCATCCTCCTTCCCCTCCTCCTCCGCCTGAGGCTTGGAGAGCAATTATGCAGACTACAGCTCAGAACACCCAGTTGATGATGCAGATGATGCAAGCTAATCAAGCTAATCAGGGTGTTCTAGGGAACCAAGGCAACTTCTTCAACCAGCAGCACCATGCTACTCTTAACCAGTTCTTGGCCAACAATCCTAAAGCTTTCAGTTACTGTGTCGACCCTCTTGATGCTGAAGATTGGCTAACCGATATCAAGAAGCATTTTGAGTGCAGTAACATGAAGGATGATGATTATGTGAAGTTTGCAGCCTTCCAACTGAAAGATCAAGCAGCTTACTGGTGGCAGCAGTACAAAGACTCTAGGCCGGGTCAAGTGATCTCTTGGGAGAATTTCTGCAAAGATTTCCGCTCGCACCACATTCCTACAAGTGTCATCGAGGGTATGCGTGAGAAATTCCGCAACCTGAAGCAGGGCTCCATGACAGTCTATCAGTATAATGTCAAGTTCCAAAACCTCGCTCGCTATGCTAAGCAAGACATTCCTGATGCCAAGAGTAAAATCTATCAGTTCCGTGGAGGTCTCAAAGATGAACTTCAGCTTGCTCTCACTTTGTTCGAGCCCGATGAATTCGACAAGTTCTATAACATGGCTTTGAAACAAGAAGCAGCTCAGCTTAAGATGGAGGTTTCTAAGAAGAGAATTCGAGATGCTGTTCACTCTTCCTCATCGTCTTAGATGGTCTCGAAGCATCAAAAATTCTGGCTTCCTCCTCCTCCAGTGATTCGAGCTCCATACAACAACTCCAACAACTCCAACAACAAGAACTCTAGTGGTCGTGGTTTCTCCCACCCACCCAACTCCAACAAGCAGTCCAAGCAACAGTTCCAAGCTCCAAGACTAAATGCTCCTCCTAACCGTCCACTTTCTGAGGTGACTTGCTACAAGTGTGGCCAGAAGGATCATTATTCCAACAAGTGCAACAACCCAAGGCGCCTTCCGCCTCCTCCTCCTGTCGGTACCGCTATGGTCAAGCATGATCCAAAGGCAGCAAGGGTCAATCTGATGAATGCAGCACAAGCGGAGACTTCTTCTGATGTCATTTGGGTAACCTTCCAGTTGACTCTTTTCCAGCTAAAGTGTTATTTGATTCGGGTGCTTCATGTTCTTTCATGTCTCAACCATTTGCATCCAAGTATAATGTTGACATCAAAAGTTTGCCAAGGGAGTTATCAGTTGTTTCTCCGGGGAGACGAATGCATTCCAGTATATATGCTCCGGATGTTTCTATTCGCATGGGTGACTATCGATTTTTGGCTTCTCCGGTGATTCTTGGCAATTCTGACATCGACCTCATCCTCGGAATGGATTGGCTTTCTCAGCACGATGCTCATATTGATTGTGCTCAGAAGGAAGTCAAGATGACTCATTCTGATGAAGATGTGATTATCTTTGCCTCAAGGGATAACATTATACGGCTTTTCTCTCTCAATGATAAGGGCGAAATTAATGCCATATCTCAAATTCCAGTGGTGAACGAATATCAAGACGTCTTTCCTGAAGAACTTCCAGGCATGCGTCCACACCGTCAGGTGGAGTTTGTCATTGAACTCGAGCCGGGTACTGAGCCAGCATGCCGGCGTCCGTACAAGCTCTCTCCGGATGAATTGAAGGAATTGAAGAAGCAGCTTGATAAGTAGGAGAGTATGGGTCTCATCAGGCCTAGTACGTCTCCGTGGGGCTGTGGTGTCTTATTTGTCAAGAAGAAAGATGGCACGGAGTGTCTCTGTGTCGACTACCGGCCATTGAACAAGAAGACGATTAAGAACAAGTATCCGCTCCCCAACATCAACGAACTCTTTGAGCAGCTCAAAGGAGCTAAAGTGTTCTCTAAGCTTGACCTCCGAATGGGCTATCATCAAATTCGCATTCGCGAGGAAGACATTCCCAAGACGGCCTTCAGAACGAGCTACGGTTCATACGAGTATACCGTCATGTCCTTCGGTCTCGCCAATGCTCCTCCTACCTTTTCAAGGATGATGCATTACATCTTCAACCCCTATACTGGCGAGTTTGTGCTTGTGTATCTGGATGATATTCTGGTGTTTTCCAAGAATGAAGAAGATCACGAAAAGCACTTACGCCTGGTTCTTGATCGACTCCGAGAGCATAAATTATATGCCAAGTTCTCCAAGTGCAAGTTTTGGCTCGATAAGGTTTTGTACCTGGGCCACATCATCTCAGCTGACGGTATTGCGGTTAATCCCGAGAAGGTTGAAGCAATTGTCAACTGGGAAGCTCCTCAGAACGTCAAGCAGCTCCGCAGTTTTCTGGGTCTTGCCAGCTATTGCAGAAGGTTTGTTGAGAACTTCTCCAAGATTGCCAAGCCTCTTTCCAACCTGCTTCAGAAGAATGTCAAATACTTTTGGTCTCCAGAGTGTGAAGTGGCTTTCCAAACCCTCAAAGATAAGCTTGTCTCCGCTCCAGTTCTGACTCCTTCGGATGAATCCAAGCCCTATGAAGTATTCTGTGATGCTTCTCTTCAAGGTCTTGGTGGTGTGCTTATGCAAGACAAGAGAATTGTGGCATACACTTCTCGTCAGCTCAAGCCAAGTGAGAAGAACTATCCCACACATGATCTCGAGCTAGCAGCTGTGGTACATGCTCTGATTACGTGGAGACATCTGTTGTTGGGCAGAAAGGTCGACATCTTCACTGATCACAAGAGCTTGAAGTACATCTTCACATAGCCGCATCTGAACCTCCGCCAGACTCGTTGGGTCGAAATGATCCAAGAGTACAATCCCAGCATTGAATACACTCCTGGCAAGGCGAATGTGATTGCAGATGCTTTGAGCAGAAAGGCATATTGCAACAGCCTTCTTATCAAGCCGTACCAGCCTGAGCTTTGTAAAGCATTCAGGAAACTCAACCTCCAAGTTGTTCCGCAGGGTTTTCTTGCAAATCTCCAAATTGCTCCTACCTTGGAAGATCAAGTCCGTGAGGCCCAACTCAGTGATACCATGGTGAAGAAAGTGAAACATGGGATTGCAAAGGGCACTCCAAAATACAAGTGCTTCCGTGTTGATGAGAGAGATACCTTGTTCTTCGAGGACAGACTCGTTGTTCCCAAAGGTGATCTCAGGAAGCTCATAATGGAAGAAGCTCATGATTCTCTCCTTTCCATTCATCCTGGCAGTTCCAAGATGTATCAAGACCTCAAGCAGTCTTACTGGTGGACACGCATGAAAAGGGAAATTGCCCAATTCGTGAACGAATGTGATGTATGCAGAAGAGTGAAAGCAGAACATCAACGTCCAGCCGGTCTTCTCCAACCTCTTCCTATTCCCGAGTGGAAGTTCGGCCACATTGAAATGGACTTCGTCACTGGCTTTCCTAAATCCAAGCGAGGAAATGATGCTATCTTTGTGGTGATCGACAAGCTTACCAAAGTCGCTCACTTTCTTCCAGTCAAAGAATCCATCAATGCAGCTCAACTTGCAGAGCTGTACACTTCCAGAATTGTGTCCCTACATGGCATTCCTCAAGTTATATCCTCAGACCGTGGAAGCTTGTTCACATCAAGGTTCTGGGACTCCTTTCAGTCCGCCATGGGCACTAAGATCAGGTTCAGCACTGCATTTCACCCTCAGACTAGTGGTCAAGTCGAGCGTGTGAATCAGATTCTAGAAGACATGCTCAGAGCCTGTGTCATCTCCTTCGGCATGAAATGGAAGACTGCCTTCCATTTGCCGAGTTCTCTTACAACAACAGCTTTCAAGCAAGTGCAGGCAAAGCACCGTTTGAAATTCTCTATGGAAGAAAGTGCCGTACACCTCTCAACTGGTCTGAAACAGGCGAACATCAAGTTCTTCGCAATGACTTGATTTCAGAAGCCGAAGAAATGTGCAAAGTCATACGTGAGAATCTCAAGGCCGCTCAGTCGCGTCAGAAGAGCTACTATGACGGCAAGCATCGTGATTTGGCTTTCAACATCGGTGATCATGTCTATCTTCGAGTTTCTCCGATGAAAGGAACCCAAAGATTCGGTATCAAAGGAAAGCTTGCTCCTAGATACGTTGGGCCTTTCAAGATTCTTGGCAAAAGAGGCGATCTAGCCTATCAACTCGAGCTCCCTCCCAACTTCGCAAATGTTCATGATGTCTTCCATGTGTCTCAACTTCGCAAATGCTTCAAGGCACCTGAGCGCATGATTCCGTTTGAGGAGATTGATCTTCAACAAGACCTGTCCTACCGAGAGCACCTAGTTGCAATTCTCGAAGAAACCGAACGCAAGACCCGCAACAAGTCCATCAAGTTTATGAAAGTCAAGTGGTCACATCACACCGACCGAGAAGCTACCTGGGAACGAGAAGATCATCTTCGTTCCGAGTACCCTTCCTTTTTCCAGTCCTAGATCTCGGGACGAGATCTTTTTGTAGTAGAGGAGAGTTTGTAATGCACCGGATGTAATACTTTCCCTTTTGGGTATATAATATATCTCCGGCTTCATCTATTTCTATTCCAGGTTCTTTGTCTTTCGGGTTTTCGTCGTTTCATTGTGTGAGTGTGTGGCATTCATTCATATCATGTAGACATGTGCATCGCATTGCATTTGTGTTGTCGGTTGCATCCGGTTCCACGTGTTTCTTCCCGTTGTCCGTTTCGCGTTCCGGAGCTCCCTCACGTGTCCGTGACGTCCCGTAGGCCTACTTTGTTGTTTGGGCGTGTAACGTTACCAGTGTGCCGCGAGGTTGTTGTCTGTGTTGTTGTTTTGTTGTGTGCAACCCGCCTCTCAAATCTCGTCGCGTTTGGATTCCGTTGGCTATCCCATCCGTTGTTCGCGTGGGTCCGAAGTGCCTTCACTTTGTGTCCCGGAAACACCCCTACTGCAGTCTTTTATCTCTCCTAGGCCCTTCTAAACTACCCCCGCGATCGGATCCGTCGGATCTCGATCGGAGGGCTCCTAAACACCCCCAAATCCCCTAACCCTAGCTAGCTGCTATATAATAGACCCTAGTCTATTGGGCATCTAGCTTCTTCCTCCTCCTTCCCTAAAATTCTGGATCTAGCCCCCTTCCCACTGCCACTTGGCAGCCTCCACCGAAAATTTCGCACCGGCCTCTGCAGCCTCGAGGGCGCCGCCGCGTCGTTCGCCTGGAGTCTTCCTCGATCTGTTTCAGATCGGGTCAACGATCGAGCGACAGATCCGCACTGCACCAGGCGCTCCGATCGGGCCAGATCGGTCGCCCCAGCCGACCGCTTTGCCCCCTTGGGCCATCGCCGCGCCAGGTCCCCACTTCACCGCCGCCATCCCTCAGCCCAGGGACCACATCCCCGCAGTGGCCCGTCTCCACTCCCACCAATCGAGCCGCAGCCGCCGCCTGGCCCGTCTCCGCGAGCCGCCTGGTCCGCCGCGCCGATCCTCCGGCCCAGTCCCCGTTCCTCCGCTTCGCTACCGCACCGCCGTGGCCAGGCCAGCTGGGCCGCCTCCGCTCGCCTCACCGCAGCGGGCCGCCGCCTCCTGCGCCGCCCCGGCCCATTCGGGCGCCTCAACAGCGCCACCGCCTCCCCGCGGATCGTGGGCCGCCGCACCGCCAGGGCACAACCACCGCCTCTCTGGGCCTCTTCTCGCCGGGCCGTGTTTTCCTTCTGCAGATCTGGACCTGAGGAGGTTGCTCCTTTTTTCCCTAAGTCCCAGATTTTTTAATCTGTGATGCTATTTTCAAACGGCTAGATCTCCTTGTGTGTTTGTCCGATTCGCGCATATAGCATGTCCAGACGTTCGTGGAGACTTGCTCTACGTTTTATCTGTTGTTGTCATGCATGTTGGAGATCATCTAGGTACTTGTTTTGCTGTTGCAAGAGTGCATCATGATATAAACTGCTGTTATGTGATGTTTTTATGCCACCTTTGTCATGTGATATCTTTTAGCTCGTTTATCCGAATGATGCAAATGACATGTCCACGTGTTCGTCTTGCCATGATCTACATGTTGTATGTGATAGGTTGCATGATAGATTTATTATTGCCTTGTTATCATCGTTGCAAAGTGCCATGTGGCTGTGATGTTGTTTCACCTGTTATGAAATGCCATCTTGTTGAACTCGTTGCAATCGTTGTGTTTACCTACATGAAGCATGCTTGTGTGTTTCGGGATCACCTTCATGTGCACTTTGATGAGGTGCTTACCTCTTGCCATGCTTAGTTTCGAGGTGACTTAAACATGCTCTTTTCGATGCCATGATGAAATTGCTGTTTTAGGACTTAGTGGATTTTCACTAAGTCTGAAATCTGTAACGTTCCGATGCCATGTTTGTGTGCTGCTCTAGGACAAAGCCTGATAGCTTTGGAGTGGATTTTGATTGTTCCTTGTAGTATATATTGTTGTCTTTCCATCCATGTTTTCACATGTCTATTTAAGTGGCTGTAGCATGTTTATCTTTTGCTCCAAAGTTTCAATAAAATTCTGCTGCCAGAATTTTATTGTCAAGTTCCATATGTCCAAGATCATTGCTATTGATCCGTGGCTCCGTTGGGGGTGCACCTTTGGACTTAGTTGCTGTAGTATATGTCTAGTTTGTGTTCATGCCCTTTGCCATGTTATTTGAATGCTGTAGCTCAATTATTTTGTGCTCCGAAGTTGCTATGTTGCTGTAATTTTCAGCTTTCGCTCATTTCCTGTTTCGGGCATAACTTTTAGCCCGTAACTCCGATTTCAGCGAGTCTTATATCAAACTTGATTGATTTTATGTGTAGATTAATAATATCAGATTGTTATCATGTTTTGAGGTGTTTTGCTTGAGTGATATTTTCCGTGCTCCGTGTGCAACCTTAGTGCATCCATCATGCATTTATCTTTTTCGAGTGCGCATTGCATCTTGTTGATTGGTGCTTGGTGTGATTGTTTTGTTTAGAGCCGGAAGCAGAGTCTGAGTTCGAGTACGAGCACGAGGTTTCCAACGAGGTTGAGCACGAGGACCCTTCTTACGATCCGAACGACTTCACTTCAGGCAAGATGACCGAACCCCGATAACATTACTATCTTTGCCTATTGCTAGTAGTCTCGATCTATAGTTTTGCCTCGATGCCCATGATCTTCTTGTCAGCCTCCTACTTGTAACCAATTGCCATGTTTAACCAACCTACCTATCCAAACCGTTGCTTGGCTAAGTACGCTTCGCTCAGCCCTTCTTATAGCATTGTTAGTTGCAAGTGAAGATCAAAGATGCTTGCTTCATGTTGAAGTTTGGTTGGGTTATATCACACTATATAAATGCTTAAAATGAAATCATCTATATATTGGCAAGGGTGGAAGGCTAAGCCTTTTGCTTGGTGTTTTGTTCCACTCATGTCGTTAGGAACCGTATAAACCGGTGTTATGTTCCTTGATTATGCGTTCCTAACACGGTTGGGGTGTATGGGACCCCCTCGATAAACCGCTAAGTGCTAAGTCTTTTCCAGCAAGTCCGAACATTGGTACTATTTGCCTAATAACTAAATAACTTGCATAGGGAGTAATTAACCCGAGTTCTTAATCAACAACCCTGGGCCAGTGCTCCACATGAGTGTTGGTCCGAAACGGGGGTCCTGCGGGGTCACCACGAGGAAACTCGAGGATTGATATAAACCCGTAGCATCACCCATCCGGTCGTGTCCTGAGACTTAGATACGCGCGGCTACTATCAGGGTGTCGACACGCCGGGAGGATTTGCTGGATTAGCCTTACCTTAGTTCGGTATATCTTGAGCACGGGATTCCGAGGATACTCGGGTCTTCCCACTTTGGAGTTGCGACTCTGCGGATCGTGGGCTTGTAATGGGTCAAGTTGGAACACCCCTGCAGGGTTTGAACTTTCGAAAGCCGTGCCCGCGGTTATGTGGCAGATGGGAGCTTGTTAATTCCAGTTGTAGATAACTTGACACAATGTTTCTAATACACTACCAGCGTGTGTTCCGTGATTGTCAATTTCCGAATAGGGATTCGGGAGTTGAACACGGAGGGGTTATGCTTGTTGAGCTAGTAGCTAGGATCACTTCGTGATCACTTCTCGCCGAGGCTTTCTCTTCTCGCTCTCACTCACGTAAGTTAGTTGCTAGTTGCTGCTGCAGACACTTATTCTTTTCGTCAGCCTTTTCCTCTCCCAAAGGCTTAAATAGTCTTGTTACCCGGGAACGGGATTGCTGAGTCCTCTGTGATTCACAGTTACTTCACCACACCAGATGCAGGTCCAGTTGTGAGCTATCCAGGTGATGGCACCGAGCTGGATTGGGAGTACGATGAGGAGCGTAGTCGGTACTATGTGCGATACCCGGATGATCAGTAGTGGAGACTCTTACTAGGATTCGATCCGCCTGTGGTTTATTTATCTGAGTTTGGTATCTTGCATTTGGTTTTTGCCCTTAGAGGGTTGTGATGTTCTTAATGTATGATGATTGAGATTTGTACTGTAATTATGTGACGTGGCGAGTGTAAGCCAACTATTTTCTGTTTACAATCCCCTCTTTTACATGAGATGTGCAAAGATTACTGAACTTGAGATCATTCTAGGATGGATTTATGCCTTTAAGTCGTGCCTCGACACGTAGGAGGTATAACTCCATCCTGGGCATTACAAGTTGGTATTCAGAGCCTTCTCCGACCTAGGAGCCCCCACTGTTTGATCGAATCGCTGACGGTCGAGTCTAGGCACACACTGAAAACTTTTTGAGTCCTATATTATATCGGAGAGTAGGATTTCTTTGCTTCTCATCCCCTTTCTCTCTGGTGAGGACTCCTGACGACTACTCTTGTCTCTCCTATCTTCAAAAATTGCACAATTTTTTTTAGGAATCCCGCGAGTATTCTGGGATTGTTTCGATGTTCTTGTGACAAGGATATTGTTCTCGATGCCTCCTGTTCCCGAGGAGTTGAGCTTCGGGGTATTGTTGTCACAAGCATATCGCGGCAGTACTAAATACTTAAGACGACCGACATCGAAAATCTCCCCTATACGGCCAGTGGCAAGATAACCCCGACATCACCCAGTACTGGGGAGGTAGTTCGGGAGTATTGCCATAGCTTGTTATAGTGGATGCTTTTCGAAGGTCCGAGGTACACAGTTTCCGAGAAAGACTGGTTATGTGTTGAAGGACGGATACACCTGGATGTAGGTTAGAGTTGATTGCGCGGTGCTTCCCGTGTATCCCCAACACCTGATTGCATAACTGGAATCTTTCGGAAATCTATAGGTGGGTTTTATCCACTAGATCGTAGGCATTCTTCCAACGAATGCAGGTTAGTGAGTTCGGGGTTCTACATTGAGTGAAGTGGTTATATGACCGAGGTTACTATCAGGAGTTGCATCTTAAAGGGTCCTTGGCTATGCTGATCCGGGGATTGCAAAACCTTTTCGTAACGCGTTCATATGCTTTCAGCACAAAGATGTTAGAACGAAACTCCTCTCTTGTGTTTGTTCCCGTCTGTACCTTGTTGTTTTCTTATTTTATCCTTTTGTCCTCTATGTGGCTTCTCGTGAAGAATGATGTTATCATTTAACTGAGAATTTCATTCGTTCCTCTTGTTCGAATGATTTCATTCGTTCTTATTGTTCGAATGATTATTGTGAAGACTTGATGCAATTCATGCCATTGATTCAGCTTATTCCTTTTTGTCAATCAATTGATGATTCATGGTCATCTCTTACAAGATGGCTCCGAAAAAGGTTCGCAACGCTAACCCAGAGTTGGAAGAGGTCCCAGATCATCCTCCTTCCCCTCCTCCTCCGCCTGAGGCTTGGAGAGCAATTATGCAGACTACAGCTCAGAACACCCAGTTGATGATGCAGATGATGCAGATGATGCAAGCTAATCAAGCTAATCAGGGTGTTCCAGGGAACCAAGGCAACTTCTTCAACCAGCAGCACCATGCTACTCTTAACCAGTTCTTGGCCAACAATCCTAAAGCTTTCAGTTACTGTGTCGACCCTCTTGATGCTGAAGATTGGCTAACCGATATCAAGAAGCATTTTGAGTGCAGTAACGTGAAGGAAGATGATTATGTGAAGTTTGCAGCCTTCCAACTGAAAGATCAAGCAGCTGACTGGTGGCAGCAGTACAAAGACTCCAGGCCGGGTCAAGTGATCTCTTGGGAGAATTTCTGCAAGGATTTCCGCTCGCACCACATTCCTACAAGTGTCATCGAGGGTATGCGTGAGCAATTCCGCAACCTGAAGCAGGGCTCCATGACAGTCTATCAGTATAATGTCAAGTTCCAAAACCTTGCTCGCTATGCTAAGCAAGACATTCCTGATGCCAAGAGTAAAATCTATCAGTTCCGTGGAGGTCTCAAAGATGAACTTCAGCTTGCTCTCACTTTGTTCGAGCCCGATGAATTCGACAAGTTCTATAACATGGCTTTGAAACAAGAAGCAGCTCAGCTTAAGATGGAGGTTTCTAAGAAGAGAATTGAGATGCTGTTCACTCTTCCTCATCGTCTTAGATGGTCTCGAAGCATCAAAAATTCTGGCTTCCTCCTCCTCCAGTGATTCGAGCTCCATACAACAACTCCAACAACTCCAACAACAAGAACTCTAGTGGTCGTGGTTTCTACCACCCACCCAACTCCAACAAGCAGTCCAAGCAACAGTTCCAAGCTCCAAGACTAAATGCTCCTCCTAACCGTCCACTTTCTGAGGTGACTTGCTACAAGTGTGGCCAGAAGGGTCATTATTCCAACAAGTGCAACAACCCAAGGCGCCTTCCGCCTCCTCCTCCTGTCGGTACCGCTATGGTCAAGCATGATCCAAAGGAAGCAAGGGTCAATCTGATGAATGCAGCACAAGCGGAGACTTCTTCTGATGTCATTTGGGTAACCTTCCAGTTAACTCTTTTCTAGCTAAAGTGTTATTTGATTCGGGTGCTTCATGTTCTTTCATGTCTCAACCATTTGCATCCAAGTATAATGTTGACATCAAAAGTTTGCCAAGGGAGTTATCAGTTGTTTCTCCGGGGAGACGAATGCATTCCAGTATATATGCTCCGTATGTTTCTATTCGCATGGGTGACTATCGATTTTTGGCTTCTCCGGTGATTCTTGGCAATTCTGACATCGACCTCATCCTCGGAATGGATTGGCTTTCTCAGCACGATGCTCATATTGATTGTGCTCAGAAGGAAGTCAAGATGACTCATTCTGATGAAGATGTGATTATCTTTGCCTCAAGGCATAACACTATCCGGCTTTTCTCTCTCAATGATAAGGGCGAAATTAATGCCATATCTCAAATTCCAGTGGTGAACGAATATCAAGACGTCTTTCCTGAAGAACTTCCAGGCATGCCTCCACACCGTCAGGTGGAGTTTGTCATTGAACTCGAGCCGGGTACTGAGCCAGCATGCCGGCGTCCGTACAAGCTCTCTCCGGATGAATTGAAGGAATTGAAGAAGCAGCTTGATAAGCAGGAGAGTATGGGTCTCATCAGGCCTAGTACGTCTCTGTGGGGCTGTGGTGTCTTATTTGTCAAGAAGAAAGATGGCACGGAGCGTCTCTGTGTCGACTACCGGCCATTGAACAAGAAGACGATTAAGAACAAGTATCCGTTCCCCAACATCAACGAACTCTTTGAGTAGCTCAAAGGAGCTAAAGTGTTCTCTAAGCTTGACCTCCGAATGGGCTATCATCAAATTCGCATTCGCGAGGAAGACATTCCCAAGACGGCCTTCAGAACGAGCTACGGTTCATACGAGTATACCGTCATGTCCTTCGGTCTCGCCAATGCTCCTCCTACCTTTTCAAGGATGATGCATTACATCTTCAACCCCTATACTGGCGAGTTTGTGCTTGTGTATCTGGATGATATTCTGGTGTTTTCCAAGAATGAAGAAGATCACGAAAAGCACTTACGCCTGGTTCTTGATCGACTCCGAGAGCATAAATTCTATGCCAAGTTCTCCAAGTGCAAGTTTTGGCTCGATAAGGTTTTGTACCTGGGCCACATCATCTTAGCTGACGGTATTGCGGTTAATCCCGAGAAAGTTGAAGCAATTGTCAACTGGGAAGCTCCTCAGAACGTCAAGCAACTCCGCAGTTTTCTGGGTCTTGCCAGCTATTGCAGAAGGTTTGTTGAGAACTTCTCCAAGATTGCCAAGCCTCTTTCCAACCTGCTTCAGAAGAATGTCAAATACTTTTGGTCTCCAGAGTGTGAAGTGGCTTTCCAAACCCTCAAAGATAAGCTTGTCTCCGCTCCAGTTCTGACTCCTCCGGATGAATCCAAGCCCTATGAAGTATTCTGTGATGCTTCTCTTCAAGGTCTTGGTGGTGTGCTTATGCAAGACAAGAGAATTGTGGCATACACTTCTCGTCAGCTCAAGCCAAGTGAGAAGAACTATCCCACACATGATCTCGAGCTAGCAGCTGTGGTACATGCTCTGATTACGTGGAGACATCTGTTGTTGGGCAGAAAGGTCGACATCTTCACTGATCACAAGAGCTTGAAGTACATCTTCACACAGCCGCATCTGAACCTCCGCCAGACTCGTTGGGTCGAAATGATCCAAGAGTACAATCCCAGCATTGAATACACTCCTGGCAAGGCGAATGTGATTGCAGATGCTTTGAGCAGAAAGGCATATTGCAACAGCCTTCTTATCAAGCCGTACCAGCCTGAGCTTTGTGAAGCATTCAGGAAACTCAACCTCCAAGTTGTTCCGCAGGGTTTTCTTGCAAATCTCCAAATTGCTCCTACCTTGGAAGATCAAGTCCGTGAGGCCCAACTCAGTGATACCATGGTGAAGAAAATGAAACATGGGATTGCAAAGGGCACTCCAAAATACAAGTGCTTCCGTGTTGATGAGAGAGATACTTTGTTCTTCGAGGACAGACTCGTTGTTCCCAAAGGTGATCTCAGGAAGCTCATAATGGAAGAAGCTCATGATTCTCTCCTTTCCATTCATCCTGGCAGTTCCAAGATGTATCAAGACCTCAAGCAGTCTTACTGGTGGACACGCATGAAAAGGGAAATTGCCCAATTCGTGAACGAATGTGATGTATGCAGAAGAGTGAAAGCAGAACATCAACGTCCAGCCGGTCTTCTCCAAACTCTTCCTATTCCCGAGTGGAAGTTCGGCCACATTAAAATGGACTTCGTCACTGGCTTTCCTAAATCCAAGAGAGGAAATGATGCTATCTTTGTGGTGATCGACAAGCTTACCAAAGTCGCTCACTTTCTTCCAGTCAAAGAATCCATCAATGCAGCTCAACTTGCTGAGCTGTACACTTCCAGAATTGTGTCCCTACATGGCATTCCTCAAGTTATATCCTCAGACCGTGGAAGCTTGTTCACATCAAGGTTCTGGGACTCCTTTCAGTCCGCCATGGGCACTAAGATCAGGTTCAGCACTGCATTTCACCCTCAGACTAGTGGTCAAGTCGAGTGTGTGAATCAGATTCTAGAAGACATGCTCAGAGCCTGTGTCATCTCCTTCGGCATGAAATGGGAAGACTGCCTTCCATTTGCCGAGTTCTCTTACAACAACAACTTTCAAGCAAGTGCAGGCAAAGCACCGTTTGAAATTCTCTATGGCAGAAAGTGCCGTACACCTCTCAACTGGTCTGAAACAGGCGAACGTCAAGTTCTTGGCAATGACTTGATTTCAGAAGCCGAAGAAATGTGCAAAGTCATACGTGAGAATCTCAAGGCCGCTCAGTCGCGTCAGAAGAGCTACTATGACGGCAAGCATCGTGATTTGGCTTTCAACATCGGTGACCATGTCTATCTCCGAGTTTCTCCGATGAAAGGAACCCAAAGATTCGGTATCAAAGGAAAGCTTGCTCCTAGATACGTTGGGCCTTTCAAGATTCTTGGCAAAAGAGGCGATCTAGCCTATCAACTCGAGCTTCCTCCCAACTTCGCAAATGTTCATGATGTCTTCCATGTGTCTCAACTTCGCAAATGCTTCAAGGCACCTGAGCGCATGATTCCGTTTGAGGAGATTGATCTTCAACAAGACCTGTCCTACCGAGAGCACCCAGTTGCAATTCTCGAAGAAACCGAACGCAAGACCCGCAACAAGTCCATCAAGTTTCTGAAAGTCAAGTGGTCACATCACACTGACCGAGAAGCTACCTGGGAACGAGAAGATCATCTTCGTTCCGAGTACCCTTCCTTTTTCCAGTCCTAGATCTCGGGACGAGATCTTTTTGTAGTAGAGGAGAGTTTGTAATGCCCCGGATGTAATACTTTCCCTTTTGGGTATATAATATATCTCCGGCTTCATCTATTTCTATTCCGGGTTCTTTGTCTTTCGGGTTTTCGTCGTTTCGTTGTGTGAGTGTGTGGCATTCATTCATATCATGTAGACATGTGCATCGCATTGCATTTGTGTTGTCGGTTGCATCCGGTTCCACGTGTTTCTACCCGTTGTCCGTTTCGCATTCCGGAGCTCCCTCACGTGTCCGTGACGTCCCGTAGGCCTACTTTGTTGTTTGGGCGTGTAACGTTACCGGTGTGCCGCGAGGTTGTTGTCTGTGTTGTTGTTTTGTTGTGTGCAACCCGCCTCTCAAATCTCGTCGCGTTTGGACTCCGTTGGCTATCCCATCCGTTGTTCGCGTGGGTCCGAAGTGCCTTCACTTTGTGTCCCGGAAACACCCCTACTGCGGTCTTTTATCTCTCCTAGGCCCTTCTAAACTACCCCTGCGATCGGATCCGTCGGATCTCGATCGGAGGGCTCCTAAACACCCCCAAATCCCCTAACCCTAGCTACCTGCTATATAATAGACCCTAGTCTATTGGGCATCTAGCTTCTTCCTCCTCCGTCCCTAAAATTCTGGATCTAGCCCCCTTCCCACTGCCACTTGGCAGCCTCCACCGAAAATTTCGCACCGGCCTCTGCAGCCTCGAGGGCGCCGCCGCGTCGTTCGCCTGGAGTCTTCCTCGATCTGTTTCAAATCGGGTCAACGATCGAGCGCCAGATCCGCACCGCACCAGGCGCTCCGATCGGGCCAGATCGGTCGCCCCAGCCGACCGCTTCGCCCCCTTGGGCCATCGCCGCGCCAGGTCCCCACTACACCGCCGCCATCCCTCAGCCCAGGGACCTCATCCCCGCAGTGGCCCGTCTCCACTCCCACCAATCGAGCCGCAGCCGCCGCCTGGCCCGTCTCCGTGAGCCGCCTGGGCCGCCGCACCGATCCTCCGGCCCAGTCCCCGTTCCTCCGCTTCGCTACTGCACCGCCGTGGCCAGGCCAGCTGGGCCGCCTCCGCTCGCCTCACCGCAGCGGGCCGCCGCCTCCTGCGTCGCCCCGGCCCCTCCGGGCACCTCAACAGCGCCACCGCCTCCCCGCGGATCGTGGGCCACCGCACCACCAGGGCACAACCGCCGCCTCTCCGGGCCTCTTCTCGCCGGGCCGTGTTTTCCTTCTGCAGATCTGGACCTGAGGAGGTTGCTCCTTTTTTTCCCTAAGTCCCAGATTTTTTAATCTGTGATGCTATTTTCAAACGGCTAGATCTCCTTGTGTGTTTGTCCGATTCGCGCATATAGCATGTCCAGACGTTCGTGGAGACTTGCTCTACGTTTTATCTGTTGTTGTCATGCATGTTGGAGATCATCTAGGTGCTTGTTTTGCTGTTGCAAGAGTGCATCATGATATAAACTGCTGTTATGTGATGTTTTTATGCCACCTTTGTCATGTGATATCTTTTAGCTCGTTTATCCGAATGATGCAAATGACATGTCCACGTGTTCGTCTTGCCATGATCTACATGTTGTATGTGATAGGTTGCATGATAGATTTATTATTGCCTTGTTATCATCGTTGCAAAGTTCCATGTGGCTGTGATGTTGTTTCACCTGTTATGAAATGCCATCTTGTTGAACTCGTTGCAATCGTTGTGTTTACCTACATGAAGCATGCTTGTGTGTTTCGGGATCACCTTCATGTGCACTTTGATGAGGTGCTTACCTCTTGCCATGCTTAGTTTCGAGGTGACTTAAACATGCTCTTTTCGATGCCATGATGAAATTGCTGTTTTAGGACTTAGTGGATTTTCACTAAGTCTGAAATCTGTAACGTTCCGATGCCATGTTCGTGTGCTGCTCTAGGACAAAGCATGATAGTTTTGGAGTGGATTTTGATTGTTCCTTGTAGAATATATTGTTGTCTTTCCATCCATGTTTTCACATGTCTATTTAAGTGGCTGTAGCATGTTTATCTTTTGCTCCAAAGTTTCAATAAAATTCTGCTGCCAGAATTTTATTGTCAAGTTCCATATGTCCAAGATCATTGCTATTGATCCGTGGCTCCGTTGGGGGTGTACCTTTGGACTTAGTTGCTGTAGTATATGTCTAGTTTGTGTTCATGCCCTTTGCCATGTTATTTGAATGCTGTAGCTCAATTATTTTGTGCTCCGAAGTTGCTATGTTGCTGTAATTTTCAGCTTTCGCTCATTTCCTGTTTCGGGCATAACTTTTAGCCCGTAACTCCGATTTCAGCGAGTCTTATATCAAACTTGATTGATTTTATGTGTAGATTAATAATATCAGATTGTTATCATGTTTTGAGGTGTTTTGCTTGAGTGACATTTTCCGTGCTCCGTGTGCATCCTTAGTGCATCCATCATGCATTCATCTTTTTCGAGTGCGCATTGCATCTTGTTGATTGGTGCTTGGTGTGATTGTTTTGTTTAGAGCCGGAAGCAGAGTCTGAGTTCGAGTACGAGCACGAGGTTTCCAACGAGGTTGAGCACGAGGACCCTTCTTACGATCCGAACGACTTCACTTCAGGCAAGATGACCGAACCCCGATAACATTACTATCTTTGCCTATTGCTAGTAGTCTCGATCTATAGTTTTGCCTCGATGCCCATGATCTTCTTGTCAGCCTCCTACTTGTAACCAATTGCCATGTTTAACCAACCTACCTATGCAAACCGTTGCTTGGCTAAGTACGCTTCGCTCAGCCCTTCTTATAGCATTGTTAGTTGCAGGCGAAGATCGAAGATGTTTGCTTCATGTTGAAGTTTGGTTGGGTTATATCACACTATATAAATGCTTAAAAATGAAATCATCTATATATTGGCAAGGGTGGAAGGCTAAGCCTTTTGCTTGGTGTTTTGTTCCACTCATGTCGTTAGGAACCGTATAAACCGGTGTTATGTTCCTTGATTATGCGTTCCTAACACGGTTGGGGTGTATGGGACCCCCTCGATAAACCGCTAAGTGCTAAGTCTTTTCCAGCAAGTCCCAACATTGGTACTATTTGCCTAATAACTAAATAACTTGCATAGGGAGTAATTAACCCGAGTTCTTAATCAACAACCCCGGGCCAGTGCTCCACATGAGTGTTGGTCCGAAACGGGGGTCCTGCGGGGTCACCACGAGGAAACTCGAGGATTGATATAAACCTGTAGCATCACCCATCCGGTCGTGTCCTGAGACTTAGATACGCGCGGCTACTATCAGGGTGTCGACATGCCGGGAGGATTTGCTGGATTAGCCTTACCTTAGTTCGGTATATCTTGAGCACGGGATTCCGAGGATACCCGGGTCTTCCCACTTTGGAGTTGCGACTCCGCGGATCGTGGGCTTGTAATGGGTCAAGTTGGAACACCCCTGCAGGGTTTGAACTTTCGAAAGCCGTGCCCGCGGTTATGTGGCAGATGGGAGCTTGTTAATTCCGGTTGTAGATAACTTGACACAATGTTTCTAATACACTACCAGCGTGTGTTCCGTGATTGTCAATTTCCGAATAGGGATTCGGGAGTTGAACACGGAGGGGTTATGCTTGTTGAGCTAGTAGCTAGGATCACTTCGTGATCACTTCTCGCCGAGGCTTTCTCTTCTCGCTCTCACTCACGTAAGTTAGTTGCTAGTTGCTGCTGCAGACACTTATTCTTTTCGTCAGCCTTTTCCTCTCCCAAAGGCTTAAATAGTCTTGTTACCCGGGAACGGGATTGCTGAGTCCTCTATGGCTCACAGTTACTTCACCACACCAGATGCAGGTCCAGTTGTGAGCTATCCAGGTGATGGTATCGAGCTGGATTGGGAGTACGACGAGGAGCGTAGTCGGTACTATGTGCGATACCCAGATGATCAGTAGTGGAGACTTTTACTAGGATTCGATCCGCCTGTGGTTTACTTATCTGAGTTTGGTATCTTGCATTTGGTTTTTGCCCTTAGAGGGTTGTGATGTTCTTAATGTATGATGATTGAGATTTGTACTGTAATTCTCTGACGTGGCGAGTGTAAGCCAACTATTTTCTGTTTACAATCCCCTCTTTTACATGAGATGTGCAAAGATTACCGAACTTGAGATCATTCTAGGATGGATTTATGCCTTTAAGTCGTGCCTCGACACGTAGGAGGTATAACTCCATCCTGGGCATTACAGGTAATGTCAACAGTAATAGATCATGAAAACTTACATCCAAGTGGGTATATATATCAGGATCTTTCCAACACAATGTGCTTGCCAAAGGATAAAATGAAAAAGGAAAGGTGGATCCCACCTTGACACTTATAGGAAAGGAATAATAGATAGGCCCTTCGCAGAGGGAAGCAGAGGTTGTCATGTGTTTTTATGGTTGGATGCACAAAGTCTTAGCATAGAAGAACTTCGCTTTATATTGCCACTTGTGATAAGGACCTTTATTATGCAGTCTGTCGCTTTTACTACTTCCATATCACTAGATCGTATAAAGCTAATTTCTCCCACACTAATAAATCATACATATTTAGCGGGTTTGCAACATGACAACTTACTTGGAAGGATCTTTCTCAATCCATAGGTAGGTATGGTGGATTCTCATGGCGAAACTGGGTTTAAGGATAAATGGAACCATGAGTAGTATCTCTACTTAGTGCGAGGAGATTTGGCTAGCATGAGAGGGAAAGGCAAGCTCAACATGTTGGAAGATTCATGACAATATACTTTATTTCGGATATAAGAAGACATAACCCATTATGTTGTCTTCCTTGTCCAACATCAACTCTTTAGCATGTCATACTTTAATGAGTGCTCACAGTCATAGAAGATGTCCCAGATAGTATATTTGTATGTGAAGCCTCTCTTCTTTTATTACTTCCTATTAATTGCAACGATGACCAAAACTATGTTTGTCACCTCCCAACAACTTTTATTTATCATACTCTTGTATGTGAAGTCATTACTTCCCATAAGATCGATATGATCTCTTTGATTCTCTTTTTGTTTTCTTTATTTTATCATGACCCAAGTGAGGAAATCAAGCCCTTGACTCAACACTAATCTTTATTATATAGCTCGCGGACTCGATTACAAAGGATAAAGCTCACAAAGCAAAAGCTCACAACTAGATCATGCTAACTTTATTCTAATAGATCAAGATACTACCAAAAGGATCGAACTAAGTAAAACGGTAAAGATAGGAGTGATGGTGATACGATACTGGGGTCACTCCCCCAAGCTTGGCAGTCGCCAAGGGGAGTGCCCATACCCATATGACTATGTCTCCTTCTTCAGGGTTGGTGATGCTGGAGTTGTTGCTGACGTAGGCCTGTTGTTCTTCCAAGGCATGGGCTCACCATCATAGAAGGATGATCAAGTCTCCAGGATACTCAAATCTGCAGCCAAACTCATGTACTTGAATCTATATTCATACTCACAGTTTTGGTTTTGCAGGTCATAGATCTGGGCTTGGAGGTGATCGATCTTCTGTTGAAGATTGGAGATTGCTTCTCCGAAGATCCTTCAGTCCATCTTGAGATTGTTGGCAAGCTCCGAGATCATCATGTGGTTGGCGTCGAGACCTCGTTCTACCATACCTTGGCACTTGAAAACCTGTTGCTCCATTGCTTCGAGTCTTGTCTCCACGCTTCCGGTCTTCCTCGGCCCTTCAACATCACGGATGTGCGCCACCCCCTCATGCAACTCCATGGTTTTGGGGTGGTGCAGCACCTCCGCAAGGTAGGGGTTGATGACCTTCTCGAAGAACGTGTCCTTGGGGGTGTTGGAGGACGCCATGATGATCTAGATCTATCAAAAACAGCAGCTCGAAACGAAAACAGAGGAATTATGCGTGATACAGAGGTCAAAACCTTTGGGAGTATATATAATGAATTTTTCCCGAACAAAAGGAGTAACCCACAAGAAAACGGAGTCCAGAGGACACACGGGGTGCCCTCAAGGCAGAGGGCGTGCCCTGGGAAGGGGGGCGCGCCCCCTACCCTCGAGGCCACCTCGTGTCTCCTCCAGACTGCGGTTTATTTTTCTATTTTTCTAAATATTCCAAAACGGAGAAAAATTGCATTTAGAACTGTTTTGGAGTCGGTTTACTTACCGTATCACGTACCTCTTCCTTTTCGGAGGCTGAATAATTTTGGAAAGTGTCCCTTATGTATTCCTCCGGGGTTATGGTTTCAATAATACTAGTTTCAACATTTATAGGATTACCTGAGATATAATGTTTGATCCTTTGTCCATTCACCACCTTCGGATTTGTGCCCTCGAAGTTGTTGATTTTGATGGCACCGGAACGATACACCTCCTCGATAACACTACAGGAATCAGCTATTTTGCCGACATGAAGCCTCTTTACCGTCAGCCAATCGTCGGGGCAGACGGCAAAGATTATTTCACCGTCATGAACTTGACGGCGAATGATGACTGACGGCAAAGATTAGGATTGACTGACGGCAAAGAGTGGCTAACGGCAAATACATATTTTGCCGGCTGTAAAAATATTGATGACGGCAAAGATATATTTTGCCGTCTATAAAAAAAATTATGATGGCAAAGATATTTTGCCGTCTGTAAAAAAAATTGATGACGGCAAAGATATTTTTCCGTGTGTAAATTAAAATCGCAGACGTCAAAATAAGAAACACACCTCGCGGATCGATCTCTCGGATCAATGAGGTGGCAGGATCTTAGACACACATCTCACCCACTCAAAAAATGCTCTTTGTCGTCTGTGTTTTCATTTGGTAGACGGCAAAGATTTTGTCGTCTGTTTTTTCTTTTACTGTAGCCAAAGTGACAGTATCGACCTTTTATTTTTTTTTAAATGTAAACAAGGTCTAAAGAGTATGAAATTTGTTGTGGTATTAGTTTATAATTCTTGGAAAATATAGAAAAAGCTTGAGAAAATTTACTAGATTTTGAAATGTTTATTTTGTCAAAAGCATTCGGGTAAAGAAACACAAATGTTTTGCTGGTTTCTTATTGGCTGGAACCTCCTTCTCCTGGATCGATGACGTGGCAGGGGAATCCACCACCACACCATGGATCTCACGCAGCAGCCACATGCATCTCACGCACCGGCCCCCACCATCACATCACGCACCGGCCCCCATCGTGCATATCAGGATTCACATCATCCCTCCTCATATCTCTCTCGCTCCTCTCTGTCTCTCTCTCCTAACCGCACCAGCATGAGGCACGAGCAGCGCCGCCTCCTGCAGCCATCCAAGTTGGAGGCCCCGAGGCCTCTTCCCTGCCCCGAGCGTTCGAGTTGGATCCGCCCGTCTCTGCCCAGGGACCCTCCTTCCTCTCCTTTCTACCTGCCTCCGTTCCCGTGCCTGGTTCCAACCCCCACAGTGCTCGCCGTTGAGGTCCTCCGGCAGTGGCAGCGCTTGCGGGAGTGGGCCATGGCGGCCGCTGCTTTCCTACTTCCCGAGGTCGAGGAACGAGCACAACGGCAGCAAGGAACAGAGCCGCCGCGACCACCGAAGCCTCGCCGGAGTTTCCCACCACCGCCGTGACCACGCAAGCACCACCGAAGATCTTCCTCCGGCACCACCGAAGCCTCGGCGGAGTTTCCAACCACCCCAGCAACCGCCGTGACCTCTCCTTCCTCCCTCGCGTTCTGTCCTCCGCGAGCCACGGTGGCAGACGGTGCCGGAGGCGGAGAAGATGACGATGCGGGCAACGGTTCCTCGGGCTGAGCTTTGCGAAGATGAGGACTGGATGCGTGGATGTAGGGAGAGGCAGCCGAATCGGCAAGGCGGCTTCGGTGAGGCTGCTCCGGCGAGGTCTTGGTTGCCATGGCCGGCGAGCACAGACAACCATTTTTTTATTAAATAAAAACATCTTTGCCGACTGTTACACTATGAGGATGACAGCAAAGCTATATGGGGCCCACCAGCTAACAGAAAATCCTAAACTCTACTTTGCCGTCTGCTGCGGGAAAATACCTGACGGCAAAGTCTTTGCCGTCATCCGGATAAAAAGCTGACGGCAAAGTATCTCTTTGCCGATTTAGGATTTGCCGTCTACCTTTGCCGTCAGCTGCTGATGGCAATCTCCTTGCCGTTCTTTGCCGTCTGTATAAGCCTGATGGCAAACTAGCTGTTTCTGGTAGTGTAACGTAAGGTCCTTCCCACTTGGAGAGAAGTTTTCCTGCAAAAAATCTTAAACGAGAGTTGTATAGCAAAACATAATCACCTATGTTAAACTCACGCTTTTGTATCCTTTTGGCATGCCATTTTTAACTTTTTCTTTAAATAACTTGACATTCTCGTAGGCATGGGTTCTCCATTCATCGAGATAGCTAATATCAAATAGCCTATTTTCACCGGCAAGTTTGAAATCATAATTGAGCTCTTTGATAGCCCAATATGCTTTTTGTTCTAGCTCAAGAGGTAAGTGACAAGCTTTTTCGTATACCATCTTATATGGAGACATACCCATAGGATTTTTGTATGCAGTTCTATAGGACCATAATGCATCCTCTAGTTTCTTGGACCAATTCTTTCTAGACCTATTAACTGTCTTTTGCAAGATTAATTTCAACTCCCTATTACTCAATTCAACTTGACCACTAGTCTGTGGGTGATAAGGTGATGTAATTCTATGGGTGACATCGTACTTAGCAAGCATCTTACGGAAAGCACCATGAATAAAGTGTGAACCACCATTAGTCATTAGATATCTAGGGACTCCAAACCTTGGAAATATAACTTCTTTAAGCATCTTAACAGAGGTGTTATGATCAGCACTACTAGTTGGAATAGCTTCTACCCACTTAGTAACATAATCAACAGCAACTAGGATATGTGTGTACCCATTAGAAGCAGGAAAAGGTCCCATATAATCAAAGCCCCAAACATCAAATGGTTCAATAACAAGTGAATAATTCATAGGCATTTCTTGACGTCTACTAATATTACCGATTCTTTGACATTCATTACATGATAAGACAAACTTACGGGCATCCTTGAAGAGAGTAGGTCAATAAAAACCGGATTGCAGTACCTTGTGTGCAGTTCTGTCTCCCGCATGGTGTCCTCCATAACATTCGAAGTGGCACTTGCGTAAGATATGATCCTGTTCATGCTCAGGCACAACGTCTAATAATACCATCAACTCCTTCTTCATAAAGATGTGGGTCATCCTAAAAGTAATGTCTCAAATCATAGAAGAACTTTTTGTTTTGCTGGTATGTGAAGCTAGGAGGTATAAACTTAGCAACAATGTAATTAGCATAATCAGCATACCAAGGAGCAGTACGAGAAGTACTTATGACAGCTAGTTGTTCATCAGGAAAGCCATCATCAATAGGTTGTGGGTCATCAAGTATATTCTCTAACCTAGACAAGTTATCTGCTACGGGGTTCTCGGCCCCCTTTCTATCAATAATATGCAAGTCAAATTCTTGCAGCAAGAGAACCCATCTAATGAGTCTAGGTTTAGCATCTTTCTTTTCCAAAAGGTATTTGATAGCAGCATGATCAGTGTGAATAGTTACTTTAGAATCAACGATATAGGGTCTAAACTTATCACAAGCAAACACAACTGCTAAAAATTCTTTCTAAGTGGTAGCATAATTCCTTTGGGCACTATATAGAGTTTTGCTAGCATACTGGATAACATTCAATTTCTTATCAACTCTTTGCCGTAGAACAGCTCCTACAGCATAATCACTAGCATCGCACATAATCTCAAAGGGTAAATTCCAGTCAGGAGGCTGGACAATAGGTGTAGAGGTTAATGCTTTCTTAAGTACTTCAAATGCTTCTAGACAATCATCATCAAAGACAAAAGGAATATCTTTCTGTAAAAGATTAGTCAGAGGCCTGGAGATTTTGGAGAAGTCCTTAATGAACATCCTATAAACCCGGCATGACGAAGGAAACTTCGTATACCTTTGATATCCTTAGGGCATGGCATATTTTCAATAGCATCAACCTTAGCCTTGTCAACTTCAATACCTCTTTCAGAAATTTTATGTCCCAAGACAATGCCTTCATTAACCATAAAGTGGCACTTCTCCCAATGCAAGACAAGGTTAGTGTCTTCACATCTCTGCAAAACTCGATCAAGGTTGCTTAAGCAATCATCAAAAGAAGTTCCGTAAACGGAGAAATCATCCATGAACACCTCAAAAATCTTTTCACAGAAGTCAGAGAATATAACCATCATACATCTTTGAAAGGTAGCAGGTGCATTACATAAACCAAAAGGCATACGTCTATAAGAAAAGGTATCGAAAGGACAAGTAAAGGTGGTCTTCTCTTGATCCCCTTTTGACACAGGTATTTGAGAGAAACCATAATAACCATCTAGAAAGCAGAAATGAGTATGTTTGGATAACCTTTCTAGCATTAGATCAATAAATGGCAAGGGGTAATGATCTTTCTTAGTAGCTTTATTTAACTTACGGAATTCAATTACCATCCTATAACCCGTAACTATTCTTTGCGGGATCAATTCATCTTCATCATTAGGGGCTACAGTCATACCTCCTTTCTTAGGAACGCAATGGACAGGACTTACCCACTGGCTATCAGCAATGGAATAGATAATACCTGCCTCTAGAAGCTTTAAAATTTCCTTCCTTACCACTTCTTTCATCTTAGCATTTAACCGTCGCTGATGATCAATAACTGGTTTAGCATTTTCTTCCAATTTTATCTTGTGTTGACATATAGTGGGACTAATGCCCTTAAGATCGTCCAGAGTATATCCAATAGTAGCTCAGTGCTTCTTCAGAGTTTTGAATAATCTTTCTTCCTCATGCTATGAATGGTTAGCACTAATAATAACAGAATACATCTTTTTTTCATCGAGATAAACATACTTAAGATTATCAGGCAAAGGTTTAAGTTCAAACACTGGATCACCCTTGGGTGGAGGAGGATCCCCTAGGATTTCAACAGGCAAGTTGTTTTTCAATACGGGTCCTTGTGTAAGGAATATTTCATCTATCTCCCTTCTCTCATTCATTTGCATATTATTTTCATGGTCTAACAAGTATTGTTCTATAGGATCATTAGGTGGCACAGCAATAGAAGCAAGCCCAATAAGTTCATCCTTACTGGGCGGTGCCTTTTCAAGGGGTTGTCAACGGAATTTAGCAAAGTTAAAATCATGAGACATATCCCCTAATCCAATAGTGACAATGTCTTTCACACAGTCTATCTTGGCATTAACAGTATTCAAGAAGGGTCTACCAAATATAAAGGGACATAATGCATCTTGTGGGGAACTAAGAATAATAAAGTCAGCAGGGTATTTAACCTTCCCACACAAAACTTCAATATCTCTAACAATCCCAACTGGTGAAATAGTATCACTATTAGCAAGCTTAATAGTGACATCCATCCCTTCTAACTCAACAGGTGCAATATCATGCATAATTTCGTTATACAAGTCAAGAGGGATAATACTCGCACTAGCACCTATGTCACATAAACCATGATAGCAATGATCTCCTATCTTAACAGAGATAATGGGCAAGCCTACGATAGGTTTATGTTTATTCCTAGCATTGGGTTTGGCTATTCTAGCAGACTCTTCTTGGAGATAAATAACATGTCCATCTAAATCTTCTACCAAGAGATCTTTAGCCATAGCAACACTAGGTTCAACTTTAATTTTCTCAGAGGGTGTAGGTGTTCTAGTATTACTCTTACGAACTACAGTTGAATCTTGAGCATGATCCTTTATCCTAACAGGGAAAGGTGGTTTCTCAATATAAGCGGTAGGAATGACAGGATCAACATTATAAGTGATAGTCTTTTCTTCAACTTTAATAGGTTCAACTATTTTAACATCAATAGGGGGATGGTATTTAAACCACTTCTCCTTGGGGAGATCAACATGAGTAGCAAAGGATTCACAGAAAGAAGCTACTATCTCATAGTCAAGTCCATATTTAGTGCTAAACTCACGGAAAACTTCGGTATCCATAAAAGCTTTAACACAATCAAACTTGGGGGTCATACCTGACTCCTTACCTTTGTCGAGGTCCCAATCTTCGGAGTTGCGTTTAATTCTTTCCAATAAATCCCATTTGAAGTCAATAGTCTTCATCAGATAAGAGCCAGAACAAGAAGTATCGAGCATGGAGCGATTATCATGAGAAAGTCGAGCATAAAAATTTTGAATGATCATTTCTCTTGAGAGATCATGATTGGGGCATGAATGTAACATTGACTTAAGCCTCCCCCAAGCTTGAGCGATTCTTTCTCCTTCACGAGGCTAGAAATTATAAATATAATTACGATCACGATGAACCTGGTGCATAGGGTAGAACTTCTGATGAAATTTCAACTGCACACGATTATAGTTCCAAGATCCCATATCATCGCATAGCCTAAACCATGTCAATGCATCTCCCTTTAAAGATAAAGGGAGGACCTTCTTCTTGATAACATCCTCGGGCATACCAGCAAGCTTAAACAATCCACAAACTTCATCCGCATAGATTAGATGTAAATCGGGGTGAAGTGTTCCGTCTCCTGTATAGGGATTTTCAAACAGTTTCTCTATCATACCCAAAGGAATCGCAAAGCAAACATTTTCAATAGGTGCAGTAGGTTGAGGAGCAACTCTTTGCTCATCTGCTCGGGGTGAAGATACCCCGAACAAGCCCCTCAAAGGATTTTGAGCCATATTAACAAGTGACAATAAATTTCAGCACACTATATAAATTTTTCCTTACCAAATTCCACTTACCAAAGGTGCTGCACTCGCCGGCAACAGCGCCAGAAAAGAGTCTTGATGACCCACAAGTGTAGGGGATCTATCGTAGTCCTTTTGATAAGTAAGACTGTCGAACCCAACGAGGAGCAGAAGGAAATGATAGGCAGTTTTTAGTAAGGTATTTTCTGCAAGCACTGAAATTATAGGTAACAGATAGTTTTGTTATAAGATAATTGGTAGCAAGTGACAAACTGTGAAAGTAAATAGGGTGAAGCAAGGTGGCCCAATCCTTTTTGTAGCAAAGGACAAGCCTGGACAAACTCTTATGCAAGGTAAAGCGCTCCCGAGGACATATGGGAATTGTCGTCAAGCTAGTTTTCATCACGATCGTCTAATTCGCGTTCAGTACTTTGATAACTTAGTATGTGGGTGGACTAGTGCTTGGGTGCTGCCCTTACTTGGACAAGCCTCCCACTTATGATTAACCTCTAATGCAAGCATCCACAACTACAAAAGAAGTATTAAGGTAAACCTAACCATAGCCTGAAACATATGGATCCAAATCAGCCCCTTACGAAGCAACGCATAAACTAGGGTCTAAGCTTCTGTCACTCTACCAACCCATCATCTACTTATTACTTCCCAATGCCTTCCTCTAGGCCCAAATAATGGTGAAGTGTCATGTAGTTGACTTTCACATGACACCACTAGAGGAGAGACAACATACATCTCATCAAAATATCGAACGAAGACCAAATTCACATGACTACTAATAGCAAGACTTCTCTCATGTCCTTAGGAACAAAAGCAACTACTCACAAGACATAATATTGTTCATGATCAGAGGGGTATTAATATGCATAATGGATCTGAACATATGATCTTCCACCAAATAAACCAACTAGCATCAACTACAAGGAGTAATCAACACTACTAGTGTTCGAAGATCGAGGAGGTTTCGATGTGAGAAGAAGAACGAGAGGCAAGAGATCAAGCTTGGGGATGCCAAAGGCACCCCAAGTAAATATTCAAGGAGACTCAAGCGTCTAAGCTTGGGGATGCCCCGGAAGGCATCCCCTCTTTCTTCAACAAGTATCGGTATGTTTTCGGATTCGTTTCATTCATGTAATATGTGCAACTCTTGGAGCGTCGTGGGCTTTCTATTTTTCCTTGTAATAAATGCACCATGCTGGTATGAGATAGTCCTTGGTTGATTTATAGAATGCTATTTTCACTTCACTTATATCTTTTGAGTATGGCTTTATAGAATGCTTCATGTGCTTCACTTATATCATTTGAAGTTTGGATTGCTTGTTTCTCTTCACATAGAAAACCGCCATTTGTAGAATGCTCTTTTGCTTCACTTATAATTGTTAGAGCGTGGGCATAACTTTTGTAGAAAGAATTAAAACTCTCTTGCTTCACTTATATCTATTTAGAGAGTTGACAGGAATTGGTCATTCACATGGTTAGTCATAAATTCTACATAAACTTTTAGATAGCTGAATATGATATGTTTGATTCCTTGCAATAGTTTTGCAATATAGAGATGCTAATGTGTGGGAGGAACTAGTGAATGATTATGGTTTCGTAAAAATATTGGTGTTAAGGTTTGTGATTCCCGAAGCATGCATGTATGGTCTCCTAACTATGTAACCAAATTGGCGCGCATTGTATTTTGATTGTTTATCTTTGCGTGAAGGTCGGGGGCGCGCGATGGTTAACTCCTACCAACCTCCCCCCTAGGAGCATGCGTTGTAGTATCTTTGCTTCGAGGTCTAATATACTTTTTCCCAATAAGTATGTGAGTTCTTTATGACTAATGTTGAGTCCATGGATTATACGCACTCTCACCCTTCCACCATTGCTAGTCTCTCTTGTACCGCGCAACTTTCGCCGGTACCATACACCCACCATATAACTTCCTCAAAACGGCCACCATACCTACCTATTATGGCATTTCCATAGCCATTCTGAGATATATTGCCAAGTAACTCCACCGTTTCGTTTATTATGACACACACCATCATTATCATATTGCCTTGCATGATCGTAAGATAACTAGCATGATGTTTCCATGGCTTGCCTTTTTTTGATGTCATTGCTACGCTAGATCATTGCAAATCCCAGTATACCACTCAAGGCATTCATATAGAGTCATATTTTTGTTCTAGTATCGAGTTGTAAGTAAATAGAAGTGTGATGATCATCATTATTAGAGCATTGTCCCTTGAAAAAAAAAGAAAAAAAAAGAAAGGCCAAAAGAAAAGAAAAAAAGGCCAAATAAAAAAAGGAGAAAGGCCAAATAAAAAAAGGAAGGCCCAAAAAAAAGAAAAAAAAGAAGAAGAAAAAAAGGGGGCAATGCTACTATCTTTTCCCACACTTGTGCTTCATCATAGCACCATGTTCTTCATGATAGAGAGTCTCCTATGTTGTCACTTTCATATACTAGTGGGAATTTTTCGTTATAGAACTTGGCTTGTATATTCCAACGATGGGCTTCCTCAAATGCCCTAGGTCTTCATGAGCAAGCAAGTTGATGCACACCCACTAGTTTTCTTTTGAGCTTTCATACACTTATAGCTCTAGTGCATCCGTTACATGGCAATCCCTACTCACTCACATTGATATCTATTGATAGGCATCTCCATAGCCCATTGATACGCCTAGTCGATGTGAGACCTTCTCCCTACTTTTGTCTACTACCACCTTCTATTCCACCCATAGTGCTATGTCCATGGCTCACGCTCATGTATTTCTTGATGAGTTGAAAATGTTCGAAAAAGTAAAGTATGAAAACAATTGCTCGGCTGACACCGGGATAGGCATGAGGGGTACCTTGTGTTAAGAAAAGGGAGCATCAAAGACTATATGATTTTGTAAGGAAAACGTTCTTTAGCATTGATATTTTGAAAGACTTAATTCTTTGTTGGGATGCCCGAGTATTAAATTCTTTTATGTCAAATGATAGACTATTGCTTTGAATCACTCGTGTCTTAATATTCATGCCATGATTGGATTACATGATCAAGATTATGTTAGGTAGCATTCCACATCAAAAATTATCTTTTTTATCATTTACCTACTCGAGGACGAGCAGGAATTAAGCTTGGGGATGCTGATACGTCTTCGTCGTATCTATAATTTTAGATTGTTCCATGCCAATATTCTACAACTTTCATATACTTTTGGCAACTTTTTATACTATTTTTTGGGACTAACATATTGATCCAGTGCCCAGTGCTAGTTCCTGTTTGTTGCATGTTTTTTGTTTCGCAGAATATCCATATCAAAAAGAGTCCAAACGGAATAAAAACGGACGGAGATTGTTTTTGGAATATATGTGATTTATGGGAAGCGAAACCAACACGAGACTATACTCGAGTGGGCCTCGAGGGTGGGGGGCGCGCCCCCCTGCCCAGGGCGCGCCCTGGGCCCTCGAGGCCACACCGTAAGGAGGTTGATGCCTTATTTCTTAACAAGAAAGGTAATATCCGGATAAAAATCGTGTCAAAAAATCAGCCCAATTGGAGTTACGGATCTCCGTGAATATAAGAAACGGTGAAGGGACAGAATCTGGGAACGCAAAAACATAGAGAGACAGAGAGACAGATCCAATCTCGGAGGGGCTCTCGCCCCTCCGCCGCCATGGAGGCCATGGACCGGAGGGGAAACCCTTCTCCCACCTAGGGAGAAGGTCAAGGAAGCAGAAGAAGGAGGGGGCTCTCTCCCCCTCGCTTCTGGTGGCACCGGAGTGCCACCCGGGCCATCATCGTGTGACTGCGATCTACACCAACACCTCCGTCATCTTCACCAACATCTCCATCACCTTCCCCCATCTATCTACTGTGGTCCACTCTCCCGCAACCCGTTGTACCCTCTACTTGAACATGGTACTCTATGCTTCATATTATTATCCAATGATGTGTTGCCATCCTATGATGTCTGAGTAGATTATCGTTGTCCTATCGATGATTCATAGCAATCAATCATTGCTATGATTGAGTTAAATTGCTTGTGGTTATGTTGCTGTCCTATGGTGCCAATCATATGAGTGCGTGCGTGGATCACACCATAGGGTTAGTTGTATGTTGATAGGACTACATATTGGAGGGCAAGAGTGACAGAAACTTCAACCTAGCGTAGAAATTGATGCATATTGGATTAAAGGGGGACCAATATATCATAATGCTATGGTTGGGTTTTACCTTAATGAATGTTAGTAGTTGCGGATGCTTGCTAATAGCTCCAATCGTAAGTGCATAGAATTCCATGTAAGGGATGACATGCTAGGAGTGGCCTCTCCCACATAAAACTTGCTATCGGTCTAGTAACATAGTCAATTGCTTAGGGGCAATTTCGCAACTCCTACCACCACTTTTCCACACTCGCTATCATTAAATTAGTTGTGTCCTTATCTTAACAGCCCCTAGTTTTATTAACGTGCTCTTTATATTCTTGCAAACCTATCCCACAAAAACTACAAAGTACTTCTAGTTCATACTTGTTCTAGGTAAAGTAAACGTCAAGCGTGCGTAGAGTTGTATCGGTGGTCGATAGAACTTGAGGGAATATTTGTTCTGCCATTAGCTCCTCGTTGGGTTCGACACTCTTACTTATCGAAAGAGGCTACAACTGATCCCCTACACTTGTGGGTTATCAGTCAACGTGGTCAATGACCGACAGGCATCTGAAGTGGACTGTATGTGGAGAGGCTGGCGTCTGGGTCCACGGCCGCTGATACGTCTCCAATGTATCAATAATTTTTTATTGTTCCATTCTATTATATATGATGTTTTGGATGTTTAATGGGCTTTATTATACACTTTTATATTATTTTTGGGACTAACCTATTAACCCAAAGGCCCAGTCCAGATTGCTATTTTTCCTATTTCAGGGTTTCGCAAAAAAAGGAATATCAATCAGAGTCCAAATGGAATGAAACCTTCGAGAGAGATATTTTTGGAACGATATCTTCACAGGAGACTTGAGAACCACGGCAGAGGGCACACGTGTCATCCACGAGGGTGGGGGCGCGTCCCCTCCCCCTGGGCGCGCCCCATGCCTCGTGGGCCCCACGTTGCTCCCCCGATGTCCTCCTTCCTCCTATATATACCCATGTACCATGAAAACATCGAAGCAACAAAGAAATCCCTAATTCCACCGCCGCAACCATCTGTTCCCGTGAGATCCCATCTTGGGGCCTGTTCCGGAGCTCCGCCGGAGGGGGGATCTTCCACAGAGTGCTTCTACATCAACACTATTGCCTCACCATGAGTTGTGAGTAGTTTACCACAGACCTTCGGGTCCATAGTTAGTACCAGAATGGCTTCTTCTCTCTTTTTGGATCTCAATACCAAGCTCTCCTCGGTCATCGAGGAGATCTATTCGATGTAATCTTTTTGCGGTGTGTTTGTCGAGATCCGATGAATTGTGGGTTTATGATAGAGATTATCTATGAGAAATATTTGGTTCTTTTCTGAATTATTTTATGTATGATTATAATATCCTTGCAAGTCTCTTCAAATTATCGGTTTGGTTTGGCCTACTGGATCTATAGTTCATGCAATTGGAGAAGTGCTTGGCTTTGGGTTCAATCTTGCGGTGTCCTTTCCCAGCGACAGCAGGGGCAGCAAGGCACGTATTGTATTGTTGCCATCGAGGATAAAAAGATGGGGTTTATATCATATTGCTTGAGTTTATCCCTCTACATCATGTCATCTTGCTTAAAGCATTACTCTATTCTTATGAACTTAATACTCTAGATGCATGCTGGGTAGCGGTCGATGTGTGGAGTAATAGTACTAGATGCAGAATCGTTTCGGTCTACTTTTCACGGATGTGATGCCTATATATAACGATCATGCCTAGATATTCTCATAATTATTCACTTTTATATCAATTGCTCGACAGTAATTTGTTCACCCACCGTAGAATTCTGCTATCATGAGAGAAGCCACTAATGAAACCTATGGCCCCCGGGTCTATTCTAAACATATCAATCTACAATCTACTTTACTTTTCTGTTTTTACTTTCTGTTCTTATATTCAAAAATACCAAAAATATCAAACTATCATATCTATCAGATCTCACTTTCGTAAGTGACCGTAAAGGGATTGACAACCCCTTATCGCGTTGGCTGCGAAGTTCTTATTTTTTTGTGCAGGTGTGAGGGATTCGTGCGTGGTCTCCTACTAGATTGATACCTTGGTTCTCAAAAGCTGAGGGAAATACTTACGCTAGTGTGCTGCATCACCATTTCCTCTTCGAGGGAATACAACGCAAGCTCGAGAAGTAGCAAGAAAAATTTCTGGCGCCGTTGCCGGGGAGGCTTACGCAAAAGTAATATACCAAGTACCTATCACAAACCCTTATCCTTCGCATTACATTTATTTGCCTCTCGTTTTCCTCTCCCCCACTTCACCCTTGCCGTTTTATTTGCCCTTCTTTTTGCCGTGTGTTTATCATTCGCCTTGCCTTGCCATCATGGCTAGTCCCTTATCTGCTCCTTTGTCCCCCGAGTTAGAAGTTCTTCACTTCAAGCAAAAACAAGGAGAAAACTTAAAAGAGGCTTGGTTTAGGATGATGAAATCTTATCATAATTGTACCTTAGAGGTGAATTTTAGGATTGTACTTCGCAATTTTTATGTTGGACTAAATATGTCCCATAGACAACTCTTGGATTGCGCTGCCAAAGGAAATTTTATCGAAATTGATCCTATTATTGCGCATGAACTTATAGAGGGAATAGTGGGAACACTACCTCACCAAAAAGGGTTACATCAGACCCAGGAAGAGACACAAGTTTTTGAGAAAATTTGCGAAGTAACAAAAATATTACAAAAATCTCTTGAACCTCTTAAGAGTGTTAGTGGAAATCTCCACCGCATGAATATGTTGATTACCCTTTGTAATAAGCGGTTGGACTCATTAGATCTAAAGATTTCTGAATATGAAGGGAAACATAAAGAACCTCCTGGATTCGAGCTTGACACCGTTAAAAGGGTAAAGATCAAAGATGGCAATACCTAGATTTGTCCTTGTATCGTGCCTAGCTAGGGGCGTTAAACGATAGTGCTTGTTGGGAGGCAACCCAATTTTATTTTGTTTGTTTTTTCTTCTGTTTAGGAATAAATATTGCATGTAGCTTCTATTTAGATGTGGTTTTGTGTTTTAATTAGTGTTTGTGCCAAGTATAACCTTTGGTAAAACTTGTGTGAAGTGTATATGATCTTGCTGTAAAAACAGAAACGTTAGCGCTCACTAGAATAGTCACCAGATTTTACTGGAGAGTGCTATTTAGTTGATTCATTTTGCAGATGATTAATATACTAATTCCTCACATGTACCAATTTATTTCAATTTTTTTGGAGTTACAGAAGTATGCGAAAGTTACAGATTACTACAGACTGTTCTGTTTTTGGCAGATTCTGTTTTTCGTGTGTTGTTTGCTTATTTTGATGAATATATGAGTAGTATTGGAGGATATGAATCATAGAGAAGTTGGAATACATTAAGTTTAACACCAATATAAGCAAATAATGAGTTCATTACAGTACCTTTGAGTGGTGGTTTGTTTTCTTATACTAACGGAGCTCACGAGATTTTTGGCTAAGTTTTGTGTTGTGATGGACTATGGAACAAAGAGTGGCAAGAGCCTAAGATTGGGGATGCCCAAGGAACCCCAAGGTAAAATTCAAGGACAACCAAAAGCGTAAGCTTGGGGATGCCCCGGGAAGGCATCCCCTCTCTCGTCTTCATCTATCAGTAACTATACTCGGGACTATATTTTTATTCCCCACATGATATGTGTTTTACTTGGAGCGTCATGTATGATTTGAGTCTTTGCTTGTTAATTTGCCACAATCATCCTTGCTGGACACACCTTTTTGAGAGATATAAATATGGCCTAGAATTTGTTATAACACTCTATGTGCTTCACTTATATCTTTTGAGCTAAATAGTTTTGCTGTAGTGCTTCACTTATATCTTTTAGAGCACGGTGGTGATTTTATTTTGTAGAAGTTGTTGATATCTCATGCTTCACTTATATCCTTTTGAGAGTCCCTTAGAACAGCAAGGTAATGTGCTTTGGTTATAAAACTAGTCCTGATATGATAGGCATCCAAGATAAATGTAGTAAAAACTTTCATACAAAGTGCGTTGAATATGATGAGAAGTTTGATACTTGATGATTGTTTTGAGATATAAGGATAGTGATATTAGAGTCATGCTAGTAGAGTTATTATGAATTTGATAAATACTTGTGTTAAAGTTTGTGATTCCCGTAGCATGCACGTATGGTGAACCACTATGTGACGAAGTTAGAGCATGAGGTATTTGTAGAGTGTCATCCTTTGTGTGGAGGTCGGGGCGCGCGATGGATAACTCCTACCAACCTCCCCCCTAGGTGCATGATTGCTTTTTTTTATGACTCATAAATTTTTGCAATAAGTACACGAGTTCTTTATGACTAATGTTGAGTCCATGGATTATACGCACTCTCACCCTTCCACCAATGCTAGCCTCCCTTGTACCGCGCAACTTTCGCCGGTACCATACACCCACCATATACCTTCCTCAAAACAGCCACCATACCTACCTATCATGGCTTTTCCATAGCCATTCCAAGATATATTGCCATGCAACTTTCCATCGTTCCATTCTTATGACACGCTTCATATTGTCATATTGCCATGCATGATCATGTAGTTGACATCGTATTTGTGGCAAGGCCACCATGCATAATTTTTCATACATGTCACTCTTGATTCATTGCACATCCCGGTACACCGCCGGAGGCATTCATATAGAGTAATAATTTTTTCTAGTATCGAGTTGTAAATCAATATAAGTGTGATGATCATCATTGTTAGAGCATTGTCCCAAGAAAAAAAAGGAAAAGCCAAGAAAAACAAAGGCCCAAAAAAAGAAAAAAAAGAAAAAGAAAAAAGGGACAATGCTACTATCTTTTTCCACACTTGTGCTTCAAAGTAGCGCCATGTTCTTCATGATAGAGAGTCTCATGTTTAGTCACTTTCATATACTAGTGGGAATTTTCATTATAGAACTTGGCTTGTATATTCCAACGATGGGCTTCCTCAAATGCCCTAGGTCTCCGTGAGCAAGCAAGTTGGATGCACACCCACTTAGTTTCTTTTGTTGAGCTTTCATACATATTTAGCTCTAGTGCATCCGTTTCATGGCAATCCCTACTCACTCACATGTATATCTATTGATGGGCATCTCCATAGCCCGTTGATACGCCTAGTCGATGTGAGACTATCTTCCTCCTTTTTGTCTTCTCCACAACCACCATTCTATTCCACCCATAGTGCTATATCCATGGCTCATGCTCATGTATTGCGTGAAAGTTGAAAGGTTTGAAAAAATTGAGTATGAAAACAATTGCTTGGCTGAAACCAGGGTTGTGCATGATATGAATATTTTGTGTGATGAAGAGGGAGGATAACCAGACTATATGATTTTGTAGGGATAACTTTCTTTAGCCATGTTATTTTGAGAAGACATGATTGCTTTGTTAGTATGCTTGAAGTATTATTATTTCTTATGTTAATGTAGACTCTTGTCTTGAATCTTTTGGATATGAACATTCATGCCACAATAAAGAGAATAACATTGAAAATTATGTTGGTTAGAATTCCACATCAAAAAATCTGTTTTTATCATTTACCTACTCGAGGACGAGCAGGAATTAAGCTTGGGGATGCTAGATACGTCTCCAACGTATCTATAATTTTTGATTGTTCCATGCTATTATTTATGATGTTTTGGATGTTTAATTGGCTTTATTATACACTTTTATATTATTTTTGGGACTAACCTATTAACCCAAAGACCCAGTCCAGATTGTTGTTTTTTTCAGGGTTTCGCAGAAAAGGAATATCAAACGGAGTCCAAATGGAATTAAACCTTCGGGAGAGATATTTTTGGAATGATATATTCACGGGAGACTTGAGAACCACGGCATAGGGCACACGTGGCATCCACGAGGGTGGGGGGCGCACCCCCTCCCCCTATGCCCACCCCCAGCCTCGTGGGCCCCATGTTGCTCCCCTCATGCCCTCCTTCCTCCTATATATACCCATGTGCCCTGAAAACATCGAAGCAACAGAGAAAACCCTAATTCTACCGCCGCAACCTTCTGTTCCCGTGAGATCCCATCTTGGCGCCTGTTCTGGATCTTCGCCGGAGGGGGATCTTCCACGGAGTGCTTCTACATAAACACCATCGCCTCACCATGAGTTGTGAGTAGTTTACCACAGACCTTCGGGTCCATAGTTAGTACCTAGATGGCTTCTTCTCTCTTTTTGGATCTCAATACCAAGTTCTCCTCGGTCTTCGAGGAGATCTATTCGATGTAATCTTTTTGCGGTGTGTTTGTCGTGATCCGATGAATTGTGGGTTTATGATCAAGATTATTTATGAAAAATATTTGGTTCTTTTCTTAATTATTTTATGTATGATTATAATATCCTTGCAAGTCTCTTCGAATTATCGGTTTGGTTTGGCCTACTAGATCTATAGTTCTTGCAATGGGAGAAGTAATTGGCGTTGGGTTCAATATTGCGGTGTCCTTTCCCAGTGACAGCTGGGGCAGCAAGGCACTTATTGTATTGTTGCCATCGAGTATAAAAAAGATGGGGTTTATATTATATTGCTTGAGTTTATCCCTCTACATCATGTCATCTTGCTTAAAGTATTACTCTGTTCTTATGAACTAAATACTCTAGATGCATGATGGATAGTAGTCGATGTGTGGAGTAATAGTAGTAGAGTTTTGGTCTACTTGTCAAGGACGTGATGCTTATATATAATGATCATGCCTAGATATTCTCATAATTATTCGCTTTTCTATCAATTGCTCGACTGTAATTTGTTCACCCACAGTAGAATTCTGCTATCATGAGAGAAGCTACTAGTGAAACCTATGGCCCCCAGGTCTATTCTCAACATATCAATCTACAATCTACTTTACTTTACTGTTTTTACTTTCTGTTCTTATATCCAAAAATACCAAAAAAAAATATCAAACTATCATATCTATCAGATCTCACTTTGGTAAGTGACCGTAAAGGGATTGACAACCCCTTATCGCGTTGGCTGCGAAGTTCTTATTTGTTTGTGCATGTGCGAGGGATTCGCTCGTGGTCTCCTACTGGATTGATACCTTGGTTCTCAAAAACTGAGGGAAATACTTACGCTACTGTGCTGCATCATCCTTTCCTCTTCGAGGGAATACAACGCAAGCTCGAGAAGTAGCAGCTGCACGCAAGGAAATGCCTCCATATTACGCGCAAAATAATGATTCCTCCACCTGACATCTAGGACCCACCGAAAGGGCCTCTGTATTTCACGAAAAAAACGTTACCACCGCTGACAGCTCGGACCCACCAGCTATATCTTCGCACGCAAGGAAGTGCCTCCTTATTACGCACAAAAAAATGAATACTCCCCCTATTAGCTGAGACCCAGTATAGTGGCAGGCTGACTTGTGGGCCTACTAAGTTGACGGGGACGGAGGGCTTTGTCAACTTAGTCAATATGCACGAGTCTAGATCGAGTGACCATACAATGTCCATCCAACGGTCGTAGTGCTTCTTCAACCTCTCGTCTTCTTGCTCCAGCCGCCCAAACCAGCTAGCAAACCAGCGCCGGTCGTGCCTCGTGCTCCTGCCTCCCGTGGCCGGCTGTGCTGCCGCGGAGGCCTCACCGCCCCCTACTACTCCCACCGCTGGCCAGGCCATCCCTCTACTCACCCACACCCCCTGTTATTCTGCGGCGATAGCAGCCTCACACCGCAGCCGAACCAGTGAACCCTCATACTCCTCTCCGAGCGGGCTTCCACTGTCGTGTCTTCCCCGGCTCTGCATCGTCCCCTTCCTAGGCCTCGCCATCATCCACCGCCCTGGTGCTCTCGACGCGGCGTGGTCAACATGGTCAAAGAACAACTTGCATTGGACGTGGACTGTACGTGGAGAGGCTGACAGCTGGGTCCACGACCGCAACAAGGACGTGCCTCCTTATTACGCACAAAATAATATTCCTCCACCTGACAGCAGGGACCCACCGGACGGGCCACCATATTTCGCGAAAAAACATTTCCCCCTTACTACTTGGACCCACCAGCTACATCTTCGCAAGCAAGGAAGTGCGTCCGGGCAAAAAAAAATGATTCGCCCCCCTGACTGCTGCGACCCACCAGCTACATCTTTGCAGGCAAGAAAGTGCCTGATAGTCGGGACCCACCTAGTCGAAGCGTATGTAGTGTTGTCATTCTGGTGCGAACGTGTACGTACAAGCTGGTTGATGTAGAGGCGCGCACGTGTCGTAGTAGTGGCGTGCACGTAGCATGTACACGTACGTATAGCGGCCAGTGTGCAAGAAAGAAAATACGGCCACGTACGTAGATACGGGCAGGATCTCGAATGCCTACTTGCGCATATGTACGGCCAGGGCTTGTGTACATGGCCGGGTGAGAAAGGAGAAACTGCGTCGTCGTCGTGTTCATGGGGAGGCAACGGAATTTGTCGTTTTCATCAGGAGGCAACGGAACGCGTGGGAGCCAATCGGCTTGGACGGAACAGCCCATGGAAACGAGGCCTGGTGTACCGTAGAACGGAGGAAACGGCCTTGTGTTCGACCGGCCATGGTCGAAACGGGATCCTGTTCATTGAGAGGGGTCTGGCATACCACAAAGCGGAGGAAACGGACCTCATATGGTCTATACGGGGGTCCTGTTCATCGGGAGGGGTCTGGCGTACCACAAAACGGAGGAAACGGACTTGTGTTGGAACGCTACGGTCGAAACGGGGGTCCTGTTCATCGGGAGGGGTGTGGCGTACCGCAAAACGGGACTCCACGGGATATTGTTCATCTCCACCGTCGACCCCCTCCAGCCTCCACGGGCTAATGTTCATCCACCGTCGACCTCCTCCAAGCTCCACCTGCGACTATTCATCCACGGGCTCTTGTTCATCCAGCCTCTACCGTGCGCTACTCCACCGGCTACTGTTCAACCAGCCCTCTCCACGGTCTCATATTCAACCACCCCTCCACGGGCTACTGTTCATCCAGCCCTCCACCATCTACTGTTCATCCAGCCCTCCACGGGGTGGTCATGTTCATCCTGCCCTCCACGGGGTCCTGTTCATCCAGCCCTAACCGGCTCCATCGATCGGGGTCCTGTTCATCTAGAGGCAACACCACGGGGTCCTGTTCATCCACCCCCACCGGGAACTGTTCATCCAACCCGCCCCCAGCAACGCCCACTGTTCATCCAGAGGCAACATCGATCGGCTTCAGTTAGCAGCAGTAGCGAAGGAATCGCTTGATTGGGTTTAGTTAACAACCATCGATCGATCGCTCGGGTTTAGTAACGCGTAGCCTGCGGTGCAATCGCTCGGGTTCAGTTAGAGCCCAACGCCTCACTCAGGTTCAGTTAGATATCAACGCCTCACACCCACGCGCGTGCGAGTATGAGAGAAACGCGCATCGCTCGACCCCGACCACCTACCGTAACCGGGAACACCCCGATATTTTCCTCGCCCTCGCTTCTACCACGGTTTTTTCCGTCATGGACGGCCCAGAGAATGTCATGCAGCAGCGTCTCCGGTTCGCCCAGGACGAAAAGCCCATTTTCTATCATGATTTTTTTCATAGAAGTAGGACCCCACCACATCTATGATGATACCGGGTTTTGTAAGAATTATCGTCATAGAAGTGTCATAAGTATGACAGGAAAAAAAATTCATTCGGCCCAAAATGTCACGGATGTGTCTTTTTTTCTAGTGATGGTGTCCTCCATAAGCCTCGAAGTGACACTTGCGTAGGATCTATTCCTGTTCATGCTCAGGTACACAACGTCTAATAATACCATCTACTCCTTTATAAAGGTGTGGATCATCCCAGAAGTAATGTCTTAAGTCATAGAATTTATTTTTCTTTTGCTGGTATGTGAAACTAGGTGGTATAAATTTAGCAACAATGTAATTAGCATAATCAGCATACCATGGAGCAGTACAAGAAGCATTTATGACAGCTAATTGTTCATCGGGGAAGCTATCATCAATAGGTAGTGGGGCATCAAGAATATTCTCTAATCTAGGCAACTTGTCTGCAACGGGGTTCTTAGCTCCCTTTCTATTGATAATATGCAAATCAAATTCTTGCAGCAAGAGAACCCATCTAATAAGTCTAGGTTTAGCATCTTTCTTTTCCATAAGATATTTAATAGCAGCATGATCAGTGTGAACAATTACTTTAGAATTAATGATATAAGGCCTGAACTTATCACAAGAAAATACAACTGCTAAAAATTCTTTTTCAGTAGTAGCATAATTTCTCTGGGAACTGTCTAGGGTTTTACTAGCATACTGGATAACATTCAATTTCTTATCAACTCTTTGTCCTAGAACAGCACCTACAGCATAGTCACTAGCATCGCAGATAATCTCAAAGGGTAAATTCCAGTTAGGAGGATGGACAATAGGTGCAGAGATCAATGCTTTCTTAAGTACTTCAAATGCTTCTACACAATCATCATCAAAGACAAAAGGACCATCTTTTTGTAAGAGGTTAGTCAGAGGCCTAGAGACTTTTGAGAAGTCCTTAATGAACCTCCTATAAAAACCGGCATGACCAAGGAAACTTCTTATACCTTTGATGTCCTTAGGACACAACATCTTTTCAATAGCATCAACTTTAGATTTATCAACCTCAATACCTCTTTCAGAAATTTTATGCCCCAAGACAATGCCTTCATTAACCATAAAGTGGCACTTTTCGCAATTCAAGACAAAATTAGTTTCTTCACATCTCTACAAAACTCGATCAGGTTTCTTAAGCAACCATCAAAAGAAGTTCCATAAACGGAAAATTCATCCATGAAAACCTCAACAATCTTTTCACAAAAATCAAAGAATATAGCCATCATGCATCTTTGAAAGGTAGCAGGTGCATTACATAAACCAAAAGGCGTACATCTGTAAGCAAAGGTACCGAAAGGACAAGTAAAAGTGGTATTTTCTTGGTCCTCTTTCGACACAGGTATTTGAGAGAAACTAGAATAGCCATCTAGAAAGAAAAAATGAGTATGTTTGGATAACCTTTCTAGCATTTGAACAATAAAAGGTAGAGGGTAATGATCCTTCTTAGTAGCTATATTTAATTTGTGGAAATCAATTACCATCCTATAACCTGTAACAATTCGTTGTGGGATCAATTCATCTTTATCATTAGGAACAACAGTAATACCTCCCTTCTTAGGGACACAATGGACATGACTTACCCACTGACTACCGGCCACAGGATAAATTATACCTGCTTCGAGAAGCTTTAGTATTTCTTTCCTTACCACTTCTTTCATCTTAGGATTTAACCGTCGTTGGTGATCAACAACCGGTTTAGCGTCCTTCTCCAATTTTATTGTGTGTTGGCATAGAGTGGGGCTAATGCCCTTAAAATCATCAAGAGAGTATCCAATAGCAGCATGGTGCTTGTTCAGAGTTTTCAATAATTTCTCTTCTTCCTTCTCTGAAAGGTTAGCACTAATAATAACAGGATATATCTTCTTTTCATCGAGATAAGCATACTTATGAGTATCAGGTAATGGTTTGAGTTCAAACACGGGGTCACCCTTGGGTGGAGGAGGATCCCCTAGAATTTCAACAGGCAAATTGTGTTTCAATAAGTGTCCCTGTTTAAAGAATATTTCATCTATTTCCCTTCTCTCATTCATATACATATCATTTTCATGGTCTAGCATATATTGTTCTAAATGATCATTAGTAGGCACAGCAATAGAAGCAAGACCAATAATTTCATCCTTAGTAGGCAATTCTTTATCATGGGGTTGTCTATGAAATTTAGCAAAGTTAAAATGATGAGGCATATCCCCTAAACCAATAGTAACAACATCCTTTTCGCAGTCTATCTTAGCATTAACAGTATTCAAGAAGGGTCTACCAAATATAATGGGGAAAAATCATCTTGTGGGGAACCAAGAACAAGAAAATCAGTAGGGTATTTAACTTTACCACACAAGACTTCAACATCTCTAACAATCCCCACTGGTGAAATAGTGTCTCTATTGGCAAGCTTAATTGTAACATCAATACCTTCTAGCTCAGCAGGTGCAATATCATGCATAATTTCTTCATATAAGGAATGAGGTATTGCACTAGCACTAGCACCCATGTCACATAAGCCATGATAGCAATGATATCCTATTTAAACAGAAATAACAGGCATGCCTACAACAGGTCTATGTTTATTCTTAGTATCGGGTCTAGCAATTCTTGCAGCTTCATCACAGAGGTAAATAACATGCCCATCAATATCATCGACCAAGAGATCCTTAACCATAGCAACACTAGGTTCAACTTTAATTTGCTAAGAGGGTGTAGGTGTACTAATATTAGTCTTATGAACCACAGTCGAAGCTTTAGCATGATCCTTTATTCTAACAAGGAAGGGTGGTTTCTCAATGTAAGCAGTAGGAACAATAGGATCAACATTATAAGTGATAGTCTTTTCTTCAACTCTAACAGGTTCAACTACTTTAACTTTAGTGGGAGGATGTATTTAAACCACTGCTCCTTAGAGAGATCAACATGAGTAGCAAATGATTCACAGAAGAAGCTACTATCTCAGAGTCAAGTCCATATTTAGTGCTAAATTCACAGAAAACATCGGTATCCATAAAAGATTTAACACAATCAAACTTATAGTGTTATACCTGACTCCTTACCTTCGTCGAGATCCCAATCTTTAGAGTTGCATTTAATTCTTTCCAATAAATCCCATATGAATTCAATAGTCTTCAACATAAAAGAACCAGTGCAAGAAGTATCGAGCATGGAGCGATTATTGAGAGAAAGCAGAGCATAAAAGTTTTGAATAATCATTTCTCTTGAGAGCTCATGGTTGGGGCATGAATATAACATTGACTTAAGCTTCCCCCAAGCTTGAGAAATGCTTTCTCCTTCGTGAGGCCAAAAATTCAAGATATAATTACGATTACGATGAACCTGGTGCATTGGGTAGAACTTCTGATGAAATTCCAATTTCAAATGGTTGTAGTTCCATGATCCAATATCATCGCATAGCCTAATCCATGTCAATGCCTCTCCATTCAAAGATAAAGGGAAGACCTTCTTCTTGATCACATCCTCGGGCATACCTGGAAGCTTAACTAATCCACAAACTTCATCCACATAGATTAGGTGCAAGTCGGGATGCAAGGTTCCATCTATTGTAAAGGGGTTTAGCTAGCAGTTTCTCTATCATACCCGAAGGGATTTCAAATTAAAAAATTTCAGCAGGTTCAGTAGGTTGAAGAGCAACTCTTTGCTCTACTGGTCGGGGTGAAGATACCCCGAACAAGCCCCACAAAGGATTATGTTCCATAGTAACAAGTGACAGTAAATTTCAGCACATTATATAAATTTTTCCTTACCAAAGGCGCTTCACTCCCCGGCAACGGCGCCAGAAATGAGTCTTGATGACCCACACGTGTAGGGGATCTATCGTAGTCCTTTCGATGAGTAAGAGTGTCGAACCCAATGAGGGGCAGAAGGAAATAATAGGTAGTTTTCAGTAAGGTATTCTCTGCAAGCACTGAAATTATCAGTAATAGATAGTTTTGTGATAAGATAATTGGTAACAAGTGACAAGTAGTAAAAGTAAATAAGGTGCATCAATATGTCCCAATTCTTTTTGTAGCAAAGGACAAGCCTGGACAAACTCTTATATAAGGGAAAGCGCTCCCGAGGACACATGGGAATATCGTCAAGCTTGTTTTCATCACGCTCATATGATTCACGTTCGTTACTTTGATAATTTGGTATGTGGGTGGACTGGTGCTTGGGTGCTGCCCTTACTTGGACAAGCATCCCACTTATGATTAACCTCTATTGCAAGCATCCGCAACTACAAAAGAAGTATTAAGGTAAACCTATCCATAGCATGAAACATATGGATCCAAATCAACCCCTTACGAAGCAACGCATAAACTAGGGTTTAAGCTTATGTCACTCTAGCAACCCATCATCTACTTATTACTTCCCAATGCCTTCCTCTAGGCCCAAACAATGGTGAAGTTTCATGTAGTAGACGTTCACATAACACCACTAGAGGAAAGACAACATACATCTCATCAAAATATCGAACGAATACCAAATTCACATGACTTCTTATAGCAAGACTTCTCCCATGTCCTCGGGAACAAACGTAACTACTCACAAATCATATTCTTGTTCATAATCGGAGGGGTATTAATATGCATAATGGATCTGCACATATAATCTACCACCGAATAAACCAACTAGCATCAACTACAAGGAGTAATCAACACTACTAGCAACCCACAGGTACCAATTTGAGGTTTTGATACAAAGATTGGATACAAGAGATGAATTAGGGTTTGAGAGGAGATGGTGATGGTGAAGATGTTGATGAAGATAACCCTCCCCAAGATGGGAGAGTTGTTGGTGATGACGATGTTGACGATTTCCCCCTCCCGGAGGGAAGTTTCCCCGGCAGAACAGCTCCTCCGGAGCCCTAGATTGGTTCCGCCTCGAGACGGCGGCACTTCGTCCAGAAAGCCTCCTTATGATTTTTTCCAGGTCAAAACACCTCATATAGAAAAATATGGCCATCGGGGGGCTGCCAGGTGGCCCACGAGGCAGGGGGCGCGCCCCCCACCCTCGTGGACGGTGGGTGGCCCCCCTCCTGTACTTCTTTCGCCAGATATTTATTATATTTTCCAAAACTGACTTTCGTGTAGTTTCAGGGTTTTTTGAGTTGTGCAGAATAGGTCTCCAATGTTTTCTCCTTTTCCAGCCCAGAATTCCAACTGCCGGCATTCTCCCTCTTCATGTAAACCTTGTAAAATAAGAGAGAAAAGGCATAAGTATTGTGACATAATGTGTAATAACATCCCATAATGCAATAAACATCAATATAAAAGCATGATCCAAAATGGACGTATCAGGGAAGTAGCGACCCTTTAAAACCCTTGCACAAAGAGAATCCGGATTGGTTAAAAACCTCCATCCGTGTTTACCAAGTAGTGCAAGGTTAAACTGGTGAGGTTCTCGAAATCCCATACCTCCCTTGCATTTTGGTGTCGCTAAACTCTTCCACGACACCCAAACATTCCATTCTTGCCAAGAGAGCTATGCTACCTCTTGAGCATGCTTTGGTTTTCCCTTGAAGAGGAAAGGGTGATGCAGGAAAGTAGCGTAAGTATTTCCCTCAGTTTTTGAGAACCAAGGTATCAATCCAGAAGGAGACTACACGCAAATCGCCTAGTACCTGCACAGACAATCAAGAACCTTGCAACCAATGTGATAAAGGGGTTGTCAATCCCTTAACGGCCACTTGCAAAAGTGAGATCTGATAGAGATAATAAGATAAATATTTTTGGTATTTTTGTTGTATAGATTGAAAAGTAAAGATTGCAAAACAAAATATGATAAAAATAGCTAGTTGATGAGAGATTAATATGATGGAAAATAGACCTGGGGGCCATAGTTTTCACTAGTGGCTTCTCTCAAGATAGCATATTTTACAGTGGGTGAACAAATTACCGCCGAGCAATTGATAGAAAAGTGCATAGTTATGAGAATATCTAGGCATGATCATGTATATAGGCATCACGTCCGTGACAAGTAGACCGAAGCGATTCTACATCTACTACTATTACTCCACACATCGACTGCTATCCAGCATGCATCTAGAGTATTAAGTTCATAAGAACAGAGTAACACATTAAGCAACATGACATGATGTAGAGGGATAAAATCATGCAATATGACATAAACCCCATATTTTTATCCTCGATGGCAGCAATACAATATGTGCCTTGCTGCCCCTACTCTCACTGGGAAAGGACACCGCAAGATTGAATCCAAAGCTAAGCACTTCTCCCATTGCAAGAAATATCAATCTAGTAGGCCAAACCAAACTGATAATTCGAAGAGACTTGCAAAGATATTAAATCATGCATACAAGAATTCAGAGAACAATCAAATATTGTTCATAGATAATCTTGATCATAAACCCTCAATTCATCGGATCTTGACAAACACACCGCAGAAATTATTACACCGAATAAATCTCCAAGAAGATCGAGCAGAACTTTGTATTGAGATCCAAAGAGAGAGAAAAAACCATCTAGCTAATAACTATGACCCAAAGGTCTGTGGTAAACTACTCACACACCATCAGAGATGCTATGGTGTTGATGTAGAAGCCCTCCGTGACCAATTCCCCCTCCGGCGGAGTGCCAAAAAAGGCCCCAAGATGGGATCTCACGGGTACATAAGGTTGCGGCGGTGGAAATACGGTTTCGTGGTGCTCTAGGATATTTTCAGGGTATATGAGTATATATAGGAGGAAGAAGTATGTCGGTGGAGCTACGAGGGGCCCACGAGGGTGGGGTTGCGCCTACCCCCCTGGGCGCGCCCTCCTGCCTCGTGGCTTCCCAGACTTGTACTCCAAGTCTCCTGGATTGTGTTTGTTCCAAAAATGATCCTCGCGAAGGTTTCATTCCGTTTGGACTCCGTTTGATATTCCTTTTCTGTGAAACACTGAAATTGGCAAAAAAACATCAATTTGCACTGGGCCTTTAGTTAGTAGGTTAGTCCCAAAAATAATATAAAAGTGCATATTAAAGCCCATTAAACATCCAAAACAGGTAATATAATAGCATGGAACAATCAGAAATTATAGATGCGTTGGAGACGTATCAAGCTACTCCGGAAATATTTCTCCATTGGAGAAGTAAGACTCATACAAAAAATATAGTTAGAAAAAAAGGTACTCATCGAGTATGTGGGAATGGCTTGAACCACCGACTTTAGTAAAGTTTCCAGTCCATCACAAGCCAACAGCTTCTCAGACCAACCCTGCATCTTGCTCCGTGCCCTCTCCCTTATGTTATCAAATGTGCCACTGTTAATACGATCACAGCTGTTGGCATCCCCAAGTAGCGTTCACTAAACACCTCCACATGGATGTTCAGAATTGCGTTCAGCTGCTGCCTGAGATGTGCCGGTGTGTTCAAGCTGAAATATATCGAGCTTTTGTCGCGATTGACACACTACCCAAAAGCATCACCCTAAATTCTAAGGATCTCATTCAGCCTTACAACACTTTGATTTGTTGCACTCATGAATATCAAGCTATCATATGCAAACAGTAAATGCGAAACCCATGGTGACCTGTAACTGACTCAAATACCTCTGTCAATATGTTCACCAATATGAGTGTTTAGCAACGAAGAGAGGCCTTCTGCACATATCAAAAAGAGGTACGGAGATACTGGATCTCCTTGCCTAAATCCATGTGAGTGTGTGAAAAAAGGCTGAAGTTGTCTGTTAATACGAATAGAGAACCTAACAGAAGTGACACACTTCATAATCAACCGAACAAAGATCATGTTGAACCCAAGTCTTATTAGAATGGCCTCAAGGAAATGCCACTCAACTCGATCATTGTCCTTCATCATATCTAACTTGACAGCACAAGCGAAATTATTCCCTTTCTTCCTCCTCTTCATAGTATGCAAACTTTCGTATGCCACTAGGACATTATCATTTATCAGACTTCCGGGGACAAAAGAACTTTGCTCTTCACGAATAATTATCGGCTTCATTAGCACAAACTAAACCATCGTGTCGACGCAAACCTTTGATTATGTTCAGTCTCTGTCTTTGAGCTGCCCGTTCCTGGAAGTAAGAAGTATTGTGGTCTCCAACATTTAGCCACGGCACCCGAGAACATTGCCCCATCCACGTCTCTTCTTACTGGAGTGCCTCCCGCAAACTACATACAGTAGCTCGTTCCTCTTCGGTCGGACCACGGCCAACTGAACGACATCTAAGTTTATCAAGTCTTTTTTGAAGCTGCCAAACCTTACGTGTGAGGCACCAAATTCCTGCCAGCCATGTGGCTCTAGTGTTCTCCTTAAGAGATCAAGAGAACCAGCTATGCCTTGGAGCCCCGGGCCACAGTGAGCTTGCTGCCATGTTCTTGCGACAAGCTGATCATAATCCACATTCGAAGCTCATATGTATGTTTTCATATCTAAATTGTTTCTTTGTTCTCGACATGTTTGGAATATTCTCTTTTATTTCGCTACAACAAAACTATCATCCGACTCTATGGAGGGTAGATGGCTGATCCTAATATGTCGAAAGTGTTGCCGGAACTCATCATTTGCGAAAGCTCTAGCAAGCCTTGCCTTACCATTTGCTACACATGCGTGCCAATTGTCCCAAGTGTAAGCCGTGCCTGACCATCCCAAATCTTGGAAGGCCACCTCATTTGTTACTTCATGAAACGCCCGCATCTGACTTTCCGGCCTTGATGCTCTACTAAAATGATCGCGTGCATAAAGAGGCTCATCGAAATCACCGACACACATCCAAGCCGAATGCGGCAAGGTATGCAGTGTACGCAGTAAGCTCCAGCTATGTTGACGATCCTCAGCTCGAGGTACTCCGTAAAAACCTGTAAAGCTCCACTCAAAAGAGTTTTGGTCCTTGTATTTCACCATCTCGTCTATGTGTCCGGAACTGAAATTCTTCAGATCGACAATTACATCTCTGGTCGAAAAGAGGCCTATGCCCCCACTTAGACCAATACTGTCAACAGCAAAACATCCGTCAAAGCCAAGATGATTCTGTAAATTTTGCACTCTCTTCCCTTTGATTTTTTTCCATGATGAAAAGAAGATTGGGTCCTTCAAGCTTCACTATGCTGTGAAGCTCACAAAATACCTCGGGGCTCCCAAGTCCCCGGGAGTTCCAACTGATGCAACTCATTGGGTCGGGCAGGACAGATCAATGGTCTCTGCCCAATTTCCTTGTGTAGGCTTCTTTTTCATGGGATCCTTTTTAACCCCGCTGTCCTCATCCTGTGCAGCTGCTTTCAAATGTGGGTCCTCATGAGCAGCAGTGCTCATACCAGCCGTAAGTAGGAGTTTCTTTGGCTTATACATAGCTGTTGGAGCGTCTTTCCTCTTGTTACGTGGCTTGTCTCTATTTTTCACTGGCGAGGTCACCTTCATCTTACCATCAGGTCGGACTTTGGTGCTCGAATTCCTGGTCTCTTGTTTGTTGCTTGGATCCGAGCTCTGGCCCCTAGATGAATTTTCACTAGACATTAGTTTCTTATACTCCTCAAGTACTCGCAGATTCAGGCCAAAGGGTAGATCATAATCGAAATATGCCCTAGATGCAATAATAAAATGGTTAATATTGTATTTCTTAATCATGATAAAGGTTAATTATTCAGGCTAGAATTGTATGGATTGGAAACCTAAATACATGTGTGAATACATAAACAAATACCATGTCCCTAGTAAGCCTCTACTAGACTAGCTCGTTAATCAAAGATGGCTAAGGTTTCCTAACCATGCGCATGAGTTGTCATTTGATAACGGGATCACACCATTATGAGAATGATGTGATGGATCAGACCCATCCGTTAACTTAGCATTTGATCGTACAGTTTATTGCTATTGCTTTCATGTATGTCAAATACATATTCCTTTGACTATGAGATCATGCAACTCCCGGATACCGGAGGAATTCCTTGTGTGCTATCAGACGTCACAACTTAATTGGGTGATTATAAAGATGCTCTACATGTATCTCCAAAGGTGTTTTTTTGGGTTGGTGTGAATCAAGATTAGGATGTAGTCGCCATAGTGGTCCTTGGCTACTGCGTAAGTCGACTTTTTTTGCTTTCTATTACGTTACCCTACATCTCTGGGTCCTCTCGGTAATACACATCATAATAGGCCTTGCAATTAAATGACTAATGAGTTAGTCTCGGGATGATGCATTATGGAACGAGTAAAGAGACTTGTTGGTAACTAGATTGAACTAGGTATAGAGATACCAACGATCGAATCTCGGGCAAGTAACATACCGACAGACAAAGGGAATTGTGTATGTTGTCATAACGGTTCGACTGATAAAGATCTTTGTAGAATATGTGGGAGCCAATATGGGCATCCAGATTCCGCTATTAGTTATTGACCGGAGAAGTGTCTCGGTCATGTCTACATAGTTCTCGAATCCGTAGGGTCCGCACGCTTAACATTCGTTGACGACATAGTATTATATGAGTTATGTATGATTGTGACCGAATGTTGTTCGGAGTCTGGGATGAGATCACATACATGACGAGGAGCTCTGAAATGGTCCGGAGGTAAAGATTGATATATAGGATGATACGGTTAGGCCAAAGGGTCAGGCCCACGGGGAATTAAGTCGGTGCAAAAGGAGTTTTGCGGAGGCCAGGGGGGCAAACGCCGGAGACCTTGGCCCATGGCATCTGGGCCAGATACCAAGGATTGTGGCGTCTGGTCCTGGAAGTCCGAGAAGGACTCTTCCTTGCGGGCAAAACCGGCTTTGAGGAGGCTCTTTCTCCATGTTACGACCCCATGGCTCAACATATAAATAGAGGGGCGGGGCTAGCACCTGGAACACATCAAGATACACCAAGTCGTGTGCCGGTAATCCCGACCCTCTAATTTATCCTCCGTCATAGTTTCTGCAGTGTTTGGCGAAGCCCTGGGGAGATTACTCTTCACCACCACCATCACCACGCAGTCGTGCTACCAGAACTCATCTACTACTTCGCCCATCTTGCTGGATCAAGAAGGCGAGGACGTCATCGAGCAGAACGTGTGCTGAACACGGAGGTGCCGTCCGTTCGTTACTTGATCGGGACGGATCATGAAGGTGTACGACTACATTATCCGCATTGATGAACGCTTCCGCTTAGCGATCTTGAAGGGTATGAAGATGATCTCTCCCTCTCGTCGCTATGCCTCTCCATGGATAGATATTGCGTGTGCATAGAAATTTTTGTTTTCCATGCAACGTTCCCCAACAGATCACCATTCTCATCTCTGGTGCCCGGCGTCTGACAGTAAAGTTCAGAGTGCCCGAGACGCCCACATGAGAAACAGAAATAGGGTATCTGTTCATATTGGATATCATATGAGTCTACCCTCTTCCTCCTTGCTGAATCAATAAGTATCCATCTTCGGAGTGGTTTGTTAACTTCCACTGAGACCCTGGCTTGAAGATAGGCACCACTATGATACAAATTTGCACTTGTGGAGCCCTTGTCCATCATCTGCGCGATGGGCAGGGACCATGCATCATCCCTCAATTTTTAAGGAAAATTAAGAACCCTAGCCCACACCTGGAGCCGATCAAAACTGACTTCGTCTGCACGCATGCGTTCCTCGAACTCGGCCAAAATCACCGCGTTTTTATTGATATGCAACGGTGATCCAATCCAAACTTAGTCTCGATCTCTCCGAGTCTCAAATTTTGTGACGAAACTGTTCGTTCCTACCGAGCGGAACTACAAACCCCTCGGATTCCCCCAAGCCGGTCGAAGCGTGTTGCCAATGGTCTGGATGTGATACTGATTGCGGTGGAGAACCTTGCCAGCCAATAGCCACTTCACCTGGCCGTCCTTAGCGCGATCATCGATCACGAGTTGGGTAGCCTCTTCCTCGGAGATATCCAGCTTCCCCAGCGCTTCTTCAAGTGGTGACTTTGATGATCTAGGGTTGCTGGAGCCCGAGATCCCGTGTGTACTATCCGGCTTGTAAGTGCATCTAGTGCCCCTTAGTGATTTTGGTGTATTGAAGACTTATAGGTTAAGAGACTAATGTGTTTATGAGTATAGACAGGTCTATAAGTCTATGAGGAGTTTGATTATTACAGGGAAAGTCGACCCCTAAAAATGAAGTTCATCAACTGAAGATTTTGGATTTCTGAAGACTTTGAAAGTGAAGAAATTGGCGTGACCTTGATAAGTCTATGAGGAGTTTGATAATTACAGGGAAAGTCGACCCCTAAAAATGAAGTTCTTCGACTGAAGACTTTGGATTTCTGAAGACTTTGAAAGTGAAGAAATTGGTGTGACCCAGAAGACTTGGTATTCATTTGAGGATCATGAAGCATAAAGACTTTTGTTTTCATAGTTTCATTTTCTCTTTCTTGAGTCATAGGAAACACCGTACTGTTAAAGGGGGTCAAGGAAATACTAAGGAAAAATTTCCGTGTGATGCTCAACTCAAAATCCTACACCTACCAATCCCTTCGAGTGAAGCCATTGGAAATCTCATACAGTTAAGTCATATTCTTCAGCGACAGAGACGAAGTTCTTCTGTTCTCTGAGGAATTTTTCTGACTGAGGAGTTAGGAATTCGCCAGTGTGGATTACCTACATAGTGAGGAACATGATAGCCCTGAGGAATTTGATACTCAAATTTGCGACCGTTGCTGTGCTAAGCGCCAGCTGTCCCAAAATATCTACCGACCTAACGGTCATATCATTAAAGGGCATTTATGTCTTATCATGTCGGGATGCTCCCTAGGCTATAAATACCCGCCCCCTACAACCACTAGCTGGTTGGCTGCTCCGCGAGAAACTGACACTTGTCAAAAGAGCAACCCATCCTCCGAGGACTTTGAGCGAAAATCATCAAGTGAGGAAAAACCCAAAACCTTCAAACCCAAAAGTGATTGAGCATCACTGAAGAGATTGATCCTGCGTGGATCCGACACTTGTTACCTTTGAAGATTGTGCTTCTTACAGACGGTTAGGTGTCATGGTCTAGAGCATCCAAGAGGAATTGTGGAACGCCGAGTGACCAAGTTTGTGAAGGTTCGGAAGTCACCTGAAGACTTACCACGAGTGATTGGGCGAGGTCTATGTAACCTTAGCTAAAGGAGAATACGGTGAGGACTTGGTTTCTTGGACTGTGTGTCCTTGACTGGGTGTCCGGTACTGTGTGTCCTCAGGTTTAAATACCTAGCCGCTCCAACCAGATGTACAACTGAGACAGCAGTTGGAACTAGTCTACCAAATCATTGTCTTCACCAAGCTTACTAGTTCTATTTCCTCAACTCTTTCATTTTCTCATATCTGTGTTGTGTGCTTGTTCATATCTGTTTGAAGACTTTGACTGAAGACTTTCTCAATTTCCTAAGTTCATTTTCTTCAGTCTATTTGTCTTCATTATGTGCTATCATGTGTTTACGCTTTCTGTACTCGGTGTTTTGTCTTCATATCTTCATGATGACCATGCTTGTATTCTGTGATGTTAACTTTTGAGTACTTATTCCGCTGCAAGTAGTTCTTCGCTAAAGAATTTCCTCAATAGCAAATTCCTTAGTGAAGAATTCATAAAAATCGCCTATTCAACCCCTCTCTAGTCGATATAACGCACTTTCAATTGGTATCAGAGCAAGGTACTCCCTTGTTCTGTGTGATTTTGGTTTCACCGCTTGGAGTTTTAGTTATGTCGACCGTAGGTATGATCAAGGTCTCAGCTGGGTGTCCAACCTTTGATGGGACGGACTACCCCTACTGGAAGAACAAGATGCGAATGCATCTTGAGGCAATTGATAAAGATCTCTGGTATGTTGTGGAAAATGGTGTTCCCTCAGTATCACCTTCTCTGAATGCTGCTGATGTGAAGAGATTCAAGCAACTCGACCCTCAAGTGAAGAATATCATTTGTGGCCATCTAAGCAAAGGACGGTATGGAAGAGTGAGTGCTTTGGAAACTGCGAAGCTTATCTGGGATCAAGGTTGTCAGAATCGCGATTTTGAATCGGATCGGAGCCTCGATTGTAGGATCGCAAATCGTAGAATCTTCACTATCAGGATCGTAGAAACGTAGATTCTATGAACTAAAGTCGTAGAATCATAGGGGTTAGTTTGGATCGTAAGGTCGTAGAGTTGTATAATAGAATCACGATTCTGACAACCTTGTCTGGGATAGGCTATCCAAAGTCAACGAAGGAGTCTCAACACAGCATGACTCTCGAGTTGACGTTCTTCGCAATCTCTTCAACCGGTTCAAAAGACTTGACAATGAAAATGTTCAGCAAACCTTCGATCGTCTCACTGACATCTCAAATGAACTTGAAGTACTTGGTGCCACTGACATCACCGACCATGAAGTGGTGAAGAAATTTCTGAGATCGCTTGATTCCTCGTTTGATACTCTGGCATTGATGATTCAAGAGCGTGGTGATTACAAGTCACTTGATCCTGCTGATATCCTCGAAAGGCTAAACACTCATGAGTTCCAGCTTGCTGAAAAGAGAGATCTCTATGGTCCAAGCTATGGCAGATCACGTGCCCTGAAGGCCAAGGCCATCTCTGAATCTGAAGGTGAAGATTCTGGTAGTAGCCTTGGTGATCCTGAAGAATTGAGCCAGGAGCTAGCTTTGGTTGTGAAGAAATACCAAAGGTTCTCAAGACGTGGTCGCTTTGGAAAGTTCACTAAGAGAAATCATTCCTCATCCAGTGACAACAACAAACGGCTATGTCACAAATGCAAGAAGCCTGGTCACTACATTCAAGATTGTCCTCGATGGGAAAAGGAATCCAAAAAGAAGAAATACAAGGATTACAGTTCTGATGATGCAAAGAAGAAGAAGAGATCGTCAAAATCTTCATCATCAAAATCCTCAAAGTCTTCATTTCACAAGAAGAACAACTCCAAAAAGGCTCGGGCATTCATTGGCAAGGAAATGGACTCTGAAGCTGAATCTGAGGATCATGAGGAAGAGGAGAAATCTGAGGAATCCGAATCTGTTGTGGCAAGTCTATCTCTCGCTACTGCATTCGTCAGCAAGTCTATCTTCAACACTGAAGAAAATGATCTCACCAACAAGGCTGATGAAGACAATGATGACTATGCTCCTACCTATTGCTTCATGGCAAAGGGTGCCAAGGTACTCAAATATCCCTCCTCTGAATCTAGTGAGGATGAATCTGATGAAAACCTTAAGCCCGGCTATTCTAAACTTGCTAAAATTGTTGTGCAACAACAAAAGGCTCTTGATAAGGTTCAAAACATGCTAGATAAAAGTGATGATATGTTGGGTGAAGAAATGGATCTAACTAAAATCTTGACTGAAAATCTTCAGAGACTTCAATCCAAGTGTGATAACCTTCAAAGTCATCATAACACTCTCTTGTATGATCATGAGAATCTTTCTTATGAATTTCTTCAAAGAAAGCAAGATCTTAAAAAGCTAAGAATGAGTTATGAAGATCTTCAGAAGGAGCGCGATTCATTAGTTGCTCAACAAATCAGCGCTTCTCGGGAAGAATTTATTCCTCCATGCTTGAAATGCATTGAACGTGAAACTGCTAATTCTTCACCTGAATGTTCAAATGCTTCAAATGCTAAAAATTCTTCAACTGCCTCTGCTATCACTAATTCCTCATCTGAGGACATTGCTAGCATCACTGACAATGCAGTGTTGAAGGAATTGTACATGACGGGCATGTACAAAAGCCTCAAAGGGCATCAGACTCTTTGTGATGTGCTTAAAAAGCAGATCCTTAACAGGAACCCTAGGAAAGAGGGAATTGCCTTTGAGAGGAAACTTAATGCTGATGGTTCATATTGGAAGCCTGAGGAGTATCCCAAAACCTCAAGGGTTGCTACAAAGGGACCTCCAGTTGATCCATCCAATTTATCTGGCTTTACATGTGAATCTCCTCATTCTTCTGATGAGTCATTTGACTCTAACTATAACCTGTTCAAAATCAAAATGGTGAAGTATTTGCTAGATATGTTGGACCTAACTGCAGGAATGGTACCCCTATGAAGAAAATCTAGGTCCCTAAGAGGCACCTTGAAAATCTTCAAGTGAATGTCCTCATGACACCTCGTGTGAGGAATAGGAACCCTAGATCCAATTCTTCATATGGATCAAAATCTTCAGATGGAGTAAAATCCTCATACGGATTCAATTCCTCATATGGATCAAATTCCTCAAAAGGATCAAAGTCCTCATATGAACATCATCGTGCTAACAACTCTGTTTCGCAGGGAAGAGCTAAGGGCTATGAATATGAGCATTATTCTTCTAACCATTATGTTCATAAGTCCTCGAAGAATTACTCTGCTTATTCATATGCTTATCCTAACTCCTGTTATGTGAAACGAAACGGGCTAGCGTCTATGCCACCTTTCTCGTATGGAGCTCGCAGAGTGATGAACTCTTTGCCACCCCTTCAGATGTGGGTGGTGAAGAAAAAGAACTAATCTCTTCTGCAGGGTCAGGTCTCCACACGTGCTCAAATGTCTGAAGAATTTGCTGGAGACCAGAAATGTGCGTGAAAGGACGCAGGCTAATCACGAAGAAATGAACTCTCATTCGTCACGTCCTCATACTACTTTATCTGTTGCATTGCTTGATGAAATTGATCTGATGATTTGATGTAATATTCTTCACTGATGAAGTATATGAGTTTGTAAGCTGCACTAATTCATCTGCAGGATGATCAAACCAAAGCAACTGAGTGGGTCCTCGATAGTGGATGTACAAATCACATTACTGGTGACAAGAATCTCTTGATGGATGCTCCCTTATCACCATCTCATCTGAAGCACATCATCTTCGCTGACAAAGGCAAAAGTCAGGTATTGGGTCTAGGTAAGGTTGCGATCACTAGGGATCGACACATGGACAAAGTCATGCTTGTCGAGTCCTTAGGATATAACCTCATGTCTGTCTCAATGCTTTGCGATTTGGATATGGTTGTTGCTTTTGGCAAACATCGTTGTGCTGTGATCATGGAATCTAACAACTCCATAGTCTTCGAAGGCTTTAGGAGAGGAGACTTGTATATTGTTGATTTCTCTACAGAACCTCAACCAGCTGTGCGTCTACTTGCAAAAGCTTTAGAAGGCTGTCTATGGCATCGACGACTTGGTCATGCAGGGATGAGGAATTTGCACACGCTTGCGAAGAAGAAGCATGTCATTGGCATTGAGAATGTCAAATTCCTCAAGGATCACTTGTGCGGTGCCTGTGAAGCTGGAAAGATGACCAAGGCCAAGCATCCAGCGAAGACTATCATGACTACTACTCGGCCATTTGAATTGCTTCACATGGATCTCTTCGGTCCTAATCATTATTCTGCAGTTTCAAATGATGCTTCTCAATATGGCTTTGTTATTGTTGATGATTACTCTCGATATACATGGGTACACATTGGTACTTACAAACATGAAGTGCAGGAAGTCTTCAAACGATTTTCCTCGAGGGCTTCAACCAACTTTGGTGTGAAGATGAAGCACATCAGCAGTGTCAATGGAATTGAGTTCAAGAACTCTGGTCTTGATGACTATCTTGATGAACTTGGTATTACTCATGAGCTATCTGCTCCTTATACTCCTCAGCAAAATGGCGTCGTGGAGCGCAAGAACAGGACTCTTGCTGAGATGGCTTGCACTACGCTTGATGAATACAAAACGCCTCGTCGTTTCTGGATTGATGCTATTGATAATGCGTGCCACATCATCAACAGACTATATCTTCACTAATTCTTCAAGAAGACTGCCTATGAACTCCTCACTGACAAGAAACCCAAAGTGAGTTATTTCAAAGTCTTCGGTGCTAAATGTTGGATTAGAGATCCTCATCACAACTCAAAATTTGCACCGAAAGCACATGAAGGGTTTATGCTTGGTTACGGAAAGGACTCGCACACCTACAGAGTCTTCAACAACGTTCTTCACAAGGTTGTTGAAATTGTAGATGTGCGGTTCGATGAAACTAATGGCTCGCAAAGAGAGCACCTACCTACTGTGATAGATGAACTAGCTCCTGAGGAAACTATCAAATTCAAGGCTACTGAGGATGTCATTCCCACCGAAGAATATGCTAAAGAATTCATTCCAGAACTTGAAGAACGTCGAGCTGATGCACCTGAGAAAAATGTTGATCAAATTCCTCGACGACAACCAGCTCATCCTCGCGGTGCGAAAGAAGTGCAGATTGAGAAAATCATCAGCGACATCAATATACCAGGTCCTTTCACACGCTCAACAGCTTCACACTTATCTAACTTTTGTGGGCACTTTGATTTTGACTCTATCACAGAGCCCACTAAGGTAGATGAAGCATTTCTGGAGCCTGAGTGGATTCAAGCTATGCAAGAAGAATTACATCAGTTTGAACTCAATAACGTCTGGGAACTGGTCAATCGTCCAGATCCTCGCAAGCATAATATCATTGGCACAAAGTGGATCTACCGCAACAAGCAAGATTAAAATGGCTTTGTGGTAAGAAATAAGGCATGGCTTGTAGCTCAAGGCTACACACAGGTTGAGGGAATTGACTTTGATGAAAATTTTGCATCTGTTGCTAGACTTGAGGCTATTCGCATATTACTTGCTTATGCTAACCATCATGATATCATTCTCTATCAAATGGATGTGAAAAGTGCATTCCTCAATGGTAAGGTTGAGGAAGAAGTATATGTTGCTCAACCCCCAGGTTTTGAAGATCCAAAGAATCCTGACAAAGTCTTCAAACTCAATAAGGCTCTCTATGGTCTCAAGCAGGCCCCTCGGGCTTGGTATGATACTTTGAAGGAATTCCTCATGCAGAAAGGCTTCAAACCCGGTTCACTCGATCCAACTCTTTTCACTAAATCTTATGATGTTGAATTATTTGTGTGCCAAATATATGTTGATGATATTATCCTTGGCTGTACTGACCAACGTTATAGTAATGAATTTGCCTATATGATGAGTGAAGAATATCAAATGTCTATGATGGGAGAGTTGAAATTCTTCCTAGGTCTTCAAATTCGTCAAAAACGCAATGGTATATTCATATCTCAGGAGAAATACCTCAAAGATGTACTGAGGAAATTCGGCATGCACGATTGCAAAGGCGTCAAAATTCCTATGCCCACAAATGGCCATCTGCGCACTGATAAAAATGGTATTCATTTCGATCATAAGGTATACCGCTCCATGATTGGTTCTTTATTGTACTTATGTGCATCTAGGCCAGATATAGTGCTTAGTGTTTGAGTGTGTGCCCGATTTCAAGCTGCACCGAAGGAATCACACCATAAGGCTGTGAAACATATTCTTCGATATCTAGCTCACACACCAACACTTGGATTATGGTACCCCAAGGGCTCGGCTTTTGATCTCATTGGATACTCAGACTCTGACTATGCTGGTGATCATGTGGACCGCAAATCAACATCCGGTACATGTCATTTCCTCGGAAGATCTTTGGTATGTTGATCCTCGAAGAAACAGAACTGTGTATCACTATTTACCGCTGAAGTTGAGTATATTGTTGCTGGATCTTGTTGTGCTCAATTGTTATGGATGAAGCAAACTCTCAAGGACTATGGTATCAACGTGAAAAATGTGCCTTTACTCTGTGACAATGGGAGTGCCATCAAGATTGCTCACAACCCAGTTCAGCACTCGAAGACAAAGCACATTCAGATTCGTCATCATTTTCTTCGTGATCATGTGTTGAAGGGCGACATCTCTATTGAACATCTGAAGACTAAAGAATAGCTAGCCGATATCTTCACAAAGCCCTTGGATGAGAAGAGATTTTGCAAGTTGCGCTGTGAGCTAAATATCTTAGAATCTTCAAATGTTCTTTGAATTGGACACTCATCCTAACACTTATGCAAAATTGATGACTTAGATGTGCAACACATGAAGAATTTGTTTTTCTTCAATCAATGAAGGATAACGCTCTAAGTGTGAAGAAATTAATGAAGAAATTGATTCTAAGAACCCTACGACAATTGTACGCGGTGTCTGAAATCATCATTCTTATACGGTGGGTCATGCCACCACAAAAGTTGAAAATCTTGAATTTGAGTTTTTGAAATTCCTTAGTTTGTCATATTCTTCAACTTTGCAAAATCTTCACTGTTTCCGTCTCTGTTCTTCATTGGCTATATATATATATATATATATATATATATATATATATATATATATATATATATATATATATATATATATATATACAGCTGGTCTATTCTCATAATATTATGAGAATAATATTCTCATAACACTTCCGAACTGCATTGGAAAGCTATGCGCACTGCTTCCTTCTACTGTTCTGAACCGCAGAGAGGGGGAGTGGCGAACTGCTTCACGGAGAAGCTTTTCCGGATAATTTGATCGATTTCCGTTGTTTTATTTGTGTGTGCGCTGATCTATTATGTGATTAAACAAGAAATTCTGCGAAAAAATGATGGCAACCATTTGATTTGGCGGATCGGTCTCTGTTCTTTCGCACGGGGCAGGAGCTTCGCATCATTCTTGCGGGCTTCATATTCGATTTTATAGCCGTAATCCTAGTGTGTTACTAAGTTCGCGTTGATGTTTGTGTTACTCCACGACGGATTAATTTGATAATACGATCGAATTTTGAATAATTGGTCAAATTTTCTTTGTTCTAGTGGAAAAACGCAAGCACTTTGTCCCCCTGCTTCCGAATCAAATTTTTTGTTTTTGTATGTATTTTTTCTGTTGATTTCGGCAATTACGTGTTGCCTTACACCAATCTGTATGAATTGCAGCGGATTAAGTTGTTAATTTTGAAGAATTTAACTTTGTTGTTGCCTTTTGTGTTCAAGCGGGCGCCACGGGGTTGGTCGTTACTCAAGATGTTTTTTGAGTTTTTGCGCATTATGTAGTTTTTCGAACTGCACTACAGTGTGTGTTTTTCGTCTGCGAATCATGGAAGGGGGGGGGACTAGGTAAGAGCGGGTCATTAGTTTAATTAGTTTTTCGCTTGGTCAAGCGCGGTGAACTGCAATAATATGCAATGCGAGCTGCACCTTGTCATGTTACCGCACTGCTTTATATGTCGTTTTACTTTTTTTGGGTTGTGTGACGCCCCCGATTTGTCCGTACACTAATCATGCACGCAAATGTGTACGGCCAAGATCAAGGACTCACTGGAAGATATCACAACACAACTCTAGACACAAATTAAAATAATACAAGCTTTATATTACAAGCCAGGGGCCTCGAGGGCTCGAATACAAATGCTCGAAAACACAAGAGTCAGCGGAAGCAACAATATCTGAGTACAGACATAAGTTAAACAAGTTTGCCTTAAGAAGGCTAGCACAAAAACAACACGATCGAAAAGGCAAGGCCTCCTGCCTGGGACCTCCTAACTACTCCTCGAAGCCGAACTCCACGTAGAAACATCCTCGGGATCTTCTGGCTCCTGGACTCCATCAATCTGGTTGCATCATCCGAGAAGAAGGAACAAGAGGGGAAAAGGGGGAGAAAAGCAACCGTGAGTACTCATCCAAAGTACTCGCAAGCAAGGATCTACACTACATATGCAATGATATCTGTTTAAAGGGGGAATATATGTGGACTGAACTGCAGAAAGCAGAATAAGAGGGGGATAGCTATTCCAAACGAAGACTACGCTTCTGGTAACCTCCATCTTGCAGCAGTAGAAGAGAGTAGATGGTAAGTAACAAGCTTCCTCGCTTCTCGCAGCCTCCGTCTTGAAGCAGTGGAAGGGAGTAGATGGAATAGTAACAACTATCAAAGCTTCTGGCAGCCTCCGTCTTGAGTAGCAGAAGAGTTCACCAAGTAACATCGTAAAGCATAATCCTACCCGGCGATCCTCCCGCACATCACCCTGTGAGAGAGCAACCACCGAGTTATATCTGGAACTTGTCTGGGTGTGTTTTATTAAGTATCCAGTTCTAGTTGTCATGAGGTCCGAGTACAACTCCGGGTCGTCCTTTTACCGAGGGACACGGCTATTCGAATAGATTAACTTCCCTGCAGGGGTGCACCACATAACCCAGCACGCTCGATCCCATTTGGCCGGACACACTTTCCAGGGTCATGCCCGGCCTCGGAAGATCAACACGTCGCAGCCCTACCTAAGCACAGCAGAGAGGTCAGCACGTCGGTCTAAGTCCTAAGCGCGCAGGGGTCCGGGCCCATCGCCCAACGCACACCTGCACGTTGCGTACGCGGCCGGTAAGCAGACCTAGCCTCTCCTAATACCAGAGCAGGCTTCCAGTCCAATCCGGCGCGCGCCGCTAAACCACTGACGTCAAGAAGGCTTCGGCTGATACCACGACGTCGAGTACCCATAACTATTCCCACGTAGCTGGTTAGTGCGTATAGACCAAATGGCCAGACTCAGATCAAATACCAAGATCCCGTTAAACGTGTTATTATGAAATAACCGCGGACAACGACCAGGGCCAGGCCCACCTGTCTCCTAGGTGGTCGCAACCTGCCCTGTCGCTCCGCCACAAAGTAACCATCAGGGGACTGTCGGGAACCCAGGCCCACCACTACCCGTGTGGAACCACCTGCCCCTTCAGCCCCCATCTCCGAATCATCATCATGTGTATGTAAAGTATGTATATAGTATATACCCGTGATCACACCCAAGTGATCACGGCCCGATAGAATAGCAGGGCAGACGGACAAGGGTGTAGGGCCACTGATGGAGTACTAGCATCCTATACTAAGCATTTAGGAATGCAGGTAAAGTATCAACAGTGGTAGCAACAATGGCAGGCTATGCAGCAGAATAGGATTATCGAAAGCAGTAACATGCTACACTACTCTAATGCAAGCAGTAGAGAGAAGAGTAGGCGATATCTGGTGATCAAAGGGGGGGCTTGCCTGGAAGCTCTGCAGACGAAAGGAATCTTCGGAAGCGTAGCCGTAGTCGAACACCGAAGCATCAATGGTCTCGAGGTCTATCACGGTATCGGAGTCTAACGAAAATAAGCAACGAAGGGGAAACAATAAATAACAGAGCAAACAATAGCATCACAAAGCATAACATGGAAATACGCGGTGCTACGTGTGACCTAACGCAGTAGGGGGTGATACCGGCAAGGATGAAAAACATCCGGGAAAGTATTCCCGGTGTTTTGCGTTTTCGGGCAGATGGAACGGAGGGGGGATGTTGTATGTTCGGTATGATAGAGATGTGTGGCGGACGAACGGACCGCGTATTCGGGTTCGTCTCGTCGTTCTGAGCAACTTTCATGTATAAAACTTTTTCATCCGAGTTACGGTTTAAAAGATATGATTTTCTAAACTTTTTATTAATTTCTGGAAATTAATATTAATTAAATTAATTCGAAAAAGGATTTATGACATCAGCATGACATCATGCTGACCTCATCATGGTTGACTGGTCAAACTGACCAGTGGGTCCCACCTGTCATTCACTATTTAGTTTAATTAGGATCTAGCTAATCCAATTACTGTTTAATTAAACTAACCAGTTAATTAGATTAATGAAACATGATTAATTAACTTAATTTATTCACTAATTATTTTTATTATCTATTATTATCTTTTTTTTATTCTTTTTTTTTATTAAACGTTCTGGGGCCAGGGCCCCTCTCGTCATGCAATGGACGGACATAGTCCGGGCCGGCCCTTTGGGGCACCGGACATGTCCAGCTGGGGGGGAGCAGTGGCGCGCACGGCCAGAGGCCATGCGGCGAGGCCGCGGCCGGGCGTGGGCCGGCGGCGAGGGCGGCTGGGGGCGCCGCCGGCGTGAGGCGGTGGCCAGCGAGCACGGGGGGTCCGGCGGAGCAGGGCGGAGCAGCAGTAGCTAGGGGGGCGGCAGCAGGCGCGGCCACGGCGAGGTAGATGGCCGGCGCGGGGAGCAGCCGCCGGCGGTGGGCGGAGGCGAGGTAGGGGTGCGGCGCGTGGGTGGCGAGCGGGGGCCTAGGAGGGCGGCGAGCAGCGGGAGGCGAGGCCGCTGGCCGGTGGCAGGAGGGGAAGAGGTCGGGCCTCACCGGCGTTTGCAGGGGCACGGGGGCGGCGAGGCTCGAGGGGGCCGGCGGGGAGGAGGACGAGGACGAGGCGTCCGACGAGGTGGCAGCGAGGCGCCGGTGTCGGGGAAGATCGTCGCCGATGGCCAGCTCGTCCGCGGCAGCAAGATCGCCAGGCGACGCGAGGCAGCAGCGATGATAGGAG
>LR738709.1:72504175-72530920 GCA_902687465.1 Secale cereale
CTTTGCTTTTGTTTTGTTTATTTTTTTTTGTATTTTCTTTTTCTTTTCCTTATTTTTCTATTTCTGTTCTTTTTTATTTACAAGTTAAATTTTGTTTTGTATATTACAAAAGTTGTACCTAATTTAGTATTAGTAATTATTTCACTCCCACAAAAAGTTCCACCCCAAAATAATATAGTTTAATATTTTACCAATATAAATGGCATCTAATTATTTGCCTTAGCTACTGTTTTATTCATTTTAGAGTATTAAAACATTTTATAAAAATGTGGTTTATTCACCAATATTTTGTATGGTTTATTTGCCACAATCCGAACATCTTAGTTTTAATGTTTCAAAACTTTTGTTGTTTGACTTTATTTTAAATTTGAAATTTGAACGGGATTTGTATCATCGCAAGATTAGCAACAGTAATCGTGCTGACGTGGCACCATTAGCGAATGGTTACTGTAGCTTAACTATCCGGGCGTCACAGGTTGTCTCTGTATATATATATATATTGCTGGGTCAATTGCGTCCCCTCCCACCTTATCCCTGGCAGCTCCCCTCCTACCTTATCCTTGGCGGCGAACATTGCCTCCTCTTTTGCCACCCCTCCTTGATCCGTCTTCTTCCCAACCAGACCCTATGTCTGGCAATGGATTGCGCGTGCGGCTGCCTGATACGTCCAAAACGTATCTATAATTTCTGCTTGCTCCATGCCTCTTTTGGGTGATATTGCTATGATATTTATACACTTCCATACACATTTGATCATATTTGGACTAACCTATTAACTCAGTGCACCCCAGTGCCAGTTTCTGTTTTCTGCTGTTTTTGTATTTCAGGTTTTCCCATTACGAGAACTGCCAGAAAAATCCCAGAAAAATTATATAAAAAATCAGCGTTCCAGAAGCTTGCCGGCACCCAAAGTACAGCCGGAGGGGGGCCACCAGGGCTCCAGGCGCCCTGGTGGCGCGGCCCCCTCCTGGCCGCGCCGAGGGGGCGCCTGGGCCCCCCAGGCCTCCGCTGATGCCCCCCTTTGGCATATATTTATATCGTGTCCCGAAGCCCTCGAGACGGGAACCCTTTTTCGCGATCTCATCTCTGTTCTGCCACCGCCGCGCTTCCAAGATCGGGAGCACCAGGAGAACTCTTCCCGGCACCCTGCTGGAGGGGAGGATCACCACCGGGAGCTTCTCCACCACCATGGACGCCTCCCGGATGAGTTGTGAGTAGTCTCCCTTGGACCATGGGTCCATGACCAGTAGCTATGTGATGTTCTCCTCCCGTTCTTGTGCTTCACTAATTAGACCTCGTGAGCTGCCCTACATGATCGAGGCACATATGTAATCCTTATGCTGTTGCTATGATGAGTTTGCTGGGATCCGATGAATTGTGAGATTATGTTCAGATTGTGTTTGAGTAATATATTTGATTCACCTCTTTTATATTTATGTTCGTAAGTAATTCTTGCATGTTCTCCGTTGTTATTTATTGCTTTGGCCATGTAGTAGGTAGTGACTCCCAAGAGGGAACGTTATGCTTGATTGTGGGTTCATGCCCCTCGATGACTAGCTTGAGTGACAGAAACATGAGTCTAGGGGATGTGATGTTGCCACAAGGGGGAAAACAACGGTGCTTGTGCCCGCGGGTGCAAGGATTGTTTACTTTACGCAAAGTTTTTTTAATGCAGTTGTCTGTTGCTTTGAGTTTACACTATGGGTGGGACTCGCAACTTAATACCGGCGAGATGTTCTGGATAGATATCTCAAGGTGGATGATTAGTAGTAGATGCAGATGGATTTCGGTCTACTTGCCTTGGCGTACCGCCCATGCTTTGAACCTCTACCTTTCTTGCAACCTAGTCAGCATTGGTTTGCGCACATGGTTCTGTCAATTGCCCAGCTGTAATTCGTTTACCTCACATAGTTGTTTTATCGTCTTTTGGGAGAGAGACATCACTAGTGAACATCATGGGAACGCGGTCCATATTACCATCACTGATCACATCCGCTATTTACTTTCCGTTTTTTACTTACTATTGCAGCAATACATATCACTATTATCACTTGCGTTTGATCATTTGTAAACGACAAGGCCGGAGGGATTGACAACCTCTCTGTACTCGTTGGGAGCAAAGTTATTTGTATCTGTGTGCAGGTCCACGTTGATTGCTAATATCTGGCGCCGTTAGCAGTTGACACCTTCTTGTTGAAACTGGGAGTCCCAGGGAAATCGATCCTTGGTATCTTTGCCAAGGGAAAACTTCCGCTACACTGCATCTCAAACCTTCCACTTGGGGTAACCAACGAGGGGCGAGAAGCCATCAAGCAAAGTTTTCTGGCGCCGTCGCCGGGGACTCCACTCTTCAGGATAGGGGAGTTGCACGCTATCTTTTACCTTTGCTTTATAGTCTTGTTAGTTTACCTTTCAGTTTTGCTTTAGTGTCTTTTATCAAAAATCACAAAAATAGTTATCTCATTCTTTAGTTGTCATTATGTCGGGTCCTTTTGTCTTTGGCGAGGCAGAAGTTCTCACCTTTAAACAAAGAGGTGGGGAAAGTCTAAAAGATGCTTGTTATAGAATTAATGATTCTCAAAAAAGAGCCACCAAGAAGCAGTCTACTACTATCCTGCTTAGAAATTTTTATGTTGGAATTACTTCTTGGAATAGGTTTATTCTAGATACTGCTATCAATGGAAATTTCCTAGAGGCCCCAGTTTGGGAGTCTCTTAGTATTATTTAAAATCTTGTTGGAAATCCCCCTGTTGTTAGCATTCAAGAGGACATCACCCTAGCTCACATTATGAAAAAACTTGAAAAGATAGAGCTAGAGATGCCAAGCATTAATAAGATAAACGAGTTGGATCGTAAGATCCAAGGGAATTTGAATAGGCTTGATAGCTCCATGCATAAAATTTTCAAAACTTTGGAGACCATCAAATCCCATGACATGGACTCTTCTAGGATAGACAAGATTGAGGAAATATTTGATACTCTAGGAACTACCTTCTCCTCGATCAAAACCAAAAAGGTAGAAACTCCGGCAAAGAGGAAGCCTAAGTTCGTTCATGTTCCAAAGGCTCCCCGCTCTAAAAGTAATCCATCTATTGCCAAAGGGGTTGAAACTGTAAAGACTTTGGAAGAAACACCTCTCTTTGATGAATTTATAAATGAATCTTCCCTTGACTTTTATCCTTTTGGTCTTCTCCCTAGAAGTATCTCTATGAGGCCTTTATTTGAAAGTCCTCTTAAGACTAGTTGTATTATTGAAGAGCTTTTTGATGATCTTGATGATGGTTCAATTGATACAACTTGATCTTTATGCATTATGCTTAGCTTAAAGGCATAAAAGAAAGAGCTTTTGGGAGGCAGCCCACATGAATAATTTTTTTTTTGCTTTTGTTGTGTCTTGATGTTTTTAACTACAGTAGCATCATCATTGTATCTTTGCTTTTCAACCTTGTGCCAAGTGTAGCCTCTGATTGCAAGAAAGTTCAAAAGTTGTGACGTGCTGTCCAGGAAACAGATTCTGTCCTTGGATGGAAAAATTCGTATAAAATCACCAGCTCATCTTTTTGGTCTGAATTTTTTCGACAGTGTGCTCTATATAATTTTCTTTCGTGCGTCTGTTCTGAGTTTTTTTATTATAGTTGCAGAAGTGCCCCGAAAAAATCATTTACTACCTGCTGTTCTGTTTTTCACAGATTCTGTCCTGTTTTGCCTTTCCTTCATTTTGCAAACCTTGAGCTTGCTTTTTCTTTGCAAAAACCTTTTGGCAATCTTGAGAAACAGTAGACCTTCAAGAATATCCTTATTTCCAGCAAGGAACAATTATTTTATTAAGGGTACTAACCTCGCTAATCAGATTATGATGAGTTATGTATGAAGGGAGTTTTCAAGTGTGAGAGGGAAGATGATAAAAAGATTCAGGAGTGTCAAACGCTCAAGCTTGGGGATGCCCCCATGCACCCCCAATAAATATTCAAGGAGACTCAAGCGTCTAAGCTTGGGGATGCCCCCGTGCATCCCCTTCTCCATCAACATTATCAGTTCGTCTTTCGTTCCACTATATTTTTATCACTTCATGTGTTATGTGCTATGCTTGGAGCGTCTTGCTTTTAGTTTCCTTTTTAGTTTTCTTTAGCTTTTCATAACGAGTCGGAACTCAGCTTTCTTTATGTGGGAGAGAAACACGCTCCACTTCTACCTAGAACATAACATAGAATTTTCATGTCTATCTTTGCTGTGTGTGTTCTTTGTCTTTCAATAGCTACTATCATGTTCAGCTCTTAGTATTCATGCTTATCTTTTTAAAGAGCTTTTGTTTAGTTGGTTGCTTGAACACTCTTTAGTTATCATGCTTATCTTATTAAGAGAGTTTGCTTCTGTTGCATTGGTTGATATGTCTATGATAAAGATGCTACGTGCATAATGGTGCTTAGTAGTTCATGTTTTCTTATGGTTAGTCTCAAATAGCTGGGGGGTTCCCAATGTGTTATTGGAGTACCAACATGATTTGTTTGCCTATGATGTGGTATGGTTTAGTAATATCTTCCTTCGAGAATTTATTTTGATTGACTTGGCGTATGCTCACGCATATTTAAGACTGTAAAGAAAGTATGTCAAGCCTTGATGATCTTTTGTTTCTAAGTAGCGATATAACTTCCATGCCTGATTCAATGTTGCTTTGTCGCTCTGCATGATTATGATCGTCATTGCTCTCTTAGTTGGTCGCTCCCAGTCTTTTGCTAACCTCCACCTATACTAAGCGGACTGACTGCTTGTGCATCCAAAATCCTTTAAACCAGTTATGCCATATGAGTCCACCATACCTTCCTATACATGGTATTTACCTGCCATTCCTAACGAAGACTTTCATGTACCATCTCGAAATTATTCAAAGAAAATGCATTCCTATTTTGTGCCTATGTTTTAAGTTCATGAGGAAGTAGTGGTTAATTCATAATCTTTTTAAGTTGGACAAGCTTCACCCCGGGATTGCATGTATAATGTGCAAACCCATAATACGAGAAGGAACTGGCATTGAGTGCGCCCGGCTCAAAAATAATATAACAAACAAACCCTCCTTCACGCTTTGTTCATGAGAAATCAGAAAACTTTGGCAGTGATAAACAAAGGAGATTAAGAGGATGTGATCGTCCTCATTCGGGAGCCGTTCCTCGAAACTTGTCCATCTCAAGAAGTGATTGAGTTGTCTGCTAGCATTCGTTGACGAAACATGCATAATCTCAAAAAAATATTATTACCTCTGTATTTAAAACCAAGAGCTCTGGTACATGCTCTGTCTTTGTTTCCGACTACGGGTTTTCAACCTTGCCAACAAAAGCCACGGTTCGAGAGTCTCCACCTTCTTTTAAAGCACCAACTACTGAGAGCATGATTGTCATTCTGAGTGTAATGTGCATTGTCCCAAAGTAGCATTGTCTTTTGCATGATTGTGATATCGTTTATTCTGAAATGATTGTATCTAGTCATCACTTAAACCTTGGAGGTGCCCCTGCATTTATGTTTTGCTTCACTAAAGGGGGCAAGCGAGATATCACTTTATCATATTTGCACACCATGCTCATTACAAATCTATTTGATGTTTCAGTGTCATATTGTAAAACTTTCAGTTCTTTGTGATTTTCTCATGAGGCAACTTAATTACTACAGATTCATTGTCTCAGTAAGCTTTTGTCAAATGACTATGAAAAGTCCTATATGGTTAATAGCATGTCACCACAGAAATTATTCTTGTTATCATTTACCTACTCGAGGACGAGCAGGAATTAAGCTTGGGGAAGTTGATACGTCCAAAACGTATCTATAATTTCTGCTTGCTCCATGCCTCTTTTGGGTGATATTGCTATGATATTTATACACTTCCATACACTTTTGATCATATTTGGACTAACCTATTAACTCAGTGCACCCCAGTGCCAGTTTCTGTTTTCTGCTGTTTTTGTATTTCAGGTTTTCCCATTACGAGAACTGCGAGAAAAATCCCGGAAAAATTATATAAAAAATCAGCGTTCCAGAAGCTTCCCGGCACCCAAAGTACAGCCGGAGGGGGGCCACCAGGGCTCCAGGCGCCCTGGTGGCGCAGCCACCCTCCTGGCCGCGCCGGGGGGGGGCGCCTGGGCCCCCCAGGCCTCCGCTGATGCCCCCCTTTGGCATATATTTATATCGTGTCCCGAAACGCTCGAGACGGAAACCCTTTTTCGCAATCTCATCTCTGTTCCGCCGCCGCCGCGCTTCCAAGATCGGGAGCACCAGGAGAACTCTTCCCGGCACCCTGCCGGAGGGGAGGATCACCACCGGGAGCTTCTCCACCACCATGGACGCCTCCCGGATGAGTTGTGAGTAGTCTCCCTTGGACCATGGGTCCATGACCAGTAGCTATGTGATGTTCTCCTCCCGTTCTTGTGCTTCACTAATTAGACCTCGTGAGCTACCCTACATGATCGAGGCACATATGTAATCCTTATGTTGTTGCTATGATGAGTTTGCTGGGATCCGATGAATTGTGAGATTATGTTCAGATTGTGTTTGAGTAATATATTTGATTCACCTCTTTTATATTTATGTTCGTAAGTAATTCTTGCATGTTCTCCGTTGTTATTTATTACTTTCGCCAAGTAGTAGGTAGTGACTCCAAGAGGGAACGTTATGCTTGATTGTGGGTTCATGCCCCTCGATGACTAGCTTGAGTGACAGAAACATGAGTCTAGGGGATGTGTTGTTGCCACAAGGGGGAAAACAACGGTGCTTGTGCCCGCGGGTGCAAGGATTGTTTACTTTACGCAAAGTTCTTTTAATGCAGTTGTCTGTTGCTTTGAGTTTACACTATGGGTGGGACTCGCAACTTAATACCAGCGAGATGTTCTAGATAGATATCTCAAGGTGGATGATTAGTAGTAGATGCAGATGGATTTCGGTCTACTTGCCTTGGCTTACCGCCCATGCTTTGAACCTCTACCTTTCTTGCAACATAGTCAGCATTGGTTTGCGCACATGGTTCTGTCAATTGCCCAGCTGTAATTCGTTTACCTCACATAGCTGTTTTATCGTCTTTTGGGAGAGAGACATCACTAGTGAACATCATGGGACCCCGGTCAATATTACCATCACTGATCACATCCGTTATTTACTTTCCGTTTTTACTTACTATTGCAGCAATACCTATCACTATTATCACTTGCGTTTGATCCTTTGTAAACGACAAGGCCGGAGGGATTGACAACCTCTCTGTACTCGTTGGGAGCAAAGTTTTTTGTATCTGTGTGCAGGTCCACGTTGATTGCTAATATCTGGCGCCGTTAGCACTTGACACCTTCTTGTTGAAACTGGGAGTCTCAGGGAAATCGATCATTGGTATCTTTGCCAAGGGAAAACTTCCGCTACACTGCATCTCAAACCTTCCACTTGGGGTAACCAACGAGGGGCGAGAAGCCATCAAGCAAAGTTTTCTGGCGCCGTCGCCGGGGACTCCACTCTTCAGGATAGGGGAGTTGCATGCTATCTTTTACCTTTGCTTTATAGTCTTGTTAGTTTACCTTTCAGTTTTGGTTTAGTGTCTTTTATCAAAAATCACAAAAATAGTTATCTCATTCTTTAGTTGTCATTATGCCGGGTCCTTTTGTCTTTGGCGAGGCAGAAGTTCTCACCTTTAAACAAAGAGGTGGGGAAAGTCTAAAAGATGCTTGTTATAGAATTAATGATTCTCAAAAAAGAGCCACCAAGAAGCAGTCTACTACTATCCTGCTTAGAAATTTTTATGTTGGAATTACTTCTTGGAATAGGTTTATTCTAGATACTGCTATCAATGGAAATTTCCTAGAGGCCCCAGTTTGGGAGTCTCTTAGTATTATTGAAAATCTTGTTGGAAATCCCCCTGTTGTTAGCATTCAAGAGGACATCACCCTAGCTCACATTATGAAAAAACTTGAAAAGATAGAGCTAGAGATGCCAAGCATTAATAAGATAAACGAGTTGGATCGTAAGATCCAAGGGAATTTGAATAGGCTTGATAGCTCCATGCATAAAATTTTCAAAACTTTGGAGACCATCAAATCCCATGACTTGGACTCTTCTAGGATAGACAAGATTGAGGAAATATTTGATACTCTAGGAACTACCTTCTCCTCGATCAAAACCGAAAAGGTAGAAACTCCGGCAAAGAGGGAGCCTAAGTTCGTTCATGTTCCAAAGGCTCCCCGCTCTAAAAGTAATCCATCTATTGCCAAAGGGGTTGAAACTGTAAAGACTTTGGAAGAAACACCTCTCTTTGATGAATTTATAAATGAATCTTCCCTTGACTTTTATCCTTTTGGTCTTCTCCCTAGAAGTATCTCTATGAGGCCTTTATTTGAAAGTCCTCTTAAGACTAGTTGTATTATTGAAGAGCTTTTTGATGATCTTGATGATGGTTCAATTGATACAACTTGATCTTTATGCATTATGCTTAGCTTAAAGGCATAAAAGAAAGAGCTTTTGGGAGGCAGCCCACCTGAATAATTTTTATTTTTATTTTTGCTTTTGTTGTGTCTTGATGTTGTTAACTACAGTAGCATCATCATTGTATCTTTGCTTTTCAACCTTGTGCCAAGTGTAGCCTCTGATTGCAAGAAAAGTTCAAAAGTTGTGACGTGCTGTCCAGGAAACAGATTCTGTCCTTGGATAGAAAAATTCGTATAAAATCACCAGCTCATCTTTTTGGTCTGAATTTTTTCGACAGTGTGCTCTATATAATTTTCTTTCGTGCGTCTGTTCTGAGTTTTTTTATTAGAGTTGCAGAAGTGCCCCGAAAAAATCATTTACTACCTGCTGTTCTGTTTTTCACAGATTCTGTCCTGTTTTGCCTTTCCTTCATTTTGCAAACCTTGAGCTTGCTTTTTCTTTGCAAAAACCTTTTGGCAATCTTGAGAAACAGTAGACCTTCAAGAATATCCTTATTTCCAGCAAGGAACAATTATTTTATTAAGGGTACTAACCTCGCTAATCAGATTATGATGAGTTATGTATGAAGGGAGTTTTCAAGTGTGCGAGGGAAGATGATAAAAAGATTCAGGAGTGTCAAACGCTCAAGCTTGGGGATGCCCCCATGCACCCCCAATAAATATTCAAGGAGACTCAAGCGTATAAGCTTGGGGATGTCCCCGTGCATCCCCTTCTCCATCAACATTATCAGTTCGTCTTTCGTTCCACTATATTTTTATCACTTCATGTGTTATGTGCTATGCTTGGAGCGTCTTGCTTTTAGTTTCCTTTTTAGTTTTCTTTAGCTTTTCATAACGAGTTGGAACTCAGCTTTCTTTATGTGGGAGAGAAACACGCTCCACTTCTACCTAGAACATAACATAGAATTTTCATGTCTATCTTTGTTGTGTGTGTTCTTTGTCTTTCAATAGCTACTATCATGTTCAGCTCTTAGTATTCATGCTTATCTTTTTAAAGAGCTTTTGTTTAGTTGGTTGCTTGAACTTTCTTTAGTTATCATGCTTATCTTATTAAGAGAGTTTGCTTCTGTTGCATTGGTTGATATGTCTATGATAAAGATGCTACGTGCATAATGGTGCTTAGTAGTTCATGTTTTCTTATGGTTAGTCTCAAATAGCTGGGGGGTTCCCAATGTGTTATTGGAGTACCAACATGATTTGTTTGCCTATGATGTGGTATGGTTTAGTAATATCTTCCTTCGAGAATTTATTTTGATTGACTTGGCGTATGCTCACGCATATTTAAGACTGTAAAGAAAGTCTGTCAAGCCTTGATGATCTTTTGTTTCTAAGTAGCGATATAACTTCCATGCCTGATTCAATGTTGCTTTGTCGCTCTGGATGATTATGATCGTCATTGCTCTCTTAGTTGGTCGCTCCCAGTCTTTTGCTAACCTCCACCTGTACTAAGCGGACTGACTGCTTGTGCATCCAAAATCCTTTAAACCAGTTATGCCATATGAGTCCACCATACCTTCCTATACATGGTATTTACCTGCCATTCCTAACGAAGACTTTCATGTACCATCTCGAAATTATTCAAAGAAAATGCATTCCTATTTTGTGCCTATGTTTTAAGTTCATGAGGAAGTAGTGGTTAATTCATAATCTTTTTAAGTTGGACAAGCTTCACCCCGGGATTGCATGTATAATGTGCAAACCCATAATACGAGAAGGAACTGGCATTGAGTGCGCCCGGCTCAAAAATAATATAACAAACAAACCCTCCTTCACGCTTTGTTCATGAGAAATCAGAAAACTTTGGCAGTGATAAACAAAGGAGATTAAGAGGATGTGATCGTCCTCATTCGGGAGCCGTTCCTCGAAACTTGTCCATCTCAAGAAGTGATTAAGTTGTCTGCTAGCATTCGTTGACGAAACATGCATAATCTAAAAAAAATATTATTACCTCTGTATTTAAAACCAAGAGCTCTGGTACATGCTCTGTCTTTGTTTCCGACTACGGGTTTTCAACCTTGCCAACAAAAGCCACGGTTCGAGAGTCTCCACCTTCTTTTAAAGCACCAACTACTGAGAGCATGATTGTCATTCTGAGTGTAATGTGCATTGTCCCAAAGTAGCATTGTCTTTTGCATGATTGTGATATCGTTTATTCTGAAATGATTGTATCTAGTCATCACTTAAACCTTGCAGGTGCCCCTGCATTTATGTTTTGCTTCACTAAAGGGGGCAAGCGAGATATCACTTTATCATATTTGCACACCATGCTCATTACAAATCTATTTGATGTTTCAGTATCATATTGTAAAATTTTCAGTTCTTTGTGATTTTCTCATGAGGCAACTTAATTACTACAGATTCATTGTCTCAGTAAGCTTTTGTCATATGACTATGAAAAGTCCTATATGGTTAATAGCATGTCACCACAGAAATTATTCTTGTTATCATTTACCTACTCGAGGACGAGCAGGAATTAAGCTTGGGGATGTTGATACGTCCAAAACGTATCTATAATTTCTGCTTGCTCCATGCCTCTTTTGGGTGATATTGCTATGATATTTATACACTTCCATACACTTTTGATCATATTTGGACTAACCTGTTAACTCAGTGCACCCCAGTGCCAGTTTCTGTTTTCTGCTGTTTTTGTATTTCAGGTTTTCCCATTACGAGAACTGCGAAAAAAATCCCGGAAAAATTATATAAAAAATCAACGTTCCAGAAGCTTCCCGGCACCCGAAGTACAACCGGAGGGGGGCCACCAGGGCTCCAGGCGCCCTGGTGGCGCAGCCCCCCTCCTGGCCGCGCCGGGGGGGCGCCTGGGCCCCCCAGGCCTCCGCTGAGGCCCCCCTTTGGCATATATTTATATCGTGTCCCGAAACCCTCGAGACGGGAACCCTTTTTCGCGATCTCATCTCTGTTCCGCCGCCGCCGCGCTTCCAAGATCGGGAGCACCAGGAGAACTCTTCCCGGCACCCTGCCGGAGGGGAGGATCACCACCGGGAGCTTCTCCACCACCATGGACGCCTCCCGGATGAGTTGTGAGTAGTCTCCCTTGGACCATGGGTCCATGACCAGTAGCTATGTGATGTTCTCCTCCCGTTCTTGTGCTTCACTAATTAGACCTCGTGAGCTGCCCTACGTGATCGAGGCACATATGTAATCCTTATGCTGTTGCTATGATGAGTTTGCTGGGATCCGATGAATTGTGAGATTATGTTCAGATTGTGTTTGAGTAATATATTTGATTCACCTCTTTTATGTTTATGTTCGTAAGTAATTATTGCATGTTCTCCATTGTTATTTATTGCTTTCGCCAAGTAGTAGATAGTGACTCCAAGAGGGAACGTTATGCTTGATTGTGGGTTCATGCCCCTCGATGACTAGCTTGAGTGATAGAAACATGAGTCTAGGGGATGTGTTGTTGCCACAAGGGGGAAAACAACGGTGCTTGTGCCCGCGGGTGCAAGGATTGTTTACTTTACGCAAAGTTCTTTTAATGCAGTTGTCTGTTGCTTTGAGTTTACACTATGGGTGGGACTCGCAACTTAATACCAGCGAGATGTTCTAGATAGATATCTCAAGGTGGATGATTAGTAGTAGATGCAGATGGATTTCGGTCTACTTGCCTTGGCATACCGCCCATGCTTTGAACCTCTACCTTTCTTGCAACATAGTCAGCATTGGTTTGTGCACATGGTTCTGTCAATTGCCCAGCTGTAATTCGTTTACCTCACATAGTTGTTTTATCGTCTTTTGGGAGAGAGACATCACTAGTGAACATCATGGGACCCCGGTCCATATTACCATCACTGATCACATCCGCTATTTACTTTCCGTTTTTTACTTACTATTGCAGCAATACCTATCACTATTATCACTTGCGTTTGATCCTTTGTAAACGACAAGGCCGGAGGGATTGACAACCTCTCTGTACTCGTTGGGAGCAAAGTTATTTGTATCTGTGTGCAGGTCCACGTTGATTGCTAATATCTGGCGCCGTTAGCAGTTGACACCTTCTTGTTGAAACTGGGAGTCTTAGGGAAATCGATCCTTGGTATCTTTGCCAAGGGAAAACTTCCGCTACACTGCATCTCAAACCTTCCACTTGGGGTAACCAACGAGGGGCAAGAAGCCATCACTGCCTGGCAAGGATGGAGCCCATGCTGGAGACCTGCGTTTTTTCTGAAGGGTTGGTTCTGAACCAGAGGCAGCGGCACAGCGCGCTCTGCTTCGTGCTTTATTCTCTAGTTATTGTATTTCGGGCTCCATTCGTCCATCAGATGACTGACGATGATGTCAATGATTCATGGGTATGTATTTCTCTCATAGTCTTTTCATGTGTTGTGTGTAATTAACACTATCTGAATATTTGTAGTGGTATTAGTTCTGAAGAAACTTTTTCACTAAGTATAAGTGAACTGCTTTCACATAGAGTTTTATTATGAATATTGTAGGAGCAGCAGCAATTTGGTCTAGTCAATATTATTATCTGATGACATCAATATTTATTATGAAGATTGTAGCAGCAATTTAGTTTCTGAAGATTGTACGTTATTCTTATTTGTTCTTATTTTTTGTTCTTGTTCATTTCCTTGCAGAAATTCCCTTCTGGTCTAGTCAGGGTAACAGAAAGTTGTGTTAATTTGGTCTTGGTTAGCAAGAATGGATATCATAATGTTGATGTTATGTATTCTGTTGGCTCTGATGATTGTTTGGTTCTCAAAGATGGCTGGAAGGAATTGGTGGAGGAAGCTGGTCTTCAGGCTGGGGATGTTGTCATGGCTATGTTTTATAGGCATGCAAAGTGTTTGGAAATCAAGTTAAATTTGCTTTAGATCAGTCTTGCTTGAGCAGCAGCAGCATGAAACAATTAGTTGTAATAATTTGACATTTTTGTGTGGCATCTAGTTTATTTTCTAGAAGAAATCTGAGTATAAGTGAACTGCTTTTCACAGATAGTTTTTTATGTGCATCCTATTAGCAGCAGTAGTTGAAGCAATATACAGACTGGAAACACCCACTGAGCTTTCTTTTTTTCTGTAACCCACATATGGAACTACAGTGCTTAATAAAAGAGGATTGCATCAACCATTATAGTAGTAGCAGTTTTGTGAAGAAAACTCTCTGTGAACTGCTTTCATAGAGAGTTTTTTATGTGTATCCTAGTAGCAGCAGCAGTTGAAGCAATATACAGACTGAAAACACCCACTGAGAACTGCAAATTGTTGATAGATACAAACCAAGGTTCTGTGCTCATAATAAGCAAAGTACATCATCAAGCAAACTAAAGCAACATAAGCAAACATTGTGCCAAGGGAAATTATAACGAAAGCAAACTAATCGACATAAGTAGAAGGAAACAAGTTGAGCAATTGTGACAGGAACCCTTGGCTATCAGCATATGGCCTGCTTCATCAGTTCCACTCGGGGCAGGTGGAGGTGGAAGGTGATCCCCCCTGCTCCCCTTCCCCCAGGATGACCTCGGGTGCTTCCTTGTCTTCTCTTTTATAGCGCGGGTGAGTCCATTATGCATTGTGTGATGCGGTTCCATGTCTCGAACGCAGTGTAGGCGTCCTTGGCAGCATACTCAATGTGCCTCCTTCTGAGAACCCAAGTCCACTGGTTGTGCTCTTGGTCTGTCATCTTTCCCTTCATGTCTGCGTAGTAGTCGTCGATGATGATGGCAGATACATCTCCAAGTGAGTCCAGTGTCTTCGTTGCTTCAGGCACCCTCCAGTACGCCTGAATGTCGGTGAAGTTGGGGATGTTCAGGTTGCAGCGTGAAAGCTTCTCTTTGTCTTTGTCGATGCAGAAACCAGCGAACTCGTACCTAAGTGAAGTGAACCACAAGTTATTCTTTTGCGAACTGCATACAGATGACAAATAGAACTGCATACAAATGACAAGGAGAGACCCATCGGCCTGCAACTATATTTTACTCAGTAGAAAGAATGGCTTACTTTGGGTCGCTGAGGAACTTGTCGAAGGCGATGCATCTCTTGCCCATTGTAGCGCATACTTGGAAAAGCAGCACTGGGTGATTTTTGCCGATGGAGAGTTGAATCACGGCGGCGTCCCTCTTGTCAGGGGTGTACTCGAGGTCGATGCCGACGATCTTCTCGCGGCGCCCCCGGAGAACTTCCTTGTACTCGTCGACGTACCTCGCCATGGTGTCCACGTCATTGGTGTAGACCATCGTGAGCACGGTCTTTCCGTGCGCCTCGACATCCTCGAAGACCTTGGTGAACGGCACGGCTGGAAAGAGGAGGAACAGGAGGAGGAAGCGTAGTGTTGTGTGTTTTGTGAATGATCAGGGTGATGGAGCGCGGAATTTAAAGGGGAGCGGCAGCAACATCTGCCGAGTGCACGATCTCGTCCTCCAACCGGCATGGCGATCGCATTTGTGTTCGTGGGGATTGTGGGCTTCACGCGTTTTCCAACCGGCCGGATAGAGGAGCGGGCGCGCGGCGCTTCGCTTGTGTCGGGCGATCGTGGGCGCGTATATTTTGGGCAGTTTAACAAGCATTCTGAAGTGAGGTTTGTTTGTTCGCACGCGAACCGCTTCGTTGTTTGTAACCGAACTGCATCGTGTTAACCGAGCGGTTTTTTTTCTTTTTGTCTATGACCTGTGGGCCGTGCTCGTAGAGGAGGTTATTTTAATTTGTGCCGCTGACTCGTGGGCCCAGTCTTTTAGTCATTAAGCTTCTCTTCTTCTCTGTTTCTCGCCGTCCCCTTCATTCCTCTCTCCCGCACGAAAATCCCTTCCTCTCGTGGCGGAGAGCGACGACGCCCGCAGCCGCCGCCGTCCGCAGGCACGCCTCCTCCGCCGTCGCCGTCCGTAGCCTCCTCTTCCGACCGTCACAGCATCTCACGGTGAGCCCCATATCTTCCCGTCTGCTCCGTCGATTTTGGCGCCGGAAATCGCCATGGGCGTTCCCGATCGGGTGCTAGGCTTTTTTTTTGGAGCCAGCATCCTTTTCTTAACTTCATTTTGTATGCTCGAATCATAATGCCCTATGGATTGAAACTTTTGGTTGTGGTTTTTTGGCCTTCAAAATTTTAGCAATGTGCATCTAGGGTTTTTTTCTCTATCTGTTTTTAGGTTGCTGTCTAGGGTTTAATTGTTATCCATTTCTGTTTGCAGATACAACATGTCTTCTCCTACTAGAAGAAGTCCAAGATATGGAGGGAAATGTAAGCGAACTGCTTTTGTAGTTCTATTATAATGTCGCTCCAGCCTGATACTTTTTTTTTGTATCTCCGTTAGATAATACAGCTTCTTCCTCCCCAATTGATGCCTCACCAGTCAGCATGGCTCCCCCATCTGGTAATACATCAAAGTGCACTGCATTTTTTATACACGGTCAATTGCTTGTTGAACGAAATAGTGCACTGCATCATAGATTCCCTTACCAAGGCCCATTTTCAGACATGTGGCAAACTGATATGAACTGCCTCAAGTTAGTTTTTTTTGTTTTTTAAGCATGACATTAAGTTTCTTGTTATGTTTAATTGTTAAACATAAACTGCTAAGAGAGCACTGCATTTGTACATTGCTTTGTATTTTTTTTCTATCCACATGTGGTTGCCAAATTGATATGAGCCGCATTAAGTTTAGTTTTTCCCTCTCACGGAACTGCATGAATTTGTTTTGTTTTGTATATCAAAGCGCACTTCATTTTATATGTGGTCAATTACTTACTGAACGAATTAGTGCACTGCATCATATATCCCTTTACCAAGGTCCATTTTAGACACGCGGCAAATTGATATTCAAGTGACATGAACTGCATTAAGTTTTATGTTATGTCTTAATTGTTAAATATAAACTGCTGAAGAGAGCACTGCATTTGTACATTGTGTGGCCAAATTGACATGAGCTGCATTAAGTTTAGGTCTCCCTCTCACACACATATTTTCTTATATATTTTTTACCTACAGTTTTATGTCCTGGTGGGTCCGGGGGTGGTGGTCTTAACTATTTGACTACACGTTATTTCATAGCTGATGTTGTCGGTGGCGGGACATCTGATCAGGGCAGCATTCTACCTGAATTGAATGAAACCCAGTCACAATCTGTTGATGGCACAGAACCAGTTACACAGGATTGGATGGTCCCTGATCAGATTGCAGCTAATGTTGAGAGGAAAAGGCAGAAAGTGATGGTGCTCGATAAGACCTTCGAGAAGGCTCATAAGGCGAAGCAAGTAAATTTTGATGAGGGTAAGGAGATAGGAAGGAGGATTGCAGATTCAAAGAAGTCTGCTAAGTTTGCCTCCGCAAAGAATCCTGTGAAGAGAAAACTCAACACTGTTGCAGAGGAAGGTTTAAGTTCTCCACAGTGGAGCCCACGTGTTGATTACTCAAATAGGCCTAATTATGCTGAGGTTGATGTGGATGGGATTCAAGGAAAGCGGACACGCGCGGACGATTACTCGGGTGTTGATTTTGAGCGTCCATCTAAGCTGGCACGGGAAAATGCAGCTGGAGAAGCGCTGGACAATTATTCTGATGAGGAGGATGTTGATGTTAGGAAGGTATACGCTATTTATTTATTTTTACTATTTTTTAAGTTGTTTCGCATGAGTTGCTGATGTGAACTGCATTTTTTATTCTTTTTTGTAGATTGCTAAGAGTGCCAAGAGGAAGAGGTCTGAAGATGATGTTGCGCATGAATGGCGTTTTAACAAGACTGTTCGGCTGTCCATTCCAAACGTATGCAAAGCTGTTGTCTTGTTGGATGAGCCGCACAGAACTTTGGTGCGTTAAGCAGGTTTTGGCATTGTTTTCGACCTGAAAGTAAAGAAGAATGTTTCTCGTGTTCTCATGTGCAAGCTGATGGGAAAGATCGACCCTGATACGATGAGATTGGACTGCGGGTCAAACAAGGTTCTGGAAATCAATCGTGAGGCTGTCCATCACATTTTTGATTTCCCTATGGGTTCTCACACTGCTCCCAGGCCTGCTGACAGCGGCCATGATGATTCGCTGGCTAATCTGAAGGATGAACTTGGTTTCAACCGTTCTCGTAGCATAGATTTGAAGGACCTGCTTATTTTACTTCGCACGCTAGCTGTGGACCCTGCGAAGGTTAATAAGACTGTGAAGGTTTTTTCTCATTGTTTTCCAGAGCTTGCTTTGCCCCAGCCCTGCAACTCGGTTGTCCAGGGTAGCTGCTATGGTTGAAAACTTGGATTTTGCATCTTTGGCTAGCATGGACTTTTGTCAGCTTGTTGTCGACGAGCTGTAGGCCGCTGTGTACAAGTGATATTATGAAGGGAGCAATCAGAACTGCGCTGAGGGTTGCACCATTGTGCCCCTGTTCATGTACCTCGATTCATTGAATCTTCGCACTGTATCGGTTATGCATCTTCGCACTGTATCCAGAAGATGTTTCGCACACGGTTATCGACATCTTTGTCGTAATCATAGAAGAACTCCGGGTTTATTTGCTGCATTTTCTCAAAGAAAGTCTGGAGTTTCTTCACATCGTCTTCTGTTTCCTCCCTCGCAAATTGGTGCTTCCTGCAGTTCGAAATAATAATATACGTGCAGCATTAAAGACATACAGAAATGCACAACCGAACTGCATCAAATAGACGAGATATCATTTTTGTTTAGTGAACGTACTTGTTCACCCAGTCACGGCTAGTGCGCCCCATAAAAGTGCAGCCCTTCTGACATTCTTGACAGGGTTGACATCATCTGCGTGTGCGTCAGGTTGTCGCTCTGCATGTCCTTCACTAGTTTATCAAGTAAAGGATGATCCGTCTTATGTGAGTGCATGTGCAGAAGCATAGCCGGGCTCTCAATCATCATGTGGTTGTGATTGAGCTCAATCTCTGCTATCACAAACACATCCTTGATTTTTTCCATTCTGATTCTCGCCTTGCAGCCAGTCCTCTTTGTTGTTTTCTCTCGCTTTCTATCATAATCTGTGACAGTTTCCTTGCTTTTGCCTTCCTTTGAGCACACTATGTAGCTGTTTGTTTTGTATCCGCCGTTTTTGCGTGTGCCGAAGCCTGCATGCCTCGCATACGTGTTGTAGAAGTTTTGCGCCGTAGCGTATGATGTGAATTGCATACCTTTCATAGGCACAAGTTCTTGGAGCATGTTCCCATTCTGCACCACAATTTGGAATTTTTTTTTGTTAATGAGAATGCACAAGTTGAACGAATGCGTAAGTGAACTGTAGTAGTTAGGCAAGGAAGCTTACATGCGTGTACTGTTTTTTCTCTAACGGTGTTTGCAGCTCACCGATGTTTATTGGGCATGGAGGAGTGACAACAGATCTGTGTAATTTAGGATCGCGAGGAGGCAGAAGTGTTGAGAACTTTACTTTTTTGGTTGCTTGTGGCTCTCCTTGATTTTGCTTCCGATTCTTTTGTTGCGCAGTAGGCGGCCTGGGTGGAATTCCACTGTCTCTTCGTTGACGGATCGTTTGCTCATGAACTTGCCGAACTTGCTGGGTTTCAACATTGGCTTGTGGAGGTGCTATATCATCCGTTCTGATCTGCTGGCCAAATGTTTCAAAGACACGCGTGTACCTTGGCTGCATAACTATTATGATTTGCTCTTCATCATCATCCTCCTCATCATCTTTCTGCGCATGCTCCCCCATGGAGACCAGATTGTCGTCGTCCTCCTCATCTTGCGCGCTTTTTGCTTCACTGCCTTCTCCATCTCGAGTGATCTTTGGTTCACTATTTTCTTCTTTATCCTCTAAATTTTCCTCCACCGAGTACGCAGTTCTGTTTGTTGTGTTAAAGAAACCCCTAGGTATTTCAGGTGTTATCCATCCAGCCTTCTCCCAATCTTCTCTTCCAACGCAGTTGAGGGGCTTTGTGTTGTGAATCAATCGAGGTATCTTCTGGTTTGGAGGCATAGTAATTTCCTGCACAGTATTAAGCCAAAGCGTTATGCACGCTAACAGTGAAATGAACTGCATTTTCGTACTATATATCATTATATATGCAACTGGAGAAATTGCACTTGAATTTTTCATTCTATAGCAGGGGCACTAGGAGTTAACATGAAGAAACAATGCACTTCAGTTTTAAGCCACAGCGCTCTACATATGTAAGCCATGGTCGACTGCATTGTTCAGCCATAGCGCATTTTCATTTTCGAAGTATCTTTCTGTTTTTTACTGGGAGATACATGGCACTGCAGTTGACGCAAGAGGGCACTGCATGGTAATAAAAAGGGCTCTGCAATTTGAATTTCTCATCAAACACTAGAAAGCAACTACACTATACTAAACTGGAGGTGGGGGTTGGGTATGTGAATTTCTTACATTATCTGGAAGCGTGACTTTCCTCTTGAGAGCAGTTCTCTCCTTCTGCAGATGCAGCTCGGCCTGCTGTTGGTGTGCATTCCACCTCCGCTGCAGGAACTCATGGGCTTTTTCAACTTTCGCCATTGTCGCGGGAGAAGGCTAGATGGGCGAAATGACCATTGCAGTTCGCATCCACGACGACTGCGAGGTTGCCAGAGAAGGCATCCTTGCAGTTCTCTTCCCCCTGTCATGCATCACCGAGGCTGGATGCTTCAGCTGGGTGAACGGCGGCAGATCCCCCATGCGAGAGGCTCCGATCCGCGGGGGTGCTGCAGCTGGCGGTGCTTGAGGAGGGGGCGCACCAGTCATATCGCGGTAGTAGGAGCGCAGAAGCGTGCCGCCGGCGCTGTCCACGCTGATTTCGTGGAGGAGAGGAGAGGCAGCGATTCCGGCGGTGATTTGGGGGCGATTCGGCGGACGAGAGGGGCGGCGGCGCTGATTAGGCGCTGCCCCCGGAGAAGGGTCGCGTGATTCGATCTGGATCCTCCTGGGCCGCCGTCCGTCGGCGCTCCGCACAAGAAGGCGGGGAGGGGAGGGGTCGCCGCCGGCCGCGGGGGCGTTGCCGCGCTAGAAGGCGGGGTGGGGAGGGGGCCGTCGTCTGCGGGCGCCACCGCGCTAGAAGGCGGGGTGGGGAGGGGGTTGTTGTCCTCGGGGCGCTGCCGCGCTAGAAACCTGTGTTAAGTGGGGGGTGTTATGAGAATAAGTCCTTTGTTATGAGAATATGGTCTTAAGGGGTGTTATGAGAATAGACCCACCCTATATATATATATATATATATATATATATATATATATATATATATATATATATATATATATATATATATATATAATGTCAATGTATTTGTTTATACATACTTGCAAAGTTTGTTAAATCTATGGGTTATATAGAATCAGATCAATTTTCAATGTCAACGTATTTGTTTATATATCAGTCATGACTCACATTAGCACATTACCATACAACTCATCCATCCAAATCAGCATATTTTTAAGTCTGAAATTGGTTGGCGCAGTAGCTATAGCACTATAGCTGTAGTATATATCATCTATGTTCTAAGAGTAATATACAACCCATGCAGCAATATGACAAGTTAATAAAGTATACAAGCTAATCAACATTTCTTTAATCTCGAGCTACTCCTTGTTGGTGTTTGTTTTGGCGCTTGATTATTGCTGTTGTATCTTGCTTTTTTTGGGTGGGGGAGGTGGTGTTCGTTCTTCCTCTTCTTCGGTGCCCTCTTCATCAATATCATTGTCTTCATCATCATCCTCTTCTTCTCCTTCATGTTCATTGTCTTCATATTCTTCTTCTTCTTCTTCTTCATCATCATCATCTTCTTCTGCAGTGGACATATTATTGTTCTTCTTATATTTCTGATTTATTTTCTTTGCTATCTCCAAAGCAGCTTTGATCACTGGACAGCTTAGAATGTTGTGCCCTGACCCAATTTGCTTGCATCCCTGGCATATCCTTTTACTTTTTTATTCAGTTGTTTCTTTTCATCTTTGGGAAATTTTGTTGGACACGACCTACCATTGTGCCCTGACGCAATGTCGCCGCACATACCACATTTCCTCTTCCCTGTTTCAGTTTTCTCATCTGTTTTTAGGACTGCTTCTTCCAGCTTCATTTTCTTTCCAGCCACCAATGGTCTCGATTCAGCTGTGTTCTTATACCTGCTGCCCTTAGTTTTTGATATTGGTGGAGGTAAGATAGCCTTAGTTATAGATTGAGCATTGCATCCAGTACTAGGCATGTCATCATCGTCATGCGATGTTCTCGGCATCTCTGTTGATAAGTCAGGCTCAAACTGGTTTATGTCTGGTGGAGTGCATGCATCACCATCATCATCATCAGTTGATGTTGATGAACCCACTGCTTCAACCCGGTTTAACACTTCTAGCAGGCCAGCTTTTGCTGTTACGTGCTGGTCGTCTGACTTGCCTCCTGTTGTCTCAACTTTCAAAGCTATTTGGAGAAGTTCATTTTGTTGATGCAGGAACGAAGACCCGTCAAATGATTCAGTCTTGTAGTCTCTCCTGTCAAATGTTTCCCTTGCCTTCGCTCTCGTAGTGTACCTCTTTAGGATGTAGATATCTGGCACACTCTTCACTCTCAGGTGCTCGAGCATTGCAATTATGTGCACGCAGAACAGACCTAGGAGCAGGTAGTTTTTGTGCATGAAAAAACAATTAGTTTTTATCATGAAAAACCCATAAATAGTAAATTCACTTTTTGTATATTTTGGAATCGGACATGTAAACATTATTTGTGTTCTCTATCTATATTTACCTGTATGCTCAAACAGCATGCACTCGCAGCTGTATTCCTCGGTCTAAGTGTTCGCAACAACTATGAACTCATGGTTTGACCATGAGAACGTATCCGTTGGCATATGGTAGGTCACAAGATAATTATGTTCGTCAACTGTAGGATCCTGGCTTGTTTTTATGCGGAAGAGTGTGCTATTTTTAAGTTCCCTCCTGAACTCGGTGAATGCGGCTTTTGTATAGTTCTCACTGAACTGCTTCTCAAAACCGTAATGAGTTCTTGTGTTTGGTTCTGTCTGCAAAATGCTTAAGCAAGTGTGTCAGTATGGTTGTATGGAAATATCAAGTGCAAGAAGTTGTTGTACTTCTGTAAACTGTAACAACTGTACTTCTCCCCTGTATTATTTCTGTACCTCCCCAAAAACTGTAATCTACCACTTCTTTTTACAAAGACAAAAGAAATTTGAATTGATAGCTTACCATTGATGCCAATGTCTGTGCATTTTCAACTTGCCTCCTTGAAAATATGCAGTTGTTTACTTTCTCAGCAAATCGGTGCAGGTTTTGGTCATGTTTGACAAATCCTTTCTTGAGTATGTAGTTCATACTTTTGCTTCGTTGAGTTGAAGTCATCCTTGCAGAGAAAACCTCTTTGAAGTAAGCTGATATCCATTCCTTCATGTCTGCCCACATGTGCAGAATCATGTGATCATCATGAAGCTTGTATTTATCAACTAGCTGGTGCCAAGCTGTCTCAAATTCAGTTGGCATCAGGGGCCAATTTATGATTGCCTCAAACTTAGCCTTGAAAGTGTTGTGCAACTTGTACATGTATGAAATATGCGAGGCGTACTTGTTTGTTATATGCCATCGGCAAAACTTGTGTAGGGACCTGGTGAAAACTTGTTTTATCGCAGGGGTCATCGAAGGGCACTGGTCTGATTAGAAAATGGAAGGGGCATGGTTAGGGTTATAAATTTATAACTTCTGATAATATAATGTTTGTATTGCTTGTATCGTAAAATTAGAACTTCCTTTTGCATAATGTCCATGAACTTTTGGTATTCTCAAATTAAAAACTTCTGAATTACTTGCATAGTTATTTCATATAAAAAACTGCTTCTAGGTAAACTAACTACAATGTCAGTCTATATGTCCACGATCTATATAAATTGGAATGTGTTATACCTGTTAAAATTATTGTAGGTTGCTTCCCATTGTTGCATGCCAAGAAGGTTCTGAATAGCCAAGCAAAAGATTCTTCTCATTCATCCCTTACAAGGGCACACGCGAATATTGATGACTGGAGATGATTGTTTACTCCTACAAATACTCCCAAAGGCATAAGGTACTGATTTGTATTATAAGTGGTGTCAAATGTCATCACATCACCAACATCCTGGTACGCGCCCATGCAGCTTGCATTAGCCCAGAAGATGTTCTTTATGCGACCAAACTCATCAATCTGGAAGTTGAAGAAGAATTCATTATTTACCGCTTCCATCTCAGCAAAGAATCCCAACAACTTCTTGACGTCATCGATGCTATCTTCCTTAGAGTTAAGAAGCTTCCTGCATATTTCAATAACACAAAGGTTTGTACACTGTTCAGTAGCATGTTCTTTCCGAAGCTTTTTTAATGGTCATGAAATCACAAGCTGAAAAGATAGTGTATATCATTTTTGTTGTTACCTGTTGATTAAATCGCGGCCGTGCAACACCAAGAACAGACCGCCACCGAGGGATCCATATAGGATAGACATAATGGTATGGTGTTGAACATTCTGGAACTAGAGGAACTTAACATAATCCATATAGTGGGGTCAAATGACTTGTGGGAATGAAGAAACACAAGCATGGTAGTGTTGTGTATTAGTAGGTGGTTGTGCTCAAAATTGATGTTGACAATGACTAATGTATCATCGTGCTCATTCCCCTTTAATCGCAGCTTCGCCTTGCATCCACATCGCTTTATCGTCTTGTCCCGCTGACGCTCAGATTCAGAAACAGAGCTTGCGTGCTTCCCTTCACGTGTGCAGTACAGGTATCTATTAAAACCACTAATCTGTCCAATTCTTGTTCCAAAGCCAGCGTGCCTGGCGTATCTATTGTAGAACACTTTACCTGCATCGAAGTCCTTGAACACCATCCCCATCTTTTGTATAAGGTAATCTGGGAGGTCAGATTTCTGCAAAATAAATCCAAAATGTACATAAAGATGCCTAAGAAGTTAGTTCCATACAAAACAAACACACATACTTGTACTTCTATGAAAGGACTTTGTTGTACTGCCATGTAACAATATTCTTGTACTGCTTTATGACACCTTCATGTGAAGAAAACCAGCACAAAAAATGTTTTTTTGTTCCAATCGACTGCACAGTGCCGGCGTGACAAACGTGCCGACCGTGTGCCAATACAACACTGAGCAGATAGTTGGAACAACCATTTGGTTGTGTTCCCGCACTATGTGTGGTTTTAATGATCCTTATTAGACAAAGAAAAAATGTACAGATGCAATCATTTATTGATTGTTCATAGTACTGCTTTTCATTTTATATGAGTTACTACATATACAAGTAAAAAGGTACTGCTGTCCAACTACATTTGTACTACTTTGTAAACAAGAGGTAGTTTGACTATGAAAATGTAGAAATAACATTTGTTTATTATACTCACATGGATATACTTTCGATTCTCCTCTGGAGTTATGCAGTCGTCAGGTTGTATCGAACAAGGAGGCGTAACCACTGATTTGTGCAGCAACGGGTCACGTTTCGGGTGCACCGGCAATTTCTTTGACGTATTGTTGCGCACTGGTTGTTGCTTTGATGTCGATGAAGGTGGACATGGAGGAAGCATATGATCACCCACACCTGGCTGCTTACGACTCGGAGGATGCAAACCTGCTACTCCAGGAACAATTTTAGGGCGGTGATTTGTGGTGTTTCCAGCTGTGTGGCAAGCCGCAGGTACTTCATGCATGTTGAGCGTACTTGTATCAGCATGCACAGAATCCACATCCACATATGGTGGATGTAAAGCCCGAATCTCAGGAATTTTTGTTCGGCTACTCTGCATGCCTGAAACCTCACGCACAATACGCTCAATACGTGGTGGCACTTGTGGCCCAACACATTTACTTGTATGGCCAGCTTTCGGCAATATTGATGATCCAGAGAAAACGAAACTGGTCGGAGGTTGCGGCGACAGCTCCATGCTGCTAGGATCAGGTGAATATCCAGTGACATAAAAATTTGGCGGAACATCCATTATGCACCGTAGAGGCACTGCATTCGTGACAAGTGGAGTAGCATCCAATGGCAAATTATAATCATCAGCCTGAAAGTGGTCAGAAAAATGATGAGGAATTGTCAGATTTTCTCATGGATGTACTGCTTCTGTACCTTAGATGTACTTCTTTGAAATCAAAACCTATACTTATTTTTTTATAACTATGAGCATGAATATAGTGACACAAAACAAGATGTGTAAATTTGTACTTCTTCTCACAGATATTGTTGTACTGCTTTAAAAAATGTAATAGGTATTCAGAATCCGAAATCCAAATGTATTAAGTGTAGTATTGTAGTAAAGTTATTATAACAAAATCGCAATTAGTAACGATATATAGCAATTAGTTGTAAACATTTTTTTTTGATTGAGGACCTCACCTCAGTTCCAACATAGGGGTCGACGTTTTCATGTGTAACAACATGCGCAATTGCAGTTGAGTCAGCTGCTCGATTTGGCAAATGAGTCAAACTTTGCTTAAATCTTGGAGATGTCCTCATATTCTTCATTTCATTGGCAATTTTTCTTGACCAAGTAGGCACTTTTGTTGCACGGGGTGGTATGATGTCTCACACTAAACGACAAAACGACAAACTAATTGTTAGAGCTCATCTAAATTGACACAAGGAGTTTCTCGAAATCGATATTTATAGTTTTCACCTGTAGTGATTTTCTGTGTTGCTCTGCACTGCTGCTTCAAGATATTCTGTACTGCTACTCTTCACTACAGAGAAACTTTTTGCACTTCCCTAAGCTTGCTAATTCCACAGCTCCAAGTAGCACCTGCAAAAGATGAGTACCAAATTAGCATAAAGGACACCCTGTACTGCTACTTCAAACTACTCGGTACTTCTCTCAGTGTAACTATGGTACTGTCTCCCTAGCAGGAATAATTCTCAGCAGGTACTTCCTCGCTCGCATGCTGTACTGCTCTGTACTTCTACCTAAATATTGTATGTACTTCCCTTTACTTCTGCCTTTGTACTTCCCGTAATTCTCCACTCAGCAGGTCAAAATTTCATTCAATCTCCTCACCGCCCGCCGGAGTAAAAAGAATGACACAAAATGCCACGATGAAGAGAAGTACATTTTTACCTGGCACCTCTTGCTGGAGAAGGAGCTCATGCTTGTGCTCGACGTTGGAACCCGTAATAACCCCGCACCCGTAGAAGGTGGTTAACTGGGGCGTCGCCGCTGGTTGAGATCCCGTCGATCTCGCGCCGCTCGCTGCTCTGTCCTCGCCGCCATAGGGGAACCAGGGGAAGCCTCGCCGGGGGAAGGAGATGGTTAACCGGGGAGGGAGGTGCACGCGGCGGGGTGGGATGGCTCACCGGGGGAGGGAAAGGTGCGCGGCGGGAGTGGGATGGCTCGCCGGGGAGGGAGAGGTGCGC
>LR738709.1:72537590-72568116 GCA_902687465.1 Secale cereale
TGACTACAAGGTGCAACTCCGACAACTCCTTTTTTTTAGCCTTTCTTTTTCTAAATATCAAGTTGGGTCCATCCGTGATGTTTGACAAGGGGCCCATCAAGCATACTGACGTGTGCTTGATAGTGGCCAGTTTCACTTCATGCTCAATTCATCTATAAGTAACTCTACAACAAATTACAGCGTTTTCCTCTCCCTGTTTCTTTTTATTCCTGTTATGATGTACATCCATTATTTGCAGGGAAATCAATCGTGTGTATATTGACAAATATCCCCCAAACCAGCAAAGCACTTACAGGGATGCGGTTGTGTGTCAAGAAGCTGCTGCATACTTTCTACTAGTGGTAGGGGCGCACCCTTGGTGCGCCGCCTGAGGCGTTCCTGGGCGGTGCCAGATAGGTGGCCGCACTTTCTATTTTTTTTACAACTTCTGAATGAAAAGGCAAGGTATGGAAGTGCCCCTTCCACTGGCTTTTTTTGCAGTTGATAGGACAAGTGCATATACAACTGGTAATCAAACTCAACAAATAAACAAGCAATCTTAACATTATGTCTCTACAAGATACTCATCTCCATCATGCCGTTGTATTGCATCGCATCCGCCTTCGCATCCTCATCGTTCTCCGCTGCCCCAGTGAGCCGACGCTCACCTTCATCATGGCCTTCTTGAGCAGCTGCTCCTTCGCCATCTTATTAGTCCTCAACATGGCCCACGTCACGAGCATCATAGAAGTAGCAGTCCTTGTCGTAGACGCCAGGGGTTTGCGGGGTGAAGGGCACGATGCAGGGCATAAACTGGAGCACACACATGGAGGGGGTGCGGAACTGGAATGCTAGCATGTGAATGATGGAAAAAATCCCGCTCGCTGTCGTTGTGGTGCCTGCCGCCGAGGCCAACGTGACTGCCGCATGTAGTGTCTTAGAGCAGGAGGAGATTGTGTGTCGCGCTCCCATTGCGCGCCCACGAGAAAAGAGGATCACCTTCGATCATTGAACCCATGCCAATGTTGAAAGCAAATGACTCCTGCCCAGGGTCTTTGGTTCTGAAAAAATAAGCATAATACCATAAGATAAATTTCTAATGCAAAAGAATGTGCAAAATGTTGCATCCAAGAGTTATGATCTATAAGGCATGGTAGCACAATTCTTACCGATGAAATATTTATACACGAGACATGGTAAGAGAAATGTTGCATTGTTCACAATATTTACAGTACGGAAGCTAAGCTATGGCCCGTGAATCACAAAAAATTAACAAGACTATTCATGATTTACCTCTAAAACTTAGTGGACAGATAAATTAACACTGGATAACAACATGATAAGAAATAAAAGTTAGCCAGCCCTTAAACAAATACAGGATAAGAAGTCTAAAATCTATCAGAAAAGGTAGCTATACTGGACAATGGTACACTTGCAACTCTAGTTGAATCTAGACTAACTACTCTAGAACTCCATGTTGCAGCAACGACTGCCCGTTGCAAAAGTGAAGCAAGACGGGTGAGGTTACCTTGGTGAAGAGGGGAAGGACGTGTTGTTGTTCCCTTGCTGTCCTTTTCGACACATCGAACCCGGGTGACCTCGGGACAGAGAAGCACGATCACATAAGGAATATAAGACCAGTGTTGGCGGCTCGATACCGGCCACAGACCACAGTCGTGTTGAGCGGGTGTGGCGGCGCCGTGCGGCCTTATCTGAGCAATAAAAGGAAGTGCAGTCAATCAACTGGCTTATTAAGGGTATAGACAGATGAGATCATAAGAAATAAGCTCCTAAATGTAAATAAACAGCATTGTAAGTGACAATCCACTACAGTGACAATCCACTCAGCACACTGAACACCGAATCGAAGTCGAGAATGAGCTCACTTGTGCGATTTCTGACAAAAGAAACGAAAATCTCAGGCCGGCCACCATATGGATGGCATAGTATCAAACACCTAGTGAGCATGAATCAACCAACATACATATGAATCTAAGGACACCCAAAACATTAAATCACACGGACGAATATAGCAAAAACTCATCTTGACCACAAGAAGATGAAAAACACGATCCATCGATGAAAGGCCACAAAACAGGTGCTCACTCGACAACCACCTGCGAACAGAGGAAACACATATGCAAAAATTGTATAAAGACTTGCTTCAATACAAACAAACAAAATAATAATAGAGTGCTTTCAAGGGAGGAATGATCCCAAAAACATCAAAAGGTACTGCTTTTTGAGGGAGTGCTGATGCAATTTTACTACTACTATGAGCAGTTAACCAGAACTCTGACAAACGTACATAGATGGAGGAATTTCACAAGCAATATAACTACCAGTCTATGATTATGTGGGCATCACACCATCCAAATCAGGGCTAACCATCATGCCAGGATGAGGTAGAAGGAGAGGGGAAGGAAGAGGAGGAAGATCTTATGATCAGAGAAGTCGGGGGCGGACTGCACAACGACTTGGTGGTGCTCTCGGCTCTCACCGACGCCGGCGAACAGGAGGGGGCTCACCTCAAATCCTGCCATCTGTCCCTGTGGCGGCGCCGGTGACAGATCACAGATTGAGACTGCTGCCGCCTTCTTCTCCTCCCAGCTAATCCTCCTTTGAGGTCTAGGGCCGGTGGCGTGCTCGCAACCGCTTCCCCTCCTCCTCCTCCCTACCTTCCCGGCCGCTGGCAGCTGCTCTGCCTCCTGCTAAGAACGGGAACTCTATTAAGCTCTGATTGATAGATTAACACTGAACTCTAGTATATGTTAGGGTCCTCAAAAAAAACTCTAGTATATGTTACTGCATCACATGTTAGAAAAGCTACATGATAATCCATCATTTGTTCTGAACCACAAGCAAGATTTAAGATATAACGACAAGAATTGAGACAAAAACATAGCTCCAGAGAGAAGCAAGAGTATCCAAAAGTTTTTCCCCATCCTTATAAAAGCTACATGATAATCCATCATTTGTTCGGAACTACAAGCAATATTTAGGATATAACGACAAAAATTGAGACAAAGTTTATAAATATAGCTCCAGAGAGAAGCAAGAGTCTCCAAAAGCTTTTCCCTATCCTTATAAAATCTTTGTATGGTATGAGAAGAGCTTTTTCAGACCACCGCTACCCAAAACCAAAGAAGAAAACCCCGATACTTAGATCAATCATCACCACCATTTTTCTTGTGCATGTATGAACAAGAAAATCGTACGTACCCTGTCCTCAGGCAGGATAAGCTGCAGGCCGGCGGGGGCGGTGTCAACCTGGGAGACCTTGGCCAGCAGCGCCGACCTGCCATGTGGATAAGGTCGATAACGAGGATGCGGACACCAGGGATGTCCTCCTCCAGGCAGAAAAATGTTGTAGTACATGATGCTTTGTTTAGTGCAGAATTTTTTAGGGATTCAAGGGTATCAGAGTTATGAAATGTTCCAGCTAAATGCCTCATGTCCGAACAATATTATTTGTATATCGATATAGTCATGGTTATGAGTAGTTTCAAAGAAAAGGCTAATCCTATGATCAAGCTGAGCACAATAAAATAAGTGTTAGCCTTGTAATAAATATATCGATAGAAGTAGCTTCTCCTTCTCTTGGGAAAGGAGTTTGTGCCCCCGGCCTCTGCATCAATACGATGCACACGACAATTTTTATTATAATAGTTTGCTTAAGGCTATAAAAGCCAAAAACATCAACAAGCGGAGTACAGACATCGACAACCATGATCAAACCATAACAAGATATGAAAGTACACCTACAACTAAGTAGCTTCTCCTGCAGGACAAAACATGACATCGATCATTTCTATAATAACGAGTATGCTGAAATATATACATGGTTGGTCAGCAAACTTACTACCATGCATCGTTATTCTACAATTTATAGAGCTGGCAACCTAACATGCTACTGCCATCCGTGGTAATCAATGAAATTAGGAAATCATCGAAACTATAGATTTTAACCAAAGAAGTTTGAGGCACATATTTCTCTTTGTTTTACAGTCTGAAACCAGCAATTTAGAAGTGCGTGTGGTCACTCAAAATAAAGAATACACATGCCTGAACTGTGAAACCAACATTTCGGGACATGACAATTGTCCATCGACTTCCAGCTAGTCATAATTGTGACACAGAAGGCCTCCTTTCGCTGCTTATTTTGTTTATCCACTGGAAGTGAAATTAATCACTTACTTTGCATGATTGTTGTGCATACGGTGTTCCTGGAGATGTACTTAAAGTCAGTTCATATAGATAAGAGACAATAATCCAAGACTCAAGTGTATGGACTACAACTAAAACATGTCGAGAGGTAGGAAACCAAATTTACTATGTCGATTAAACAGAGAAAACACAAGCCATTAGAAAGAGTACATTACAACTATAGTTATTATTCTGAAGCATGTAGGCATGTAGCATAAAAGGGCAAGCGAGCTATCTTCAGTTAGTTTTCAGAATCTTTTCCAAATTATGAATTCGATTGTGAGCTCAGTAGCTAAATAGTAGTAATAAATGCAGATGGCAAGAAGTACCGGCACCTCAATATACTCCACCAAAAATGAACTAAAAGGGTACCAACTAATGTGGTCGAGAAATACCAAATGTTGATCAATGACATGCACGCACCTATTTTTCTAAATATTCCACTACTAAATGTGATGTTAAATATCAATGTACCACTACTTATTTGTATCTACAAAGCAGAATCACAATAAAAGTGAAAGATATCAAATCAGTTTGCTACACAATTGTGCAAAAGAATAAGAAATGCAAACCTATATGTGATCAACGTATTTTATGCCTTATATAATGATCAGACCTAGTCTAGAGAAGGCTAAAATGAATATATATTGATAAACAGGATTGCATCTACCATGTACTGAGGAAGCACTACTTGATGTTAACCTAAAAAAAGTATATATGAACATCATATACCAAAGAGGGTTTGCTAGTTAAGGATAAATGCGTTGGCACCCTGTCACTAAAAAAATCAAGAAATGCATAGTTATGCTAGAAGTGGCGACGTCTTGCACCAAAGCATCTCCAGGGAACTCCTAATTATCATATGACGTCAAGATTAAATCTCTCCATGATAATGAAGGTATACTTCATAAAAACGTTTGTCTCCACCAACGTAAGACAAAGAAGGGATACACTCCTTGGCTAACCTGCACACCAGCCGAATCTAACAGCGGCTAACCAACACATGAACCGAATCCAACAACATCTCCATACAGAGAAGACAGCAAACATAGACCGACACACGACCGCAAAGCCTAGTTCGCAAAAAAAAGGGAACATAGAATGGAAAGTCCTTACTAAAATCATTCTTTACCTTAGCATTTCTACCTTCCAGGAAAACAGACTAAGAATATGATTACTCAAAATTAAAGATCCTATAAGGGGGTTATTGCAATAGGAAGCTAATAACGATACACAAAAAGACTGGATTGCCCTCACTAAAGTAGGGCTATGAGTGTAACGTGAATGAACCCAGGTTGTGGGATATGGATGTACCGGCGCTAGTAGCCGAAGCTGTTTTAGGCAATCTGCCAAACCCGTTATCGTAATAAAGCTATGCTTTAACCCTAAAAAAAGTACGGGAAACCCGCACTCATTCCATATCTCTGTCGGGATGGTAAACAGAATAAGTAAATGATTACTTAAGCAATTCACTACTTGCTCCAGCGCCCACTGCCTAAAAGATCGCAAATTCTCATTTAAATCAGGCCAACAACCACAGCTATATTTTTTATGCATTTGGTATGATTGAAGAAAATGCTCGTCGTAGTATAATATCCCTTCCGGCCTCCTGCTCCAACAAAACACAGATTGTAATTAAAACAACAACAACTTCAGCAAAGCAACGTAGAAATGAATATATAGGCCAGTAAGTACAAAAAATAACCAAATACAAGGATCTTAGTCATTTTTCTACATGCACCCGAATGTGGTGACCTTGGTCTCCATGATCCTTGACATCACAACCATGGAGATAGAAACAATCAGCTACTCGACAAAATGACGGCAGTGGTCCGACGTTGAGAAAGAGAGGAGGGTCAGCAATACATGCCTTCTTAAATTTGATCAAGATTTTATCGGTACAATATTGTTGGGTAACGTAGCATAATTCAAAAAATTTCTACGCTTTCACCAAGATCCAACTATGGAGACATCTAGCAACGAGCAAGTAAGAGTGCATCTACATACCGTTATGTAGATCGCGTGCGGAAACTTTCGAAGAAGCGTGGATGAAGTAGTCGTACTCTTCGCGTTCTTCGTCACCGATGATCTAGCGCCGAACGGACGGCACCTCCGCGTTCAACACACGTCCGGTGCAGCAACGTCACATCCTTCTTGATCCAGCAAGGGGGGAGGAGAAGTCGTCAGAGATCCGGCAGCACGACGGCGTGATGACGGATGCAGTGGAGATCGCAGCAGGGCTTCGCCGGGCGCCCTGCGTTGGGAGTATGGAGGTGTGACGGGAGGGGGAGAGGCGCCAGGGCTTGGGTCCGGCTGCCCTCTCCCCCCCCACATATATATAGGGGGCCAGGGGGTGCGCCAGGGCCCCTGCAGATCCAATCTGCAGGGGGGGCGGCAGCCAGGGGGGGTTCCTTGCCCCCCAAGGCTAGTGGGGTGCCCCCTCCCCCCTAGGGTTTCAACCCTAGGCGCATGGGGAGGTGGGCCCCTAGTGGTGCGCCAGCCCATTAGGGCTGGACACTTCCCCTCGCGTCCTAGGGGCCCCACCGGGATGGATGGCCCCACCCGGTGGACCCCCGGGGCCCCTCCGGTGGTCCCGAGACGCTCCCGGTGACCCCCGGAGATCACCCGATGGCCGAAACCTGACTTCCTATATATCAATCTTTACCTCCGGACCATTCCGGAACTCCTCGTGACGTCCGGGATCTCATCCGGGACTCCGAACAACTTTCGGGTTTCCACGTGCATTTATCTCTACGACCCTAGCGTTACCGAACCTTAAGTGTGTAGACCCTACGGGTTCGGGAGACACGTAGACATGACCGAGACCACTCTCCGGTCAATAACCAACAGCGGGATCTGGATACCCATGTTGGTTCCCACGTGTTCCTCGATGATCTTCATCGGATGAACCACTGTGTCAAGGATTCACTCAATCCCGTACGTTATTCCCTTTGTCCATCGGTACGGTACTTGCCCGAGATTCGATCATCGGTATTCCCAATACCTTGTTCAATCTCGTCATGGCAAGTCTCTTTACTCGATCCGTAATCCATCATCCCGTGACTAACTACTTAGTCACATTGAGCTCATTATGATGGTGTCTTACCGAGTGGGCCCAGAGGTACCTCTCCATCATACGGAGTGACAACATCCCAGTCTCGGTTCGTACCAACTCAACAGACACTTTCGGAGATACCCGATGCGTACCTTTATAGCCACCCAGTTACGTTGTGACGTTTGGCACACCCAAAGTATTCCTACGACATCCGGGAGTTGTACAACCTCATGGTCTAAGGAATAAATACTTGACACCGAAAAGCTTATGCATTACGAACTATACGATCTCGTTTTATGCTCAAGTTTGGGTCTTGTCCATCACATCATTCTCCTAATGATGTGATCCCGTTATCACTGACATCCTATGTCCATGGTCAGGAAACCGTGACCATCTGTTGATCAACGAACTGGTAACTAGAGGCCTATCAAAGACTCATTGTGGTCTATGTATTCACACATGTATCGCTGTTTCCGTACAATACAATTCAAGCCTGAATAACAGACAATTATCATGAACAAGGAGATCTAATAATAATGCTTTTATTATTGCCTCTAGGGCATATCTCCAACAGTCTCCCACTTGCACTAGAGTCAATAATCTAGTTACATTGTGATGAATCGAACATCCATAGAGTTCTGGTGTTGATCATGTTTTGCTCGTGAAAGAGGTTTAGTCAACGGGTCTGCGACATTCAGATCCGTACGCACTTTACAAATATCTATGTCTCCATCCTGAACATAATTCCGGATGGAGTTGAAATGGCGCTTGATGTGCTTGGTCTTCCTGTGAAACCTGGGCTCCTTGGTAATAGCAATAGCACCAGTGTTGTCACAGAAGAGAGTCATCGGGCATGACGCGCTTGGGATGACTCCTAGGTCGGTGATGAACTCCTTCATCCAGACTCCTTCCTGCGCTGCTTCAGAAGCAGCTATGTACTCCGCTTCACATGTAGACGCTGCCACCACGCTCTGTTTGCAACTGCACCAGCTGACTGCCCCTCCATTCAAAATGTACATGTATCCGGTTTGAGACTTAGAGTTAGACCCGGGCATGGACAGCCCGGCCCGACGACCCGGCCCGAAAAACCCGGGCCGGGCCGGGCCGGCCTTACATTCGGGCCGGGCTCGGGCTTTGTTTTGCAGCCCGAAAGATAGTTCGGGCCGGGCTCGGGCTTCAATTTTTCGATATTTCGGGCCGGGCTTTCGGGCTTCGGGCCGGGCTTGCACGTGCGCGTACTAAAAAACAGCATTCGGGCCGGGCTTTCGGGCTTCGGGCTTGATTTCGGGCCGGGCTCGGGCTCGAAGACAGGGAGTATTTCGGGCTTCGGGCCGGGCTCGGGCTTGAGAAATGAAGTTCGGGCTTTCACAAGCCCGGCCCGAAACCCGGCCCGGCCCGACGTTTGCCCGGGTTTACTTAGAGTCATCCAAATCTGTATCGAAGCTAGCATCGACGTAACCCTTTACGACGAGCTCTTCGTCACCTCCATAAACGAGAAACATATCCTTAGTCCTTTTCAGGTACTTCAGGATGTTATTGACTGCTGTCCAGTGTTCCGTACCGGGATCACTTTGGTACCTCCCTACCAAACTTATGGCAAGGTTCACATCAGGTCTGGTACACAGCATGGCATACATGATAGAACCTATGGCCGAGGCATAGGGAATGATACTCATCTTTTCTCTATCTTCTGCTGTGGTCGGCGACTGAGCCTTGCTCAATCTCATACCTTGCAAAACAGGCAAGAATCCTTTCTTTGACTGATCCATATTGAACTTCTTCAATATTTTGTCAAGGTACGTACTTTGTGAAAGACCAATGAGGCGTCTCGATCTATCTCTATAGATTTTGATGCCTAATATGTAAGCAGCTTCTCCAAGGTCCTTCATTGAAAAACTTTTATTCAAGTAGGCCTTTACATTTTCCAAGAATTCTATATCATTTCCCATCAACAATATGTCATCCACATATAATATGAGAAATGCTACAAAGCTCCCACTCACTTTCTTGTAAATACAGGCTTCTCCATAAGTCTGTATAAAGCCAAACGCTTTGATCGCTTCATCAAAGCAAATATTCCAACTCCGAGATGCTTGCACCAGCCCATAAATCGAGCGCTGGAGCTTGCATACCTTGTTAGCGTTCTCTGGATCGACAAAACCTTCCGGGTGCATCATATACAACTCTTCCTTGAGGAAGCCATTAAGGAATGCTGTTTTGACGTCCATTTGCCATATTTCATAATCATAGAATGCGGCAATAGCTAACATGATTCTGACTGACTTCAGCATCGCTACGGGAGAGAAAGTCTCGTCGTAGTCAATCCCTTGAACTTGTCGATAACCCTTAGCGACAAGCCGAGCCTTATAGATGGTCACATTACCATCTGCGTCTGTCTTCTTCTTAAATATCCATTTGTTTTCTATGGCGTGCCTATCATCAGTCAAGTCCACCAAAGTCCATACTTTGTTTTCATACATGGATTCTATCTCGGATTTCATGGCTCCAAGCCATTTATTGGAATCCGGGCCCGCCATCGCTTCTTCATAGTTCGAAGGTTCACCGTTGTCTAACAACATGATTTCCAGTACAGGGTTGTCGTACCACTCTGGTGCGGAACGTGCCCTTGTGGACCTTCGAAGTTCAGTAGCAACTTGATCTGTTTCTTCATGATCATTATCATCAACTTCCTCCCTTGTCGGTGCAGGCACCTCAGGAACAGTTTCCTGCGCTGCGCTACTTTCCGGTACAAGAGGGGTGACTGTCACCTCATCAAGTTCTACTTTCCTCCCACTCACTTCTTTCGAGAGAAACTCTTTCTCCAGAAAGCATCCATTCTTGGCAACAAAGACTTTGCCTTCGAATCTGTGGTAGAAGGTGTACCCAATTGTTTCCTTTGGGTATCCTATGAAGACGCATTTCTCCGATTTGGGTTCGAGCTTTTCAGGTTGAAGTTTCTTGACATAAGCATCGCAACCCCAAACTTTTAGAAACGACAGCTTCGGTTTCTTGCCAAACCAAAGTTCATACGGAGTCGTCTCAATGGATTTCGACGGAGCCCTATTTAAAGTGAATGCGGCAGTCTCTAAAGCATAACCCCAAAAGGATAGCGGCAAATTGGTGAGGGACATCATAGATCGCACCATGTCCAACAAAGTACGATTTCAACGTTCGGATACACCGTTACGTTGAGGTGTTCCGGGCAGTGTCAATTGTGAAACAATTCCACAGCTCCTAAGGTGTGTGCCAAATTCATGACTTAAATATTCACCCCCACGATCCGATCGCAAGAACTTTATTTTTCTGTCACGTTGATTCTCAACCTCATTCTGAAATTCCTTGAACTTTTCAAAGGTCTCAGACTTGTGTTTCATCAAATAGATATACCCGTATCTACTCAAGTCATCCGTGAGGGTGAGAACATAACGATAGCCTCCGCGAGCCTCAACACTCATTGGACCGCACACATCGGTATGTATGATTTCCAACAAGTTGGTTGCTCGCTCCATTGTTCCGGAGAACGGAGTCTTGGTCATCTTGCCCAAGAGGCATGGTTCGCACGTGTCAAATGATTCATAATCAAGAGACTCTAGAAGTCCATCTGAATGGAGCTTCTTCATACGTTTGACACCAATATGACCAAGGCGGCAATGCCACAAGTATGTGGGACTATCATTATCAAGTTTACATCTTTTGGCATCTACACTATGAATATGTGTATCATCACGTTCGAGATTCATCAAAAATAAACCATTGACCAGCGGGGCATGACCATAAAACATATCTCTCAAATAAATAGAACAACCATTATTCTCCGATTTCAAAGAGTAGCCATCTCGCATAAGACGAGATCCAGAAACAATGTTCATGCTCAAAGCTGGTACTAAATAACAATTATTGAGGTTTAAAACTAATCCCGAGGGTAGATGTAGAGGTAGCGTGCCGACGGCGATCACATCGACCTTGGAACCATTCCCGACGCGCATCGTCACCTCATCCTTCGCCAGTCTCCGTTTATTCCGCATCTCCTGTTTTGAGTTATATGAGCAACTGCACCGGTATCGAATACCCAGGAGCTACTACGAGTGCTGGTAAGGTACACATCAATAACATGTATATCATATATACCTTTAACGTTGCCGGCCTTCTTGTCTGCTAAGTATTTGGGGCAGTTCCGCTTCCAGTGACCCGTTCCCTTGCAATAAAAGCACTTTGTCTCAGGCTTGGGTCCATACTTTGGCTTCTTCCCGGCAACAGGCTTTCCAGGCGCGGCAACTCCCTTGCCATCCTTCTTGAAGTTCTTCTTACCCTTGGCTTTCTTGAACTTAGTGGTTTTATTGACCATCAACACTTGATGCTCTTTCTTGATGTCTACCTCCGCTGACTTCAGCATCGAATACACCTCGGGAATGGACTTCTCCATCCCCTGCATATTGAAGTTCAACACGAAGCTCTTGAAGCTTGGTGGGAGCGACTGGAGGATTCTGTCAATGACCGCTTCATCTGGGAGATTCATTCCCAGCTGATACAAGCGGTTGTGCAATCCTGAAATCTTGAGGATGTGCTCACTGACAGAACTGTTTTCCTCCATCTTACAGTTGTAGAATGCGTCGGAGACATCAAATCTCTCGACTCGGGCATGAGCTTGGAAAACCATTTTCAGCTCTTCGAACATCTCATATGCTCCGTGGTGCTCAAAACGCTTTTGGAGCCCCAATTCTAAACTGTAAAGCATGCCGCACTGAACCAGGGAGTAAGCATCACTACGCGACTGCCAGACGTTCATAACGTCTTGGTTTGCCGGGGCGGGAGCGTCACCTAGCGGTGCTTCTAGGACATAAGTTCTCTTGGCAGCTATGAGCATAATCCTCAGGTTACGGACCCAATCCGTATAGTTGCTACCATCGTCTTTCAGCTTGGTTTTCTCTAGGAACGCGTTGAAGTTGAGGGAAACTGGAGCGTGGGCCATTTGATCTACAAGAGATATTGTAAAGAATTTAGACTAATCATGATAATTAAGTTCATCTTAATCAAATTTTAATGAACTCCCACTCAGAATGACATCTCTCTAGTCATCTAAGTGATACACGATCCGAATCGACTAGCCCGTGTCCGATCATCACGTGAGACGGACTAGTCATCAACGATGAACATCTTCATGTTGATCGTATCTTTTATACGACTCGTGTTCGACCTTTCGGTCTTCCGTGTTCCGAGGCCATGTCTGTACATGCTAGGCTCGTCAAGTGAACCCTAAGTGTATCGCGTGTGTAAATCTGTCTTACACCCGTTGTATGCGAACGTTAGAACCTATCACACCCGATCATCACGTGGTGCTTCGGAGCAACGAACTTTAGCAACGGTGCACAGTTAGGGGAAACACAATACTTGAAATTTTAGTGAGAGATCATCTTATTTACTACCGCCGTTCTAAGTAAACAAGATGCATAAACATGATAAACATCACATGCAATCAATTAAAGTGACATGATATGGCCAATATCATCTTGCTCCTTGGATCTCCATCTTCGGGGCACCATGATCATCTTGTCACCGGCTCGACACCATGATCTTCATCATCATGATCTCCATCATCGTGTCTTGAAGAAGTCGTCACGCCAACTATTACTTCTACTACTATAGCTAACGTTTAGCAATGAAGTAAAGTAATTACATGGCGTTATTCAGTGACACGCAGGTCATACAATAATTAAGACAACTCCTATGGCTCCTGCCGGTTGTCAAGTTCATCGACATGCAAGTCGTGATTCCCTATTACAAGAACATGATCAATCTCATACATCACATATATCATTCATCACATCTTCGTTTTTGGCCATACCACGTCACATAGCACATGCTGCAAAAACAAGTTAGACGTCCTCTAATTGTTGTTGCAAATTTTTATGTGGCTTCTATAGGATTTCTAGCAAGAACGTTTCTTACCTACGCCAAAACCACAACGTGATTTGTCAACTTCTATTTACCCTTCATAAGGACCCTTTTCATCGAATCCGATCCGACTAAAGTAGGAGAGACAGACACCCGCCAGCCACCTTATGCATCTAGTGCATGTCTGTCGGTGGAACCAGTCTCACGTAAGCGTACGTGTAAAGTCGGTCCGGGCCGCTTCATCCCACAATACCGCCGAATCAAGATTGACTAGTAACGGCAAGAAAGTTGAACAAACTCAAACGCCCACAACTGCTTTGTGTTCAACTCGTGCAAGATGCTACGCATAAAACCTAACTCAGATGCCACTGTTGGGGAACATAGCATAATTCAAAAAAATTCTACGCTTTCACCAAGATCCAACTATGGAGACATCTAGCAACGAGCAAGTAAGAGTGCATCTACATACCGTTATGTAGATCGCGTGCGGAAGCTTTCGAAGAAGCGTGGATGAAGTAGTCGCTGATGGGCCTCGAACCCCTCGTTGGTTACCCCAAGTGGAAGGTGTAAGATGCAGTAAGTAGAAGTGTTTTCCCCTAGCAAAGATGCCAAGGATTGAATCCCCAGAGACTCCTAGGTTCAACAAGTAGGTGTCAATTGCTAACGACGCAATTAGCAATCAACGTGGACCTGCACACAGATACAAATAACTTTGCTCCCAACGAGTACAGAGAGGTTGTCAATCTCTCCGGCCTTGTAGTTCACAAAGGGTTAAAAGCAATATGATAGTAGTGATAAATAGTGTTTTGCAATAGTAAGTAAATAGCGAAAAGTAAATAGTGGATGTGATCAATGATGGTAATATGGACCGGAGTCTCATGATGTTCACTAGTGATGTCTCTCTCCCAAAAGACGATAAAACAGCTATGTGAGGTAAACAAATTACAGCTGGGCAATTGACAGGACCACGAACGCAAACCAATGCTGATTACATTGCAAGAAAGGTTGAGGTTCAAAGCATGGGCGGTACGCCAAAGTAAGTAGACCGAAATCCATCAATATCTACTACTAATCATCCACCTTGAGATATCTATCCAGAACATCTCGCTGGTATTAAGTTGTGAGTCCCACCCATAGTGTAAACTCAATGCAACAGACAACTGCATTAAAAGAACTTTGCGTAAAGTAAACAATCCTTGCACCCGCGGGCACAAGCACCGTTGATTTCCCCCTTGTGGCAACAGCACATCCCCTAGACTCATGTTTCTGTCACTCAAGCTAGTCATCGAGGGGCATGAACCCACAATCGAGCATAACGTTCCCTCTTGGAGTCACTACTTACTACTCGGCCAAAGCAATAAATAACAACATAGAACATGCAAGAATTACTTATGAACTAAAATATAAAAGAGGTGAATCAAATATATTACTCAAGATCAATCTGAACATAATCTCATAATCCATCGGATCCCAGCAAACTCAACATAGCAACAACATAAGGATTACATAGGTGCCTCGATCATGTAGGGCAGCTCACGAGGACTAATTAGTGAAGCACAAGAACGGGAGGAGAACATCACATAGCTACTGGTCATGGACTCATGGTCCAAGGGAGACTACTCACGAGTCATCCGAGAGGCATCCATGGTGGTGGAGAAGCTCCCGGTGGTGATCCTCCCCTCCGGCAGGGTGCCGGGAAGAGTTCTCCTGGTGCTCCCGATCTTGGAAGCGGTGGCGGCGGCGGAACAGAGATGGGATCGCGAAAAGAAGTCCTGTTCTGAGGGTTATGGAGGACCCTTTAAATATATGCCAATGTAGGGCACCGGGGGAGCCTCGGGGGGCCCAGGCGCCCCCCCCCCCCCCCGGCGCGGCCCAGGGGGGGGCGCCCACAGGGCGCCTGGAGCCCCTATGCCCCCCCCAGGCTGCCCTTCGGACGCAGTGTTGTTTCCGGATCGCTGGTTTTTTATATAATTTTTCTGGATTTTTCTGGGCAGTTCTCGAAACGTGAAAACCTGAAATACAAAAACAGCAGAAAACAGAAACTGGCACTGGGGTGCACTGGATTAGTAAGTTAGTCCAAATATGATCAAAAGTGTATGGAAGTGTATGAATATCATAGCAATATCACCCAAAAGTGGCATGGAGCAAGCAGAAATTATAGATACGTTTTGGACGTATCAACATCCCCAAGCTTAATTCATGCTCGTCCTCGAGTAGGTAAATGATAACAAGAATAATTTCTGTGGTCACAGGCTATTAACCATATAGGACTTTCTCATAGTCATATGACAAAAGCTTACTGAGACAATGATTCTATAGTAATTAAGTTGTCTCAAGAGAAAATCACAAATGACTGAAAGTTTTACAATATGAAACTGAAACATCAAAAAGATTTGCAATGAACATGACGTGCAAATATGATAAAGTGATATCTAGCTTGCCCCCTTTAGTGATGCAAAACATAAATGCAAGGGCACCTTCAAGGTTTAAGTGATGACTAGATACAATCATTTCAGAATAAACGATATCACAATCATGCAAAAGACAATGCTACTTTGGGACAATGAAACATTACACTCAGAATGACAATCATGCTCTCAGTAGTTGGTGCTTCAACATAAAGGTAAAAGAAAGGTTAAGTGCTAGAGCTTTTTATTTTGAAAACATGGAAGCAATTGTGTCAACGGTAGTAGTACTTCATATGTGTCATGTATAAAACATCTTATAAGTTGCAAGCCTCATGCATCGAATACCAATAGTGCTCGCTCCTTGTCCTAATTAGCTCGGATCCCCATGGGTTATCATTGCATTGCATATGTTTTAACCAAGTGTCACAAAGGGGTACCTCTATGCCACCTGTACAAAGGTCCAAGGAGATAGATCGCATTTGATTTCTCGTTTTTGATAGATCTCAACTTGAGGACATCCATACCGGGACAACATAGAAAATAGATGATGGACTCCTCTTTAATGCATAAGCATATTCTCATGAGAGATTGAGGATTAAGGTCCAAGCTAAAACTTCCACCATGATGCATGGCTTTGGTTGGCGGCCCAATGTTCTTCTCTAACAATATGCATATTAATTCAACCCACGGTAAATCACCCTTACTTCAGACAAGACGAACATGCATAGCAACTCACATGATATTCAACAAAAGTGTGATGGTTGATGGCGTCCCCAGAAACATGGTTACCGCTCAGCAAGCAACTCATAAGAAATAAGATACATAAACAACATATTCTTTACCACAATAGTTTTTAGGCTACTTTCCCATGAGCTATGTATTGCATGGTTAGTTTGCTTAGTGCAGGTGGAGGTTAGCAAAAGACTGGGAGCGACCAACTAAGAGAGCAATGACGGTCATAATCATGCAGAGCGACAAAGCAATATTGAATCAGGCATGGTAGTTATATCGCTACTTAGAAACAAAAGATCATCAAGGCTTGACAGACTTTCTTTACAGTCTTGAATATGCGTGAGCATACGCCAAGTCAATCAAAATAAATTCTCGAAGGAAGATATTACTAAACCATACCACATCATAGGCAAACAAACCAAGTTGGTACTCCAATAACACATTGGGAACCCCCCAGCTATTTGAGATTGACCATAAGAAAACCTGAACTACTAAGCACCATCATGAAAGTAGCGTCTTTATCATAGACACATTAACCCATGCAACGGAAGAAACTCTCTTAATAAGGTGAGCATGGTAATTAAAGAGAGTTCAAGCAACCAACTAAATAAAAGCTCTTGAAAAGATAAGCATGAATACTAAGAGCAGAGTATGTTAGTAGCTATTAAAAGATAAAGAACACACACAGCATAGATAGACATAAAAATTCTATGTAATGTTCTAGGTAGAGGTGGAGCGTGTTTCTCTCCCACATAAAGGAATGCTGGGTTCCGACTTGTTATGAAAAACTAAAAAGAAAACTAAAAGCAAGACGCTCCAAGCATAGCACATAACATATGAAGTGATAAAAATATAGCGGAACGAAAGACGAACTGATAATGTTGATGGAGAAGGGGATGCACGGGGGGCATCCCCAAGCTTATACACTTGAGTCTCCTTGAATATTTCTTGGGGGTGCACGGGGGCATCCCCAAGCTTGAGCGCTTGACACTCCTGAATCTTTTTTATCATCTTCCCTCGCACACTTGAAAACTCCCTTCATACACAACTCATCATAATCTGATTAGCGAGGTTAGTACCCTTAATAAAATAATTATACCTTGCTGGAAATAAGGATATTCTTGAAGTTCTACTGTTTCTCAAGATTGCCAAAAGGTTTTTGCAAAGAAAAAGCAAGTTCTCAATTTGCAAAGTGAAGGTAAGGCAAAACAGGACAGAATCTGTGAAAAACAGAACAGCAGGCAGTAATTGACCTGTTCGGGATACTTCTGCAACTCAAATCAAAAAAACTCAGAACTGACGTACGAAAGACAATTATATAGAGAACGCTGTCGAAAAAATTCAGACCAAAAAGATGATCTGGTGATTTTATACGAATTTTTCTATCCAAGGACAGAATCTGTTTCTGGACAGCACCTCACAACTTTTGAACTTTCTAGCAATCAGAGGCTATACTTGGCACAAATATGAAAAGCAAAGATACAATGATGATGCTACAGAAGTAAATAACATCAAGACACAACAAAAGCAAAAAATTTATTCATGTGGGCTGCCTCCCAAAAGCGCTTTCTTTTATGCCTTTAAGCTAGGCATAATGCATAGATCAAGTTTTATCAAGAGTAAAAGAATAACTAGCCCGTACAACGGACTCAAAAGGTAACTTGACCTTCTTACGAGGGAAGTGTTCCATCCCTTTCTTGAGAGGAAACTGAAATTTTATATTACCCTCTTTCATGTCAATGACAGCACCAACGGTGCGCAAAAAGGGACGTCCCAAAATAATTGGACATGAAGGATCACATTCAATATCCATAATAGTGAAATCAACGGGCACGTAATTATCATTAACAACAATAAGAACATTGTCGATCCTCCCCAAAGGTTTCTTTATGGAAGAATCAACAAGAGCATCACCAAAAGAACAAGAATCAAAAGATTTCAATTTAAGCATATCATATAGTCTTTTGGGCATAATGGAAGTACTAGCTACAATATCACATAAAGCATAGCATGAGAAGTTGTTTATCTTAATTTTAATCATAGAATCCCAACCATCTCCTAGCTTTCTAGGTATGGAGGCTTCTACTCTAAGTTTCTCCTCCCTAGCTTTGATAAGAGCATTAGTGATATGCTCTGTGAAGGCAAGATTAAGCGTGCTAGTGTTGGGATCCTTAGCCATTCCTTGTAGAAAGGCAACAACTTCTGAAATACTACAATTATCAAAATCAATTTTATCATTAGTGGGCAGAATTGTAGTGTCATCCTCTTTGTTTAATTCGCTCTCTATTATAACAGTTTGAACATCTTCCCAAGTTTCGGGAAGCTTAGGAGCAATTTTAAACTGAGGCTCATACTTTTTTCCTGGAAGACCATGCCATGGGCATAACTCTCTGTCATAACTAGTGTAATCACAAGGTTTATTTTTTTTGTAAATCCCGTCAGAGATAAGTGGGGCAATGGAAGTAGGGGTGTACTCCTCCCATTTAGTGTTTTTGGTAGAACCCATAGTAGCAAGCAAGCAAGATAACTATTTTTGTGATTTTCGATAAAAGGAACTAAAGCAAAAATGAAAAGTAAACTAACAAGACTAAAAAGCAAAGGTAAAAGATAGCATGCAACTCCCCTATCCTGAAGAGTGGAGTCCTCGGCAACGGCGCCAGAAAATACTCCTTGATGGGCCTCGAACCCCTCGTTGGTTACCCCAAGTGGAAGGTGTAAGATGCAGTAAGTAGAAGTGTTTTCCCCTAGCAAAGATGCCAAGGATCGAATCCCCAGAGACTCCTAGGTTCAACAAGTAGGTGTCAATTGCTAACAGCGCAATTAGCAATCAACGTGGACCTACACACAGATACAAATAACTTTGCTCCCAACGAGTACAGAGAGGTTGTCAATCTCTCCGGCCTTGTAGTTCACAAAGGGTTAAAAGCAATATGATAGTAGTGATAAATAGTGTTTTGCAATAGTAAGTAAATAGAGAAAAGTAAATAGTGGATGTGATCAATGATGGTAATATGGACCGGAGTCTCATGATGTTCACTAGTGATGTCTCTCTCCCAAAAGACAATAAAACAGCTATGTGAGGTAAACAAATTACAGCTGGGCAATTGACAGGACCACGAACGCAAACCAATGATGATTACATTGCAAGAAAGGTTGAGGTTCAAAGCAAGGGCGGTACGCCAAAGTAAGTAGACCGAAATCCATCAATATCTACTACTAATCATCCACCTTGAGATATCTATCCAGAACATCTTGCTGGTATTAAGTTGCGAGTCCCACCCATAGTGTAAACTCAATGCAACAGACAACTGCATTAAAAGAACTTTGCGTAAAGTAAACAATCCTTGCACCCGCGGGCACAAGCACCGTTGTTTTCCCCCTTGTGGCAACAGCACATCCCCTAGACTCATGTTTCTGTCACTCAAGCTAGTCATCGAGGGGCATGAACCCACAATCGAGCATAACGTTCCCTCTTGGAGTCACTACTTACTACTCGGCCAAAGCAATAAATAACAACGGAGAACATGCAAGAATTACTTATGAACTAAAATATAAAAGAGGTGAATCAAATATATTACTCATGATCAATCTGAACATAATCTCATAATCCATCGGATCCCAGCAAACTCAACATAGCAACAGCATAAGGATTACATAGGTGCCTCGATCATGTAGGGCAGCTCACGAGGACTAATTAGTGAAGCACAAGAACGGGAGGAGAACATCACATAGCTACTGGTCATGGACTCATGGTCCAAGGGAGACTACTCACAAGTCATCCGGGAGGCGTCCATGGTGGTGGAGAAGCTCCCGGTGGTGATCCTCCCCTCCGGCAGGGTGCCGAGAAGAGTTCTCCTGGTCCTCCCGATCTTGGAAGCGGCGGCGGAACAGAGATGGGATCGCGAAAAGAAGTCCTGTTCTGAGGGTTACGGAGGACCCTTTAAATATATATGCCAAAGTAGGGCACCGGGGGAGCCTCGGGGGGCCCAGGCGCCCCCCCGGCGCGGCCCAGGGGGGGCGCTCCCACAGGGCGCCTGGAGCCCCTGTGGCCCCTCCCAGGCTGCCCTTCGGACGCAGTGTTGTTTCCGGATCGCTGATTTTTTATATAATTTTTCTGGATTTTTCTGGGCAGTTCTCGAAACGTGAAAACCTAAAATACAAAAACAGCCAAAAACAGAAACTGGCACTAGGGTGCACTGGATTAGTAAGTTAGTCCAAATATGATCAAAAGTGTATGGAAGTGTATGAATATCATAGCAATATCACCCAAAAGTGGCATGGAGCAAGCAGAAATTATAGATACGTTTTGGACGTATCAGTCGTACTCTTCGCGTTCTTCGTCACCGATGATCTAGCGCCGAACGGACGGCACCTCCGCGTTCAACACACGTCCGGTGCAGCAACGTCACCTCCTTCTTGATCCAGCAAGGGGGGAGGAGAAGTCGTCAGAGATCCGGCAGCACGACGGCGTGATGACGGATGCAGTGGAGATCGCAGCAGGGCTTCGCCGGGCGCCCTGCGTTGGGAGTGTGGAGGTGTGACGGGAGGGGGAGAGGCGCCAGGGCTTCGGTCCGGCTGCCCTCTCCCCCCCCCCCACATATATATAGGGGGCCAGGGGGTGCGCCAGGGCCCCTGCAGATCCAATCTGCAGGGGGGGCGGCGGCCAGGGGGGTTCCTTGCCAAACAAGGCTAGTGGGGCGCCCCCTCCCCCCTAGGGTTTCAACCCTAGGCGCATGGGAAGGTGGGCCCCTAGTGGTGCGCCAGCCCATTAGGGCTGGACACTTCCCCTCGTGGCCTAGGGGCCCCACCGGGATGGATGGCCCCACCCGGTAGACCCCCGGGGCCCCTCCGGTGGTCCCGGGACGCTCCCGGTGACCCCCGGAGATCACCCGATGGCCGAAACCTGACTTCCTATATATCAATCTTTACCTGCGGACCATTCCGGAACTCCTCGTGACGTCCGGGATCTAATCCAGGACTTCGAACAACTTTCGGGTTTCCACGTGCATTTATCTCTACGGCCCTAGCGTTACCGAACCTTAAGTGTGTAGACCCTACGGGTTCGGGAGACACGTAGACATGACCGAGACCACTCTCCGGTCAATAACCAACAGCGGGATCTGGATACCCATGTTGGTTCCCACGTGTTCCTCAATGATCTTCATCGGATGAACCACTGTGTCAAGGATTCACTCAATCCCGTACGTTATTCCCTTTGTCCATCGGTACGGTACTTGCCCGAGATTCGATCGTCGGTATTCCCAATACCTTGTTCAATCTCGTCATGGCAAGTCTCTTTACTCGATCCGTAATCCATCATCCCGTGACTAACTACTTAGTCACATTGAGCTCATTATGATGATGTCTTACCGAGTGGGCCCAGAGGTACCTCTCCGTCATACGGAGTGACAACATCCCAGTCTCGGTTCGTACCAACTCAACAGACACTTTCGGAGATACCCGATGCGTACCTTTATAGCCACCCAGTTACGTTGTGACGTTTGGCACACCCAAAGTATTCCTACGGCATCCGGGAGTTGTACAACCTCATGGTCTAAGGAATAAATACTTGACACCGAAAAGCTTATGCATTACGAACTATACGATCTCGTGTTATGCTCAAGTTTGGGTCTTGTCCATCACATCATTCTCCTAATGATGTGATCCCGTTATCACTGACATCCTATGTCCATGGTCAGGAAACCGTGACCATCTGTTGATCAACGAACTGGTAACTAGAGGCCTACCAGGGACTCATTGTGGTCTATGTATTCACACATGTATCGTTGTTTCCGTACAATACAATGCAAGCTTGAATAACAGACAATTATCATGAACAAGGAGATATAATAATAATGCTTTTATTATTGCCTCTAGGGCATATCTCCAACAAATATAACATAGATCATGAATAGAATCTAAATAGGCAACCAGTAGCATGTGGGACAGAAATAACTATGTGGCACATGACAGCTAGAGCAGCAAAGAAGAAACATGGCTTATTTGCTTACCTATTTTGTATTACATTCTGCTCAAATCTGTAAGAACACAACTTCTTTAACCCCCATAGACACACTTGTAATAGACGACCACATGAGTCCTGCCATAATGCCATTAATTAGATTATGCCATGACCTGTTGTAACACATAGGGGAAATAATATTCATACTTGAACATGTCTGAGAGGCTGAAGAGGGATTAGTTAAAATAACAATCTAATCCAGTGGCTATTTTAGGCATGGCCACAACAACCTGCATTTCATCAAACAGGTAGTGTGCATTTAATTCATTTTTCTTGTCCTGGCCTCCAAATCGAATCCAATCCAATCCAACAGACACACATAGACACAAAAGAGAAGGGGAGGGCACCTTGTCCATGGCTGCATCACTAGGGCCAGAGCATCTTGTCCATGGTGTCCTCAAGACGATCCAGGGCTGTGGGCGTGTCGGATCTGAGCCTGCATTGGATCCGGGCCTGCTGCTCAATTTGGGGCAGGAGGGAGGGGAGGAGGTCGTCGATGGTGAGGGAAGGTAAAGGAAGGATAGAAGGGGTGGGAGCATCAGCCGTGGGGGAGGTCGCCGGTGGCGGCAGCTGCTGTGGAGAGGTCGCCGGTGGCGGCGACGGCGGAAGACGAGGGGAGGGAGAGGAATCGAGGGATGGGGAATAGCGGCTCGGTCGGTCGCGCACGCGTTCACGCCAACCAGGGACCACCGATGCCCCACACGTGATTGGCCAGCCCAAAGCTATCTCCCGATTGGTCGCAACGAACAGTACATCTGTGATGACGTGGCTAGCGCGGGCGTTCGCCCTTGATGCGTAGCTGAATGTTTTGAATGAGGCATGAAGGTCAGAAACATTATTGCTTTTCTGTTTGTAGTTAGTATGCCCCCTCTGATGGTCTATTTCCCTTTTAATAGATGCAGTGAATGTATTCCAGAAAAATAGGATTGTGCCTTCTCTCTTTCTATGCTCGCCGAATTATTTTCATGTAGTTTTGAGAGGGTACTGCTTAAATGCATATATTAGGATAAGGTTGAATTTGTGAAAAAAGCGGAATAAAAAGAGGGGTGGGTGGGTTATAAACCATGCTCTTTGTTATAGCCCCATAAATATACTGCTTTGATTATTGATTAGATACTTCAAGTCATTCTGATCTTGGACAAAGTTCAGTAGCATAATGGTCCCAATATGATTATAACAATTTGCTTAGTTGTTTAATAAATTATCGAAAATGCTGCATCTACAGGAAGGTGGTTACAGAATCCCACAAGGACGTAATTCCTCCTTATCCCCCCCCATTGAATTTCTTCATGGGGCCCAAGATATCCAACCAAATAGAGATATGTCATTCATGTAAGCTAATTCCATAAAGAAATTCCAAAGGTGTAGCAAAGCTCATACATTATTTTACCTGGTTTAATCAACTTGAATAAAAGCTCCAATCATCATCTAAGTGTTATTCATAGAATATTAATGATTAATTTTCCTATTGGATATTTTCATTTGCTAAAAGAACAAATAAGGGGAGTTAGAAAAGTTTCTTTGCTGAATTTGATTTCAGGTCTAGGTAAACTCAAGAAAAGAACATTGTACGAGATGCAAAAAGTTGAGCCTCTTGCAAAGGTAAAGATTTTCAAACAAACAAAACTGTTTCGTAATGTGTAAGGCTAAGGCTTTCATACACTTATGTGATGTCTCTGATTCTATGTATTGTACGATCACCGTTGAAAAATAACATGTGAGAAAACCATTATCTCAAGGAGGACCCCATTAATGGGATGGAAGAGATGACCGGGATTGTATTGTTGACGAGTGAAGAGTCATGCTTTCACCAATCATGATGTAAAGATCGTATCGTACGGGCCTGAGGTAGCAGATCGGACGCACACCCTTGCGAGAATTAGATCAAAAGTTGGATGTATAACGGACCTAGAAGAATGAATAGGTGAATACCCGTGCGTTGCCACAGAATAAAATAAATAAAGATTAAGAGTGATTCATAAGTTGAAATCTCGGTTTCATGAATGTTTGTCTGAAGGGAAATGTGTAGTGTGTGATATCCGACATACATGCTTATTATTTACATTCCGCAAATCCAATTTGGCTATAGGGATAAAAATGTTTATGTACTAATATACTGCACGACCAACATGTATTTTGCAAGTGTCGAAAAACAACATGTCAAACACAAATGTTACCTCCAAAATTTTATATTTGATTTTGGTCTTTCATCGACAAAGCATCGTTCTTCCGTTTCGCATGAGAATTGTCAAGCACGCTTGGTACACCAACATGAACGTCTACATCAAAAACAAAGTTTTTTTAATACAAAATTACTCCTTATTTTGAATTTACTGTTCATCTAAGAGTATATGCTCCCTGTAAGAAATTTAGGGTTGGTGGTCTACCCCTATTCCTCTGTGCTTCTCCGTGGTGCCGCTCACAATTCGCATATCTGAGGCTAGGGGGTAGGGACCTTCTTATATTGTCTTTCCAAAAGAGTCCACCTCTTATACAGATATAAGATTCCTAGTTTTTTCCACTAGTTTTCGGGATAGAGTTATCAACGACGATCATATTTGTCTGTTAACGGATTCTACCCGTTATGTCCCCGGAGCACGCGCTTGTGAGCAACACGTCATAATAGAGTGTAAATTCCTCTAATCATGTAGATCAACATTAGGGCTGTAATCTAACTATACGATCTAGCTCCTTCCGATTATCACTGTACCCGGGTAGTCTTTCCAATATAAATAGTATATTGTATTCCACTGATAATCGACCGGCTTCCTTAAACATATAACTTAAGTACGTTCCAACAAGTGATAATTCCATGATAATCATGTAAAGTAATTTCATGCATAAATACATGTATAATTCCATAATGAGGTATTCCGAATATTATTAACTCCTAGTAATTTAAATATAGTTGCAGGACACATAATTCCAACATCTCCCACTTGTCCAAAACGACCATTCAAATATTCGTAAATCCATACTCTTAACATGCTTACCAAATACCTCCTGACTAAGAGGCTTAGTCAAGGGATCGGCAATCATATTAGCACTTTGTTGAAAATCCAAATAAATATATAATGATACCTTCCCTCAGAATGTTTCCTTGTTGTGACATTTAAGATCACTAGAGACCTAGTTTTCGCCTAATTATTCCAGCATAGCTGTCCTCGGCGTATCGAGTATTATTTCCTCGAGTGTAATTCAACCTTTATAGGCACCTTGAGTATTTTATTTCCTCAAGTAAAATTCCGCATCAATTATTTTCCATCATATATATAATAATATGATTAATTCCACATTGAGTTAAGTATAAGATAACCATGTTGAATAAACTTTCAAAACCACATAAATATCAAATCCAATCAGTAAATGAAGTTCCATCAGTAACCATGCTTTGAAAGAAATTCCTGACTTCGGTCAGTGAACCTGCACCATATTAGTACTATAAAAATTAAAAAATTGAATATGCGTACCTCGACTTATTTCTCCTCTTGTAGATAGAGTAATAGTTTCCTCAATGTGTTTACCCTTAATATAAATTTCAGAACAAGTGACAGGTTGTGATGCACTTTTCACAATCTTATATGATGTGTGAGATTCCCTTAGCTGCTCGTCATTCCTTCCACTGCTCGAATGCAGCATAAATGCCGGTAGCTAAGGTATGACAATATAATGAATATACATACGAATTCCAGTACCATTTATTATTCCATTTTTCTCAGGAGTTCAAATATAGTTCCTAACTGAGTATGATTCCCTTTATCAAAGGTATTTTACTAGATTTCAATTTTCCATAGAGAAACACTTCAAAAAAAATTATGTATTTCCACTCCCGAAACATTGGAAGCTCCACAAATTCATTTGTACATGACCACCAAGCTCGATTTAGAAAACCATATGACCTGATATTCCATTGATGTGAAGCTTGTTATAAGACAATACAATTAATATTAAATTAGCAAATCATGTCTTTAGTATCTCCTTCCCAAAATTTCAGGAGAGAGAGTTTCCACAAAGTATATATTTCCCTTTGTGCAAAGAACTGAATGGTAAGAGTGATATTACAATATTCCAGTGAGCCAAATTTCCTTAAATAAATCATTGGCATCCGAGTTAGGTTGACCGCCGCCCCATGGCGAATCTTGAAGAAAAATCAAGAGGAGGCTCAAAATCAACGGTGTGAAGAAAAAACCACTAAGTGTCAATTCTTGTGTTTAAAGAAGGCTAGAATTTGCCATAATACTAGTAGAAACATGTACTATTATCTACTAATTTATTTTTTGCATTGCTGGAGGGCAGGCTCAAGCCTATTAAAGCCTGCTCAGTTCATTCGCCACTGCCGCCGCCGATGCTGATCGGCCATGCTCTCGTGGTCTGTGCGGTGTGCGTGATTGATTCCGTTGCGAACTTGTATACATAGATCGATCCAGTCGGCTGAACGAATACCACGTTAAGCGGCCGAACGCTTAACCGATGTGCAACTCTGTCTCCGGCCGGCCCTTGTGATTGCATCCACCGCACAGCTCCGTCGTCGCCGCTTGGGATTTTTTGTTTTGCCGTGTTTTATGCGTGTGGATCAAGGACGGAGGGAATCAAGACTGCTATGTACAAGTTGTATTACTACTGTATACAGGAACCAATAATGATCTTCTATGTACGTGCACATAGCTGTCGCTAGCCCACAGGATCCTCGACACGCACCAAGCTAGATACAAGTTGGCCCTCATCGACCTCGAGCGGAACCGGCACCCTTCCGCCATGCGTCGTCCACCTCATGTGGAGCCCGGTGCCTCCTGTGCCGCCCGTTTCGTCTGTGCGCTTGCCAAGTTCTCCGCACTGATGTGGTTGTCGCTGCTACGATATCTTCCCCTGACAATTCGCCAAGTTGAACGAGCTAGCTGCTCAGAACTGCATGTTGCGCCCACGCCTGTTTTTTTTCGATAAAGGACATTTCATTGAATAGATATATCGAGGTGATACAATCGCATCAAAAAGAAAGCCCGGCCTCTGCATAGCTAGATGCACACAGCCAAAAAAGTCCAAAGTACCCTAAAAGCAAAAAATAATTGGATGCAAAGCCAATGAAAAAAAAAACATGTCCAGCCTAAGGAGTGGCAGATCCTATCCGTAGGTCACACCGCCATCTATGGGGGTAGAAAACCTCCCTGGCCGTACGCCCTAGCCGTGTAGACGCCATCATAAAAATTACTTCTGCTCCAATCGACTATTTACGTCGCAAGTTCTATAGACGGAGGAAGACTAGTACTACTACTCCCTGATGACTTGGTGATTCCCCCACCAAGCACTCCATTGCACTCAGATTGAGGAAGGAAGCTAATCATCATCCCTCTTGCATCACACGGATCAATGCGGACGGCGGAAATAATATAGCCTGAGCATTCACGTAATTGATGCTTGCCCTGCATTATTTTGGTGCCAATTTTTGGTCTGGTTTCTCCACAGTGTCTACAAGTCGGTAACTTTTTTTCCCTGCAATGGTACTAAATGGTATTTTCTTTGAGTCGGTTAATTCTTTCCGAGATTTTACGGTTTGGAAAGGATAAGTCGTGTTTTTGTTTTCTGGAGAGAACATGTGTTATGCTACTGAATAAAACAAACTGGAAAAGGCCAAAATTAAAATGCCATTGTTGAGGAAAAGGAAACATATTATTGATAACAAATGACTTGCATAATTATCTAAGATCGTTCTATTGTTCGTTGGCTAAATAATTTGCATGGAAAATAATGTGCAATCTGAAACACCTTTTTTGGTGGAATATCTCTCGGGAAATGTAGATTGCTGATAGTAATTTTTTGGGAAGTGCAAGTCATGGTTGTCGAAAACTCTACCAAAATAGTTGGGATAATTTCATATACATTTGTCACCGTGAGTGGTCATTCAATCTGTGCAATATGGGATATATCGTTTCTATGGAGGGAGACCTAAAACTCTTTGAGGGAATGATTTTGTCATTTGTGGTTGACTACACCTTGAAGAGGAATATATAATATTTTTCTAATATAATTGGCTAAGAGGAAGTGTCTACTATGGATCATCATTGTTTTGTGGAGGAAGATGAGAGTCACTCCGAGGACAAGGAAATTTGCTCTTCATTTGTTGGTATGCCTGATGTTAATATTTGCACTATATATTTATTTCTGGCTATTTTTTTGTAAATAGTTGGATTGTGGTGTTGGTATATACTGCATATACATCATTCTTTTGGTATACCATAGAAACTTTATTGGCATGCGACAATTTCAAAAGAAAATTGATGTACTTTGGATTGGAAATTAAGCCATGAAACTCTGTTATGAAAAAAAACTATTATTGCCATAGGACATGTTATTTAACTTCAATCAGAAGGGATTTAATTTATTGCTCCATCTTGGAATCTATTGATTATGACATACTACTTGAAAAAGGAAGAGTGGAAATATTGCTCAATGGTTAAATTAGTGCATTATGGATTTTCACACAATGGTCTATGTTTCTTGATGTCCATTGGAAGTTGGCAACCAAATTATTTATAATTTGGCAAAGATAACTCCATATGGAGGAATACCGACAATGGGCACACATGCTTGGAATCTTATTATCTACATCATCATCAGCTTGGTCACATATCTTGGAACTAGATGAATTGGCTTATTGATTCTGGAATTCTAAACTTTAGTGGGAGGACTATGGTATTTTGTGAAGCATATATAATGGTCATTTGGTCTCATAAACATTTTTTGAAGGTGGAAATAGATTTAAAAGGGCTTCATATCATTATTTATTCTAGTATATTTGTGTCGGAAGGTTTTATTGCTGGTCACATGTTATACTGAAGTGGAAAATTAGTTGATTAAATAATATGATAGTTTTAACAACTGATTAGTGGGGAAAGTACCAATGTAAGAAATTTAGGGTTGGTGGTCTACCCCTATTCCTCTGCGCTTATCCGTGGTGCCGCTCACAATTCGCATATCTGAGGCTAGGGGGTAGGGACCTTCTTATATTGTCTTTCCAAAGAGTCCACCTCTTATACGGATATAAGATTCCTAGTTTTTTCCACTAGTTTCCGAGATTGAGTCCAGATCAAATTATCAACCACGATCATATTTGTCTGTTAACGGATTCTACGCGCTTGTGAGCAACACGTCATAATAGAGTGTAAATTCCTCTAATCATGTAGATCAACATTAGGGCTGTAATCTAACTATACGATCTATCTCCTTCCGATTATCACTGTACCCGGGTAGTCTTTCCAATATAAATAGTATATTGTATTCCACTGATAATCGACCAGCTTCCTTAAGCATATAACTTAAGTACGTTCCAACAAGTGATAATTTCATGATAATCATGTAAAGTAATTCCATGAATAAATACATGTATAATTCCATAATGAGGTATTCCGAATATTATTAACTCCTAGTAATTTGAATATAGTTGCAGGACACATAATTCCAACACTCCCCAGAGCCAAAACGGCACTCCCTTTACATTCTTGTTTTTTGTTTCGAGTTCTTAATATACATGGTCAACATTCACGCATCCTGTTCTTTCACCTCGGTGTATTTATGTTGCATCCCCACTAGGCCACCCACACTATTCCCTTTGGTCCTTACATCGTTGTGCCACTTCACTCTACTATTACTCCGTTGTTGTTTTAGAATAATAAGGTATGTACACCAACTGTTTGAAAATCCCATGACGCTTCGTGCGAACCCGAGTCACCACAAGAAGCTCATAGACCATACAGGGTGTTTGGCAATATTTGGAAAATGGAATGGGAGTTTAGAGCAGGGAGTTGTATTGAGATTAGACATGGGATGAGTTGTTTTATTCCCAATCCTCTGTTTTGTGCATGATAGGAGTTAGTGCGAGGATTTGAGGAGAAGTTGTATTCCCTTGTTTGGTTCGTGGGAATTGACAAGGGAATAGACAAGGGAAGTTAATGTAAGTTATGATGAAGGGTTAAGATTGACTCACTAAAACAATTCCCTACCAACTCCCACCCCCTCCCCTGTTAATAAAATGGTGGGAGTTGGAGCCTCAAGTCCCATGACTATTCCCTTATAAATTCCCAATCCCTGTAACCAAACAATAGATTTGAAGTCTCGTACCCCTTTCATTCCCATTCCCCAGCTGTAAATACCCCCAACCAAACACGCTGATAGTTCCTAAGGGAGGGGGGTTGCTCGTCCATGGAAGAGTTGTGGCCAGCAAGTGCGGCTGGGGGGGGG